>ML686195.1:3374041-3435907 GCA_007922175.1 Pelusios castaneus | reverse complement strand
GTGTGTGTGTGTGTGTGTGTGTGTGTGTGTGTGTGTGTGTGTGTGTGAGAAGAATGATTTTATATTCATGCTACAGACTGGTTTAAAAATTGTGAGACTCCCAATTTACAAAGTAGTTTATACTCATGTCGACAGTCTATGTTTTAAAGTTTTCCCAGACTTAGTATCTGTTAAAATGCAACTCATTTTTATGTAGTGCTCTTCACAGGGAACTCTAAGAAAGCTCACAGAAAGAAGGAATAATAAATTAATGGCAAAAAGAAGGCTTAAGGAGAAATTTAAGGAGGTTATATGGTGGTTTACAAAGAGAAAGAGATAAATAGGGAGCATAGTAGAAAAAATGACCTTGCTCCACACTCTACAGAGTCAGAGGAAAGAAAGCAAAGAGACCAGAAATCAATACATCAATAAATGGTTATGAAGTAGGTGGACTGTAGGTGAGAGGGATAAAGTAGAGTGCTATGGAGCATTTTTGAAAATCAGGAGAGCAATTTTGCCTAATTTGGAGATGGCCAGGAAACGAATTATAATTATTTGTATTATAGTAGTACCTAAAGGATCTGATACCATGTCACACACTGTATAATACACACACAGATTAAGAAACAGTTTCTGGAATAATTTACATTCTAAATTGAAACACTCAACTGAAACACCAGACAAAGAGTGGGCAGAGAATCAGAGGCACAGAGAGGTGAAGTGACTTGTCCAAATTTATACAACAGGTCAGTGGAAAAGCCAGGAATAGAATCTAGATCTTCTGTTATCCAGTTTAGTGCCCAGGCCCCTATACCACACTGCCTTATAATGAAAGTGACAGAGAATGGGTAGAACTCAGAGAAGAATTTGTCCAGTGAATGTAATGTCTTTTTTCTGCTTGTGAAATATCTGTAAGCATTTTTTTCAAGTTTATTTCTTATTCATATATACTAAAGAAACTATTTTTGCTAGGTTTTTCCCTTTTCTGTGGATTAATTATACAGGATTCACCATGAATATTAGACTGCTGGAAATAAAAAGGAACTGACAAAGATATATGTAAAATAATTTCCCTTATTGCCTTTACTATGTGACACTCGTATGTATCACATGGCCTTTGTCATTTTTCATGCATGTCATCCGGATCCAATCTGGTTCCTTCATGCAGTTTTATTTGCTGGACATAAGACTGAACTTTCAGTCTTCTCAGACAGTGGAACAAAGCAGAACCCAGAGATTAAGGACAGGTCTACACTGTCTGCCCTTTTCGGTGGCAGACGAACTGAGATATGCAAGTTACTTAAAATAATTTGCATATCTGCTTTTTGACCTCCCTACTCCTGGCATGTCCACTGCACTAAGTGGCCTCCCTTTGACACAGCACTATCCCACTTGCCAGGATGGTGTTCAGGCACTGAACTTCCTGATCTGAGATGGTTTTCACAGACCTGAGCAGTCGATCGGGAAGTTTGAACTGATGGCAGCTAATTTGCCATCATCAGTGAAGACTAGCCCTAAGTGACTTAGAAGGATCTATTTCATACCTACTATTTCTGTTTTAATTTGTTACCAGATTGGGAGGGGGAGGGTCAGGCAGTTGCTTTGACAGTACTCAGAGCTGAATTACAGGGTGGAAGAGTGTTCCCAAGACCCAGACTGATACAAACCCCATTTCCTGCCAGCTGGAGAGAAAAGGCTAAAAATAGATGTTTTATTTTATTTTATTTTGCAGCAATGCAATGTCAGCTCATTCATTTGGGAAGTAATAAAAAGGGAAGTGATTTATGTGAAAATAAGGTTTCCCAGGGAGAAGTTTTTAAAATTTATTTTAAATTTTTGTATCAGCACTGTAGATTATGTTGAGTTGTCAGGCACTGAAATAAATTGTGCTTGTAATCTAGGAGGGTGGAGCATGACAGGTATTGAAGTCGCATTTTCATTAACCAGAAAAAAAAAAAAAAGAAGTCCTCTGAAATGTGTCAAGATGTGTGTGCTCAATAAGAAGCCTCAAGAGGAAATTAAATCTAGTGATATGTATCTTTCCTTTATAATTCCCTTTGGCAAACACCAAAAAAACTCCAGCTCATAAGTCTGAACTGGTAACATTTCAATTATTCCCCACTCAACAAAACTGTGATGTCATAAGGCATTAATACATCACCATAGACTCAAGCAAAATTGAGAAAGAAAGAGAGAGATGACCATTACTGAAACACGAGAACAAATACTGAAGCTCCGGATGTAGGGAGAGAACATGGAAAAATACTCACAAAAGTAAATCATCATCGTTTAATATTTATAATACAAAAAAGGGCCCACAGACCCCAATCAGGAAAAAGTTAGTGTTGAGCTAAATGCTGTACAAAAAAGTAGACATGGTCCTGCCTCTAAAGAGCTTATTTTGGTATACTGAAGATGTTCTTTACCAAGTTTGGACCAGTTGGAAAATCCTTTATTAATAAAGGAGGTGTCTTGGAGGTGAAAACACCACATTTGGAATACCTGGACTCCCTGGAGATTCTATCTGCAGCAAGGGTCGACTCAGATCTTCACCCTTCCAACTTTCATAGCAGTCAAGGCCAGAAGCGATCATCAGATCATCTAGTCAGGACTTCCTGTATATCACAGACTGTACAATTTCATCTAGTTACTCCAATATTTAGCCTCATAACTTATGATTGATTAAGGTACAAATGGCCATGCAGTACACTCTATATAGTAGGGTGGTTGAGGAGGGGGTCTTTTTGGATATGACCTGAGTTTTCAAGTCTTATCTGTTCTACTTCACCATTAATGATTCAATTGTATTTCTATAAGAAAAGAATTTTACATGGGTATTCTTGGCCAAAACTTCCTCTTCATAATACTCTTGAGCAGTGTGGCCCTCCCTTCCAGAACCAGTTGCATAAGCCACCCTCAAAATAATGGGGGTTAAAAAGAAACTCCCTAGTGGGCAAGTTACTCCATCATTGCCTCTACAGGGTTTCTTGCACCTTCTTCTGAAGCATCTGGTATAGAACACTGTCAGAAACAGAAAACTGGACGAAACGGAGCACTGGCCTGATTCAGGTATGGGCAACATTACAGAGTTAAGTTTACACAAGGCAGCTTACAGGGACCTAACTTAAATTTCATTCCCACTGATGTAACTGCCCAGCTACAATGACATCATAGCATCACCTCCATGAGAGGCCTAGAGTTAACGTCAATGTTGTTAAGTTGCTGCAGTGTTAGTGTAAGCACTGCTTACATTGGCTGATGCTGGATTCCAGATGCCGTCCCACAAATGTCCCTCACTGGCAGTACAACTGATACGAGTACTCCTAGTGAGGACGTACACCACCCACACAAAAAGCAAAGTGTAAATAGGTGCAAGCAATGTAATTACTGTGAAGGTCATGTGCCAAAGTAAGTTAGGTTTACTTAATTTTGTAGTCATAGAGACATGCCCTCAATAAGCCAATTTCAATGTTCCAATGTCACTTCTATAGGCCATGGGCTAGAAAAGCACTTGCTTAACTAAGTAGTCCTACTGACTAAGTTTATTCGTGCGTATGTGCTTCACTGGATCAGGACTATACTTTCTACTAAAATCTTAGCAGCCACTTTGTCACTAATTGTCCTTTGAAAAGAGCTTCACATCACACTCAGAATTGCCAGTCATCCCACATATAGGACAATAGTGGTTGGGAACCTTTTTTTTCAGTTATGGATATCTAATCTCCAGTCAATTGTCCCATAAAGATTTTGCTAGAGAGTCTTGAAACTGTCCAAATTGTAGACATTATTTGCTGCATAGAACAAAGCTCTCAATTTTAATACTTTGTCTATATAAGACTAGCATTCTCTGGATCCTACATTTAATCTATTTGTGGGCAACCTTGCAAATCCCAAACATCTATAATGCACTCAGAATGTTTGCTGTTTAATAGTGACATACAGTAAAAAGGACATAGTCTTTGGTTAGAAAACACCTTTTGCAACATGCTTCTTATTACTTCCTCACACAAGGTCTTCTAGTTGCTGCCTGTAAATTATTTTGGGAGAAATCTATAGTCACTTTCAGAACTGGCAGCTTTTAACATCAGAATCATAGGTTGACACTACAGAGAGTGGAACCCTCCCCCCACGTACACACACACAGTTCCCAGACCAGTAAAACATTGCACTGTATAACAGTATAATCCTGTGAAGAGCTAACAAGATAGCATCATAGAAATCCAGTCAATAATTTCTTTCAGGATATAAAAGAGGCAGTGACTTATATTGGAGTTACATGAAGCTGACAAGAGGCGATAGTGATGCTTAGCAATAATAATATTGCTAATTACATTGCTATAATAAAGGTATAATAAATAATGCTATTAGTTCCTCTCTAGCATAAACACAGATAATATGGCTGGCAAACATCAATTCTGATGCATTACAGCATGATGGGAAACCAGTCCCTGGCCCAGTGAAAATAAAAAAGGACCAAAATATTCTTTTGATCCATTGCTACATGGTTGCTATAGCTTTGCATGGCATTTTTGATGAAAGTCTCACTTGTTTTATCCATATGATGAAAGCAAAATAATATTTCATAATAAAATGTATCTGTTCAATTCTAAGCTTTAACATTCCTTACCAGAGTTATTTTATAAATAACGAAGACAAATCAGTCCTTCAAAAATGTCAAAAGTATTTCAAACCATCAAATTACTTTTTGGAAACTGTTAAACATTTCTTATCATTTTTCACATACTGAAGACAGTTTACAAAAGCTTCTTGCATGTATATTTAATGAACCATATTTGTAATCAAACATGGGATCACTTGTATTTCCGTAGTGAAGAAGCTGCAGTTGGCAAGTATATTTATTACAGGCTAGTTTTTTGAAGGTAGCTTTTATCTCTATCTTGTGTGTCAAAAAGCTGTAATAATGTGGTATTTGCATGCAGCACATAACCTTTAACCAGAACAAACTTTGACCCTTGTATCTAGTTAACAAGTGTACTCTCTTTCTTAACCCTCTGATTTTTTTTAGTAAATTATAAATCAGTGTAAATTATGGATCATTACAAATTCAGTACACATTTTCCATGATTAATACAGGCCAATTTTAAAAAAAAAATCGGCTCCACTATTTAATTGCATTGATGATACTGTTGAGCAAATGAGCTATTCCCACAACAACAGGGGTAACAAAATTCTGTTAGGCAGTCAAAAGGACACTGATGATAGCACTGAAGAGCAGCAACAGAACAGTTTCTCATCAACAGCAACATCATCACCACCAATGTTTTCCTGAGTCAAATATTACATACATTTGAAGTGTGTGTAGAGGATTACAAAAATCCTTACGTGCATCTCCAGAGAGTAGCCAGAAAGGGTTAAATAAAATCAACCCTGACAATAGTAGAAACAGTTTTCTCAGTGTGTGTTGCTTCACTGCTCCACAGGGCATAGCAGATGTTGTGTCTGGTAGTAAGAAGGGCCCAGGAGGTGTGAGCTGTCAATCACTTTTTTCTAACTACAGGCTGTGCTATGGATATGAAGCACAACTAAAACAATCTGTCTCAGCTGGAGTGTGTGAGGTATCAATAACCCTTGGTAGAGGTGTCAAGAGCCTGGCTGGAATCAAACTACCCTGCTGACCAGCTGCTTAGCAAGTTAACAAGCTAGTATTCAGCATTCACTGCCCTCCCAATGCAACAATTAACACAACTGGAGAATGAGTCTATTGAAATTCTTGAGAAGGAGCCTCACCAGAGCTCCCTTATAGTCACAACAGAGTCATCTATATTTTTTTAAATAAATGTATACAATGATAAGGTTTAATAACTAAATGGGCTAGATGAAAGCTGCAGAACGTAGTGTATTTAATTTTAAAGGACACATCCAGATGGAATGTTACCATTAATAGCAAATTTACATAGATTAAGCAAAATATGTTACAAAATATTTTCACATTTCAGCATCGTGTTCGGTACCTATTTGTACAATGGAAAGAAAGAAGCTTCTGTCAGGGGGGAACAAACCGTCTTCAGAAGCCAAGCTAAGGTAAATTTAAACAATAGAGACAAATAACAAAATGAAAGAGTTTTGCGGAACTAGTAAATTAAACAATAGTGTATAGCTGCTTCTTATATGCCTGGTCATAGTATTTATATAACAGCTAGATCATAAAATGAACAGACAGTCTGAAAGTCTTAAACCATGACCCTTTCACACTTCAGGATCATATTCTATCCTCAGTTATAGCAGCATAAATGTGGAGTAACTTGATTAAAATTGATAGAGTTATACCAGATTTACACCAGTTTAAGAGGGCAGAATATGGCCTTGGGTTTGTAGAAGTATTATTTGATTTTTCATTTTACAAACTGCTAACTCCAGCATGCTAAGTTCATGTTTTTTCTGAGCCCCACACACTTTTTTTGTTGTTGTTTTGATTTGAAAACTGAATTACTTTCAAGTCCTTTCGTATTCTACATTGCTTTATTTTCTAGTTTTGTTCTCAAGGGCATCAGGCAGTGATTATATACTGTTCTGTTCTGCAAAAATACATGGTGTACAGCAAAACATGAATATTAGCTTTAAACAATTTAATGTTGTTTGCTTTGAAATTCAATAATGCCATCAGCCCATAAGACCTCTTAGAGCAGAGCATTTCACACAGTGAAAGCTGCTTTCTGCTACAAAAGCACAGCAGTGTGGCTCCTGCAGATACTCTTAAAGACAGATATAATAAAACACTGGGAGGGAGTAGGTCGACACAGGAGCATGAAATGGACGAGATGAAGCCCCTTTGTCACAGTCAAACAGGCTATAAAGTTACTATAGTAACCTACAGTATTAAGCTCCAGGTAGATTGACTTAATGTTGCCTAAACAGAAAAAGGTTAATAAAAACCAAACCAATAATTACATACACTCTACCAAAATGCTTGCCAAGATTATGTTATTTTTGATTTAACCAAATTGGACAAAGCAGGATGTGGGCTGTTCTCTGCTCTACTGGGTACCACTATGAAGAAGTTTAGAGCAAAAACCAAATTGTAAAAAAAGGATATAGACAATTCTACTATTCCTAGGATTGACACAGTAGTGAAATGCAGATGAGAGACTGAGGCAGAATTTAATTGCCTTGAATGAATCCTTATTGCTTCAGGAACTGATCAAACCTTTCTTAGTGTGAGAAATCTAAACACATTATGGTGTTTAGAATCATCCTGACTTCTGACACATGCCAGGGGCCATGTTAATCATTATGTCATTACAGACAGAAAGATGTTAATATTTCCCCTACCCATTAAAACTAGAGCTGTTCTAATATGTCAGTCTAAAACAGGGCGTCACCTGAATTTAGGTCATATTCCCAAAACTTACATTTTGCAAAAAAACAGAGAAGAGCTTGACGTTGTCATACTTTATCCCCAAAAGCCTTTGGACTCCCCTCCTTTTATCCTTAGTTGTGTTTTTGTTGGATGAATAAGATATTCTTTATGTCTTCCCAACTGTCCCTCCCCAACGTTCAAGATAAACACAGCTCTTCCACCCCAGTTCTTTAGATATTCTTCAAGGTAGACACTCTCTCAGACAAATCCATCACAATAATGGTTTTCAGGAGGTCAGTTTATCCCTACTCCCAAACAAGCAGCAGGAGCAGAAAGGCTCTTCCTAATGCTGTTTTTTCTGCAATGACCTCACACTGGGCTGAGAGATGTCTCAGAGTACACCAGAAAGCCGGGAACCAAGCAATCTGGGGAGGTTCTGCACAGCTGTAGATTTAATAAAACATCCTTGTTTCATTATGAAACTGGTTTATGACTGCAGAATTGATACCATTTGCTAACAGAACTATAGCTTCTAGTTGCAACACACGTTATTTGGTGCAAACATAATGTCTTTAATTTTTCTAGAATGAAAACAATGTTTTGGTACATTCGAAGTCATATGATGGCTTTGAGTTTGATTAGTCCATTGAGGGCCAGGGAAATATCTATAAAATCAATGGGAGAAATATATACATGGTTTTCCAGAGGTTTTCCTAATAAATTTAATGGGCAAGCACCTGAATCATCCTTACATTACTTACCATGTGTATATATCATATTAGTCATATATAAATAGGAAGGTTGACTACTTTTCCTCCCACTTATATTTGAGTGATAGATGTGGAGGTCATCATAATCTATGTTCAGCTGTGAGCAGTTATTACAGGCAGGTACGTAGTAGTGCTTGGAAAGAAGTTGCATAGTCATAATATCCCAGTTATTGGTCTCCTTTCTGATCTTCTCACAGTCAACATTAGTACATTCCCCTCACTGAGGCACATACTCTGCTTAAATTCTGCCATGACACAGACCGTCAAAATTCTTTCAAATAACTGGAGTACATAAGCAATTGAAGTAGGACAGCAGGCATGTGCATTCAGAACTGATTGGTAACATACAAGGAAATATGGTGAGTAGTTCATTAGACACTGTGTCCCCTAGTTTGGATTGTAATATTTGTGTGCATATCACAATGTGAGATTGTCTTTACTATATACCTGTTTCATCAAATGTATTCTTTACCATTTCTTGTCCAGAGATTAGGCCCCAGTCATGGGAGGACTTGGGTTGGATTTTCATAACATCTGAAGCACCTAGCCTCATCAATGAAAATTATTCCAAATTCCAGGGCATTTTAAACTGAGTGTTCACATGGAGTAGATTAAGCATAAAATTTAGAGACAATAGATCTGGATTATAATCTTGGTTCAAACCCTACTTCCTTTCTAGCTGGGAGCATGTCATTTAACAGGGAAGATAAGACTCCAAGAGGTTATCTGAGGGCAATGGTATTTTACCTACTTCCTACCACAGGGGAGCTATGAGGCCTAATTAATGTTTGCAGAGTGGGTTGTTGTGTAGCATAATTAAATAGTGTTAACTGGTGCAAAGCACAGTTGAGGACTGTTGATGACAAAGTGGAAGCAGAATTCAGTCTCCTGATTTACAGGACAGTACTGGTTCCTCTAAACCAAGGGTCTCAAACTCAAATCACCACAAGGGCCACATGAGGGCTAGAATATTGGCCTGAGGGCCGCATCACTGAAACCTTTTCATACAACAAGGCCACCAGTTTATTTAATTAAAATTAAATTAAAATTAATTAATTGAATTCAAAGTGACTGTAAATAGAATTAATTAATTTGGGTTTAATTAACTGAATTTGAACAAATTTTAATTGAAATTTAATTTTTAGAAAGGTTTTTAATTAAAATTATTTTTTAAGGTTTTTTTTTTTAAAGAAAGAAAGAAAGAAAGCCTGGAGGGGAGGCAAGCAGCCACAGCTCGTCTCTGAGCATGAAATGGGCTGGGCAGAGGCCCCCTCCAGGGTCCCTCTGGATCTCCCCCAGCAGCACAAAGCCTTCATGAATCCTCCTCACACCCCTAGGCTACCCTCCTTTGAGCCCCTGCACCTGAGCCTTGGCCCGGACCCGGGGCTCTCTGGTGAGTGGCACGGCTCCCAGGTGGCAGTTAGCTCCTCCACAGCAGTGGCTGATGACACTCCTGGGGCGGGGGGCAGGCGATGTGCGTGCAACCTCGCTGGAAGCACTGCCAATGCCGAGCTCAGCACTTGAAAAGCCCCACAGGTTGGGAGCCTCTGGAGCCACGGGCCGTGTGTTTGAGACCCCTACTCTATACGATATGACTTTGTATGGGCAGAACCAACAACTTGTTTTGTGGAAGTTTTTTCAAAGTTTAAAAGTATACATTTTAAAAAAAATTATGATTTTACAAACATCCAAAGTAAGAAATTGCAGGGGAAATAACCTCTCCCTCCCCAGCGTTATAAAGTTCATCCTTTTTTGTGGAAGGTTAGTGGGTTGAAAATCAGAAAGCTTTTGTTGAAAATAAGTTTTCCACAATGAATATTTTATCCAGCTCAATTCATTAACTAGTGAGGACACTTTCACCGCACCACACAATTGCTTTCCCCTCCCAAAAAGGGAAACTCAGTTTCTATTTAATTTAAAGCTGCAATTCCCCTTTGCTGGAGGATAGGAGAAATGGCCAGTGGATCTACACACTTATTGAACTATTGCACATGTTCTAAATAACCTCTCCGTGCCTCTCTAACCACTATTTTCCCCAAAACAAGACTCCAGAGTTATCATGGCTGGAAACAGCTATTCTGTAAATAAAGGCTGATGTGACTTTTCTGAACAGGCTTTCCCAATCCTCTTTGCCTACATCCAGGGCAGAGGTTAAAGTAAGGGGGAACACAGTTCCGGGGCCCACAAATTTGAGGAGCCAGAGTTCCGGGGCCCCTAAAAATAGAAAAATCCAGCAGAACACATGTTCTGCCCTGCCCTGGCTGCTGGCAGGCCCTACGCCCCACCATTGTTAATCACAATACTTATTGTGTTATGCAGTGTTTGCTAGTTTGTGACAATAATTGCTATAGACATGAACGCCATATAAAATTATAAATATTTTTATGGAGCGATAACTGATGCATGTGGTACTGAGAAGCGGTTGCAAATGTCTACCTGGGCTGGGCCCCTGCACCTGCATGAAGGGGGCCCAGACAATACGGGAAGGGGGCCTGGAGATTAGGAGGGGTCCGGGGCCCATCAAATCATACTTTAACCACTGATCCAGGGCCATCCATACCCTGAAGAGAGAGCAGGTTGCCTAAAGTACTCAGCGTATCTAGCTTATACCTTTCATTTTCAAAGTATGGCATAATTTATAGGTCCACTGACAGGATGAGGGAAAAGGGGCAACTGCCCAAGGGCTGGTGATTTTAAAAGGGCCTGGGTGGATGGGAGAATACATGCATATCCTCCTCAACACATCTCCTCTCTCTCCAAGGTCCCCGCCACTCACACTCTCTGACCCTGCCCTGAGCAGAGCTTATTTATTATGTGCCATGCAGCTTCCCAGGCAAGCTGAGGAGGTGGTATCTGCTATTCAGCTTCCTGGTTTCAAACCATAATCTCTCTGGGGAATCCCATGGATCCAGGAAGATGAGTAGCAGAAACCGCCTCCTCAGCTGCCTGGGAACCTGCATGGTACATAATTAAGTAAAAACTTTCATCCCTATTTGGGGTAAGGGGCATTGACTGTTCTACCCTGTGGCCCACAATTGCTTTGCATAGGTGATTGAAAGCCCATGGTTCAGTTTGAAAAAAAATATAGGACTATTCTGTCTCTTATCCTAAACATAAGGAAGTAGGAATAGTGTCATGGTTCATTTGGGCAATATGAACACCTGATTACATTACTACAATGGGTTGGTCTTGAGCCCTAGATCAGAACAAGCACAAACTATGAGAAAGTTCATATCTAATTTGCAAGTCAGATCCTTCTTTGGATTCTTTATGGTTAAGTTAAAGCAGCAGGATGTTAGATTTTTCTCATTTTCCATATACGTGATGCTTTCAAAAATGAAGATCAAGTCCATTTAAAAACTATGGATTTCCAGTGATTCACTTCTACCTATATGTTCTTTGTACAGAAAAAAAGCTGAATTTTACTAATGGCATTGCAAAGAGTTTTTTGTGTTGCAAGAATGATATCAACCTCCTAATGATAAGACTTTCTTCAGAAGAAAGACGATGCAATCTTGAAGCTTTTTAACAGCTTTTGAAAATGGGATTTCAAGCCTATGAAGTGTTGAAGGGCTATATATATTGGGCATGGAGACATTGAAGACCTGTGCTTGCATTTTTACTTGCAGTCCTTCAGCATTACTATGTAGTTCCCAGAATATCCATTCATTAATTGAACTTGTGATCCTTATTCGATAGGTTTAGAAGAGGGTGAGGATAGCTGAATATGCACATGACGAAGAACAGCACTTTTTATACTGGTTTGACCCTAAAATAAGATTTTCCATTAGCCCTTCCTAGTATGTACAAAGAAAATTAGGGTACATATACACCGTGGCTGGAAGCGTGTTTCCCTGAACAGGTAGAAAGACATGTCCTAGCTCTGCTCAAGTGATCAAGATAGAAGTAGAATGGGCAGCAGCTCAGGCTAGCTCTCAAGCCACTATCCACACTACCGTCAGCTATACCTTTATTTTTAGTATGCCAGCTCAACCAGAGCTAGTACATACATGTGTACTGACTGGTGAGCTCACTTCCAGCTGCAATGCACCCTTAGAGTAACAGGAAATGTTACTAGGAGTGAAATATTGATAAATGTACCACAGTACTGATCCCACTCAGGGATCCTAAAACAAGCATTCAAGATCTGCACGGTCCTATCCTTTACTGCTGTATCCTTTATCTAGTCCCTACCTTCCCTTCTCTTGCTCTAACAGTATCTGAAGCCCTCTGTCTCTCTGATCCCTCTTTCTACTCTAAGCTGCTGAACTTTATACAGCCTCCTCCTGTTCCTGTCCAGCTGAGCTTCCTCTTTAATTAGTTCTCATTGCTCCCTGGCTGCTTTTCCTCCAAGGGCAGCCTAGGGGATCAATTAGTCCACCTAGCCCCCTTAATCCCTTGAGGCCTTGTTTGTAGGTGGACACCCCATCATAGTGTCCATTTACTTACCTAAAAAATGGATATTGCATGACTTTGGAGACAGAGAAATTAATGATCACTGGAGGTTCAGTTCACATAAGCACTCAAAGCTCAAATGCCAATAGGAAATTTACCCAAACTTTCGGAGCTTATATGTATTCTAGGAGGAATAATCCATGAAACATAACAAAAGGGTTTGTTTAATTACATAATCCACTAGCAGAAGATCATAGACACCATATTTACTCACGGGGATATCACTTTACTGCAGAACCGTAAGTGTTATTGAGGGAGATATTCAGGCTGAAATAAAAATAATCCAGGGTCTCTCCCCTACCATTCTTGCTCCATCTGGATAACATGTTCAATTCACTCCACTCCAAACACAGATAAGGTGTGTTGTGTACATCACTGTGAAAATGTACCTTTTCTGTATGTTAGATGGGACGATGTCCTATCAGTGTACAAGAATGACACATTTTAACAAATCCTCTAGGCTATTGAATATAGTATGCATCACACACACACACATGAATAGTCATTTTTGGTATACTGAATCTTAAAATTTCTAAGGAACATGCATGTCAGTAGGGAGAGCTGCCACTTTATGAGGGATATTTAATGCAACATCTGACTAAGGACTCTTAATTTGTCCTTACGGAAACTTTACTTTTGTTCCTTTTCATTTTTCAGTCTTTCAGTCTACAGTGAAGGCCATTCAGACTGGAAAAATCATTCAGACTGTGCATTTAATTGCCTTCAGAACTGACGGGATTATAAATATGCAGATTGAAAGGAGAGGATACAGCCTAGGCTGGAAAATATTGAAATGCTGTGTGAAAGGCTGTGACATAGCCCAAGGATTTTCTCCAGTATCTGGTGGCCAGGTCATTTACATTGAAACACAAGTGGAAACAAACACTTAAGCAGAATTAATTGATTACAACATTATATAAAAAAAATCCTTGACTCCTAAATCTCCCAGCCTCCTGTTTAGGGAAGGGGGAGGGGAGGGAACCAAAAAAAGAGAAAAGAACCTTCTATCAAAACCAGTTTGGTTTTGCTAATGTCCCTTAGATTTTATTTCGTTCTTGCAGGCCTAATTTCTCACTGCATGAACAAAGAAAGTATCACATGGAAAGGGATTCTGGCTAGCTACTTCCAAAGAGGATTCAACCTTCTGAGTACTATCAATATCATCCCTACACTCACATGGTTAGCACTTTTTAATACATTTGCTGAAAATCATTAATAAAGCAACAATCTTAGTTAAATTCTTAACCATGTGTCACACTGAAATAAATTCATGTAAATTTGTGAACTGCGTGACAATGATCAAATTAACAGTCATTTCAGAAAAAAATACCCCTCCGGCTGAAAAATAATTAGTAGTCTCTCACTCTATCTTTTCCTACTAATAAAAATGACGATATTATTGTTGACTGTGCTAAGAAAACACCTTCCATGACCCTGATGTAACTGATATAAAATATAAGGAGTACTCTATTATGCAGATGCACACATGTTCTATTGAACATTTCTGTTTGGCTTTTCATCTGATAACTGAACTGCTTCTACAACTTTTGTCAAAATGTTACAACTCTTTCTTTCTTTCTTTCTTTCTTTCTTTCTTTGTGTGTGGGGAGGGGGGGGGGGCAATTCATGTGCTGCAGTGAATACCAAATTTTAAAAAACTCTACTGCCTTTTAATTTAGCTTATCATTATAAATGATCATGTACAAGAGGAGAAGCCCTTTTTTCTCCTTTAGAATTACCCACAAGTGGGACATCAGATTTTAAACGTTTCATCATTCTTCACAATTCTCCATAAGGCCTCAGTCCTACAAAGAATTCTGTGTAACCCAACATTGGTGCCTGTGAGGACCTCCAGTGAAAATCCATGGAAGTCCGCCCCTGGGGATTTATTTTCAGGATCAGGGCCATAGTTCGCATGAACAAATTTGACCTGTGGCTTTGTTCTCAGACCAGAACCTATGAGCAGTCACTGTTTTGTTAACTGAAATATACGTTTGGTCACTTAAGTCATGTGGTATTGTTTCTGGTTTCTGATTAAATGACCTAAACTTTATAAGCAGGGAGTTCCATTTTTTTGTTCACAAATGATATCTTTGTAAATGAACAATACTTTAAATGAATTGAACAAATAAGAACATTATTAAAAAGCCTTGAGAATATTTCCAAGGCAAGTACTCTCAAAAATTTGCACTACTATGTATAAGACTTTTCCTTTCTGAAAACATATTTCTGAATACAAACTCACTCACTGAGTATCTGATCAGAAGGGATTCCAAATAGCAAAAAGGCAAATAGGTAGGTCTACAGCTGGCAAAGGCAAGTGAGGTCAATGGATAGATTCTCACCAACTTCAGTGGACTTTTGATCAGGCCCTTATTCTCTGAATTTTTCAAGATGTACTTTCTTGCTGCATTTGCCCAGATCTTCTCAGTGGTACATTTATCTAAGGCCTCAAGCAATGTCATTAATGATATCCAGAACTTTAAGCATACAAATAATCCCTCTCAAGAAAATATGGGATTGCTCGTGTGTGTTAAGTTACATATGGGCTTGGGTGTTTTGGTCTACTGTTGCTCAATTCTGCTGCCTGATTGCTTCATGAACGTATTTCTCTTGCATCTGTCCACACACGTGCTTCCATACACTTGAAATTCCCTCCCTGCAGCTTCCTTATCCACATTTAAGTTGTTTCTCAATATATATATATAATCTTTGAAATTCACTTAGCATGACCCTTCTTTTGACTAACAATCTGCTGGGTTTTGTGAATATGGATTATTTACAGGAATTGGGAAACATATGCAAAACCTGTCAATCTTGACTATTTATACCTCAAACTTATTCATGTCAAGAAGACAGCAGGGATAGCAAATAGCCGTTGGTGACCCCATGGATTTAAAAAATATTTTCCTGTTGCTTCCTCGTGAAAATAAAAAACCTTGTCCAAATTACTTTTGTGACATGTGGAGTCTATAAATAACATGATATATTATATCATTTTATATTATAGCTATCTGAGAAAGGGTAATAAATTATCAATACTGCCTAATGTGCCAACTATACATTAGGTAACTAAGAGCTCACCCAAAATCTTTACTAGAGATAGCAAACAAGCTGAACCTTATGCATTCCTGCACTGTAAAAATGACAGGATCAGAAAAATCAGAAATCCAGAAGAACCCACTTTTCTGTGTCCCTCTAGCCTCCCACAGCTTGTTAAGGTTTTCTTAGGTTAATTGTGTAGAAACAATAAGAAATACACATAGTCTTCTGATAAAAATAAGAGCATTCCACAATGTTTCTGCAAATAGAATTTGAAAGTATTTTCTATCTTTCAAGCATTATCAGAAAACAAGTATCATTAAACAGAAAGTAAATGATAGTGGAAACCATCCTCTCCCTCCCTCTCCCACCAATTTAAATTCTATAACTTGTATAAAACGCAGATTGCATAGAAGGAAAGGAAGAGATCAGATAAGAAACAATTTTCCTAACCTAGGTTTGGAAATCTATTTTTCTATAATGGGATGAGCACCCACAATTTCCATGGGATTCAATGGGAATTCTTACATACATTTTCAGTACTTTGAAAAGTTATGCCCACAACTGTTAAATCCTACAAAACTCACATTAGAGGCTGGAGACAGGCATTTGCCCAGAAAAGGTTAATCTTTCTGCAGATTTAATATTAATAAGGGATAAACAACAAAGAAGTAGCATAGCCTTAAAACATTTATATTTGTCAATCTTGTAAAACATTGGAATGGCATGCATTTTAGTCATTGACTTTACATTAAAAAAATACTTTCTGGATGCAACACGGCGTTGCTAGTGCATTTTTATCGTTGGTCTGTCTTATCTTTTAGATTGTACATTTTTCAGGATTGGGATATTTTTCTTTGTGTGTAAAGTGACTAACATAACAGGGCTCTGACCTTTATTGGGGCTTTTTCTGGTATAACAAATAATAATTACTTATGTGTGGAGGAATGACTGACATGCCAGATGGGTACCCAGGAGTCACCTACTACAGGACAGACCCAACAAAGAAAACAACAGAACACCACTGGCCATCACCTACAACCCCCCGCTAAAAGCCCTCCAGCACATCATCAAAGATCTACAACCTATCCTAGAAGATGATCCCACACTCTCTCAAGCCTTGGGAGGCAGGCCAATTCTTGCTTACAGACAGCCCCCCAACCTGAAGCAAATACTCAACAGCAATAGAAAACCATACAATAAGAACACCAGCTCAGGATCCTATCCCTGCAACAAACTCTGTTGTCAGCTATGCCCGCACATCGATTCCAGTGATAACATCACAAGTCCCAACCACATCAGCCACTCCATCAGGAGCTCATTCACCTACACATCCACTAATGTGGTATAAGCCATCATGTGCTAGCAATGCCTCTCTGCCATGTACATTGGTCAAACTATACTGTCCTTACACAAAAGAAAAAATGGACACAAATTGGACATAAAAAATTGTGACATCCATAAATCACTAGGAGAACACTTCAATCTCCCTGGACACTCACTAGCAGACTTGAAAATTGTCATACTTCAACAAAAATACTTCAAAATGGACTTCAGTGTGAAACTGCAGAGCTGGAATTGATTTGCAAACTTGACACAATCAGACTGAGTCAATGGTTAACACATTACAAAAAGCGATTGTCCATGTTCACACATTCTCACCTTCTAATCAACTGGTGTGAATGGGCCTCATATACCCTCACAAATTGATTTTGATAACACTTGCCCTCCTTCATCCCGGCATGTGTATACATACCTCTCAACTGTAGTTTCCACCTTATGCATCTGACAAAGTGGGTTGGAGACCATGAAAGCTTATGCCTGAAGAAATGTGTTAGTCTTTAAAGTGCCACAGCACTCTTGTTGTTTTTGCTGTACACACACTAACACGGCTGCCTCTCTGGAAATTGACATGCTATAGTAAGGGATACTAATATTTTCTTCAGTCCCACATTATGTGGAAAATAGATTTAGCTTTGCAAACTTTGGGGAAGGCTGGATCCCAATTTAACCCCAAATTTCATGGCTCTGTAAGTTTGTCTCCATCTCCATGACTTTGTTACCATCTCAAATAAGACAAAAACAGTTATTTTCTCTCAAAATTAAAACATAAAATAAAAATCTTCCATTAATGATAACCCAAGATTCGTATCAATTAATGATCTGGAAAAGTGAGTAAATAATGAAGAGGTAAAATTTGCACATGATACAAAATAATTCAAGAATATTAAGCTGAATGCAAAGCTGAATGCAAAGAATTTAGAGAAGGATCTAACAAAACTGGGTGACTGGCAACGAAGTGGCAGAAGAAAATTGAGTACTGATTACTGCAAAAAAACCACACAATAGAAAAAAAAATGTCAACTATATAGGTATATAATGATGTGCTCTAAATTAGTTGATGCCACTCAAGAAAAAATGTTGGAATCACTGTGGATATTTCTTTAAAAGTATCTGGCCAATGTATAGCAGTAGGAGACAAACTATTGGGCTAGTAGACTATTGGTCAGACTCAGTATGGCAGTTCTTATGTTGTTAAAATTTTGGAGGAGCCACATCATCAATCAAATGTTGTCAAGAAGTATAGCTTCACTGAAGTCAATGTAGCCACACTAATTTACATTATATCTATATATAAACAAATCTGCAGTGCACCCATACTTTGAATACAGTGCCCAGGTCTGGTTGCAACAACTCAAAAAGGATATAGTGGAACCAGAAAAGGTTCCAAGAAGGGCAATAAAGATGATTAGGATATGGATCAGCATCTGTACAAAAAATGACAAGAAAGATTAAGGATGTTCACCTTAGAAAAGAGTTGACAAAGGGGGATATGGTAAAGGTCCATAAAATCAGGAATGATGTGGAAAAAGCCAATAGGGAAGCATTGTTTGCCTTTTCCTACAATACAAAAATAAGGGGTCACCCTATGAAGTTAATAAACAACAAGTTTAATATAAACAAGAGAAAGTACTTTTTCACATCATACAGAAAGACCCATGGAACTCACTCATGTCATGGGATGTTATGATGGCTAGAGCATAATTGGATTAAAAAAAGAATTAGATAAATTCATGGAGGATATGTCCAGCAATGACTATTAGCAAAAACAGTCAGGAATGCAACACCATGCTCAGGGTGACCCTAACTGTCTGCCTGCCAGAAGCTAGGAGTGGAAGTTGGGATGGATTATTCCAAATGCTCCATTCTATACATTCTTCTGAAGCTCTGTCCCTGACCACCACCAGAGACAAAATGTTAGGCTAGTGAACTATTGGTCTAACACAGTATGGTAATTCTTATGTTTTTAATATTTTACAGGAGCCACATCATCAATCAAATGTTGTCAATTAGGATAGCTTTACTGAAGTCAATGTAGCTACACTAGTTTACACTAGATGAGAATTGGGCCAATCATTATTACACAATCTGTAAAACATATTAATTGTTACCTTTTTCTCTTCTTGTTTATCATTAGCCCTTTGCTGTGCTACCATATTGCATTAACTTTTTTTTTAAGCCATGGAATGTTAGGATGTATTTCAGACACTCAGCAGAAGAGCAGCTGTATTCTACCTTGATTTACCTGCATAGTCACCAGAAATAGTTAAATGATCACTAAGGCTATGTCTACACTTGGCCAAATAAGTCGACTTTGCTAAGTCGACTTAGTTAAGTCGACTTAGCATGCCCACACTCAAAAATTAAGTCGACTTAAAGGGGACCTTGCCAAATCGACTTAGAGTGTCCACGCTGGACACCTAACTCAACTTCTAGAGGCTAGGTGGACCTGGCACTGGTCCACGGTGGCAGGCGGGCACCCCTTGCCAAGTGCCAGGGGGCTCAACATTTTCCCCATTGTACCTAGGTACAATGGGGGCTGTGCAGGACAGGGTATAGGAGCAGGGTGGGCAGGGCTGTGTCCCACCCTGGCAGGGAGGGCAGAGAGGGAGACCTGGAGCCCTTTAAGTCAACTTTATAGGGCTAATCTGCCTCCACACTGGTAAGACGACTTTATAAAGTTGACTTAGCCAGTAAAGTCGACTTTAAACAAAGTTTTATAAAGTCGACTTTAAATTTCTTTAAGTCAACTTAAGCAAATTGTAGTGTAGACGCAAATTAAATTAAGTCGACTTAAGCAAGCTTAAGTCGACTTAATTTGTAAGTGCAGATGCACCCTAAGGGTGATGCACTTGTAAATTAAATAGACTTAAGCAGGTTTAAGTTGACTTAATTTACTCTGTGTCTACACTGGACTTTCCTTAATTGGACTTAAACTGCTCCTTAAGTCGAATTAAGGAAAAGTTAGTTTGAATTAGTAAAACCTCGTTTTACTTCAAACTAATGCTTAATTTGACTTTATTAAGTCAGCGGAGATGTGGATTAGTGCCTGGGTGGACCTTTTTAAGTTGACTTAAAATGTTAGGCCAAAAAGGGGCCACATCTACACTAGAAGAGTTAAGTCCACTTCTGTTAAGTCGACTTAATAAGGTTGACTTTAAGTTGAAGTCGACCTTATTAAATCAACTTTATAAAGTTCACTTAATTCTTTTTGTGTAGACATAGCCTAAGAGAGGAGGGAAGAGCCAGCTTACAAAGTGTAGTTTACAAAGGTAACATTACCAGCCAAGTTCCATGCTGCCTATATTCTATGTATTTGTCAGTACTGAATTTGGTCCTAAACTTCTTGATGTATATAGGACTTTTCATTTGATTTCTGTGAGGAGGAAAAGGAGAGGTTCAACCTGAAAAAGTAACAGAAGAATAAAACAAAAGAGGGTGTTTCAGCTAACAGAAATGAGCTAAGAACAGGCCATATACATAAGTTAGATCTGTCCCCTTCAGTCAGGTGTGATGCATATGACCAGCATTTACATAGCATATAAGCAGGGGTAGTCAGTTATTTTTTGTCAAGGTCCACATTTCTTCATCAGGATATAGTCAAGGTCCAAACTACACAAACTACACTATACACAAGCTTTCTTTCATCATTATTTTCCAAAAAAGAGGACTGCATTGTGTCTCTCCTTGCTGGACAAATAAACTTAGTCACAATTCTCCCCTTGGATATTCAAATAGAACTGCCAATAAAATCAATAGGAGACCCACATGTACAGTATCCAAAGCAGATTTTGTTTCACTATATTTATGTGGCTGGTGCCAAGAAAAGAAATCTCACAATATCTGTGTTGACTGCTACCCTTTTATAGTTCTCTCTATAGTGCCCCTGGATAAGGTTGCAGTAAAGGATCTGGCATTAAGTCTATCTCTTATTGTGTAATCACTTAAGACTTCGTAGTAGAGCAACTAGTCAAGATAATGAGCCTTTGAACCATTCATTCAACTTTCTTAAGAGCAGTGGGGCCAGTTACAGAAGCAGTACATTTCACGAAATCAAAAAGGGAAGTACCAGATTTATCAATATGTGCATGTACTACTCACTTCAGTGGATCAATTCTTTTGCAGACATAGACTCAACATGTATATTTACACAAAACACTGCCAGGTGGTTTTTTGTTTGTTTGTTTGTTTGTTTGTTTGTTTGTTTGTTTGTTTTATTGGCAAACGGGGTCTAAAGGGGTCCTCTGCATTGCTGGTGCAGTCACTGAACGATAGCACCGCTTCGCATTGCAAGACAGCCAGGAGACAAAGATTTTATTCCACAGGCTCATAAAATGCTTGGAGTGTTGGGGAATGTGCCTGGTAATTTATAGCAGTGGATGCTACCCAACTTCAAAGCTGTGCCGATTGTCCCATTTTCCATTGCACTATCTAGACCTTCTAGATGAAGGAGTCTGTTATAAACTGTCTTTTCAGCATGCAGGAAACTACAAACATCCTATAGGTTTGCTGATTCACTGGGTTAAATACAAGTGACATGAAGTGATTAGAAGAGAAATATGGGGTAAGGAGTGGCTTCAGGAGGAAGGGTCTGGTGAAAAGCAAAAAAACCCAAAACAAACAAACAAACAAACAAACAAACAAACAAACAATATCCACTGTGAGTAGTTGTCTCAGATGTGACAAGCAATGGAACCCATAAGCATATAATACTTATCTGTAGTGACGTGGGGCTGGGGGGAAGGGAGGACTGTTAGGTGGGGAAGGGGGCAAGAGACAACCTCACAAAGAGTTGCATTGATCAGAGAAAGGATGGATTCTGCTTACATTGGAAGATAACACAAACATCCTCTCCCATTCAAAGACCATATCTTACCATACTAACCACTGAACAAATATGAAAGAAAATGGAACCAGATATGGAACATTACTGCTTGGTCATCTGCTTTTTATGGCAAGGCCTGGATAGGAGATGGGATGCCATAAAAAGCAGATGTCTTGGCTTTATATTTGTCTGCCAAGGACTTTAGCACCTTTTGGATTCTATATATATTTATAAATAAAGCTTGCATGCACAATTGATCAAAACATGCTTAAATGTCACACAGTTGAGTGACATGTAGTATGAAGTCAATCAGCTGAGTAAAGAAATCCCATCAGTAGTAAAATAAGGCCTGAGGGGAGCTGTTAAGGGGAACACAAAGATACATTTTTGTGGTCTGGGCCTTTCTGCTGTATGACATCTGCCCACTCCCTCACTTCTCTTCAAAGAGCATTATGCTCCAAGAAGCGATGCATACATACACAAACACAAAAAAGGCCACAAATCCACAAAACCACCAACCAACCATACCCATGATCTGTAATCTGAGTGTTAACATTTAGCAACTTTCCTACTCAGATCATTTGATTTTCTGAAGTCATCTTTGCTGAGTACCAGATTTTATTCAGTCCGTAAATGCATATATAAAATCTTTATCATTATTATGGAGATAATTTTAGAAGATTGTAATGCTAACTGTTCCTTTAACAACTGTCCATTAAAATAGGAAAAAATACAAAGCAAAGCTGGGTCTCAGGTGAAATATTACTAGAATAGGTAATTTAAAATTATTCTGATTTAATTTACTTGAATTATTGAGGGCTATGCAGTCCATAATTTTAAAATAACAATGACATACATCTCAGACAAGTCACTATGAGACAGCATTAAATTTGAAAAGCTACAAAAACTGTACTGACATTGTCTATTTGTCTCTTCTCTAATTCATCTTTCACACCGAGCCATTCAGCTGTACCCCATCTCAAGTCATTAAGGATAATAATTTCTAACTGCTTTATGATCCACTTTTTTTTTTACTGCTAAACGCACAAAAGTAATTAAGCCAAATTGAAACGATTATAGAAAAACAATATTCAATAACTGAGTTGCCAAAAAGTTTTACTGTACCCTAAGGATGAAAAAAATTGCCTGTGCAGCAGTAATATTATTCCACGTTACATTTATTCCTGCAAGCTAGCCAAGCTCAAATTAATTGTACTGACTAAATTTTTCTTCTTAGAGAAAATTAAAGATATGCTGTTGTCAACACTTGAGCACAACCTTGCCGACACTTAAACGCAGAGAAGGGTGTGACATCCTGCCCTCGCTGCCTTGTGCTAATTAATCACTCTGGTATTTAGGACCATTCAAGCAGACAAATTAATGGAGAATAATTAGTGTATCTTTGTTCCAGCTCAGCTTTGCACACCAGACACTCTCAGGGAGAGAGGGGAGTTTGTAGAAAGTGAACCATTAGCATGCGCATAGTTTCGCTTCTGTTCAGCAAGTTCTGCAGAGATTAAAAGAAAAGCCAAATTAGCAGTCGTGTGACTGGGGTTAGGACATCTTTCTGAAAAGAAAGCCCTCTGTTTGGGTATCAGCTTCCAGGAAGGAGTTGTTAACTCAGATGTTAGGTTTCAAAAAACACAATTACAAGCCTGATCTCCATTCTGCTCCTCTCACATGTACACATGAAAGAGGCATATGAAAGAAAAAAAAAATCAAGAATTGCTCCTTTACATTAAAAGGATTTATCATAAATTCTACAATCCTTTATAGTGATATATACTCACATGAGACTTCTAAACATTAACCTTTCCTTTCCATGTAACTATTCAGGCCACACTATACTTTCATAGTGAAAACAGGACCAAATGTGATAAACCAAGTAAACAATTTGATTATTTTAATCATCAACAACATTATTTTGTACAAGCCCTTTATGCGTATTCCCTTAGAATGTAGACCTTCACTTGTTCTGAGCAGAAATCGTGAATAGCAGCAAATTTAAATTAATTGCAAACATAAAATCCAACTAAACTTTTGTGATAGGAGTATGAATACGTGCATGCAGTAGTTACTAAACTGAATGCAATCAAGCAGAGATCTACATTTCCCAGATACTAAATCAGATACCCTGATTTACTTTTATATGATTTTTGAATGTTTTGTGTCAAATTCTCCCGTTATTAATTCTCCTAGGATCTGACACTGCCGGGATTTGACACCTTTTGAAAAGGCATTGGACATTGCTAATACACAGTGACAATGCTCAACATTTTGCAGGATTAGACCCATTAGCCAAGAGGCAGGTCGTATTTTTGTATCAGTGTAAATGGGTGACTCACACACTATCTTTGTGAATACCAAAGTGGTAGCTGTGTTAGTCTATTGCAGACAAACAAACAGAGCCTGTGGCACTTTTTAAAGACTTGCAGATTTATTTATCGCATGAGCTTTTGTGGGAGAAAATCCCACTTCATCAGATGCTTTGAAGTGTCTGACAAAGTGGGATTTTCTCTCACGAAAGCTCATACAATAAATAAATCTGTTAGTCTTTAAAAGCGCCACAGGCTCTGTTTTTTCTTGTGAATATTATCACCCTAGGCCCCAATCCTGCACAAGGTTCTGTGTGGGAACCAGAGTCCAACCACCTGGACCTCATTGCAGAATCAGGGCCTAAAACTGTAGTTCTGAACTCCGACCTTTGGGAAAGGTTGGAATGGAACTTTGCTGCTCAGATGCAGTGTTATTGATACAGATTTCAGACACTGAGCTCCATGCACCAAAGCATTTCATATAGTGGGGGGCCAGGGAGGAGGGTAGAGAGGTGGGAAAAGGGACAGGAAAAAGGGAGGGAGACCACACAGTGAGAAAATCTGACCACACTCAGGGAAATTGTATCAATCCTATAAAAGAACAAAATCATTTTAAAGGAATTTAATTACATGTAGACTGTAAAGCTGTGCTTTATTTTTCATTCTTGATTATATCACATAGCATAAATAGAGAATTTTCACACCTGGGGGTTTGTTTAAACACACTAGGTTTCAAGGCTTCATAGAAATGTGATATCACTGTGCACACGGTTTTGGATTTACTCTAGTGGTGGTGCAGGGGGAAGCCTCTACAAAAGCACACATTCTTACAATTCTTCACTGGGCTTAAAAATAGACTGAATCTCTACAGCCTCCTACAATACTAAATTACTATCTGAGAAAAAAGCCAGATGCCATTAAAAAGGCTGCCATCCTGGGAGTAGGTCCTCCTAGATCTTTGAAGGTGCATAATCCTCATTAAAGGAAAACCCTGAGCGTAGGAGGGGCTGTGCTGACATCAAGGCACCTGGCCATGACTAAAAGAGCTGGCCCCCATATGCGGCTGCTGCTGAGCAGCAGAATGTAATTTAGTCGCACCAGCAGGAGCAGAGGTCAATGATTTTATATTAATGGGGATCACGACAGTTCTAAGCTGTGGCGTGCTTTGAAATAAGTGTTGTACAAGGCAGCAAAGAGAACTCAGCAGAGGAAATGAGCTGTGTCCTTGTCTCCTCATGCCTTGAAGCAAATACTGGAATGTTTAAAGTTGCTATAGACTTACAGTCATAATATTTTATAAACAACGACCTATTTCAATCGAACAGCTCTGTCGATTATTTATTTCTTCAGACAGCTTATTGTTCCAGATGGGATTGCTGATCCAAATATAATCCAAATATTTTAAACAAAAACAGAGGCCATGTGATAGGTGCACAGAAATCAAATACACTTGTAATTAGTCATTTGTGTGTAAGGATTATGATCATGGGAAATTGCTATGTTCAATGAACAATCTGTGTCAATATCACATTACAAATTAAAACAACAGAAACAAAGAGATTTGACAGGCAAAAAGATGTGAAATTTGGTTTAAAAACTTGTTCCAATGTTTTAATACGATCAGATCAGAGCTCGAACTACACTTGTATTTAATCAAGCTTCTTTGTATAAATGTAACTTGAACCCTTCACTGTGTTTCAGAGGATTTAAATTTGGAATTTCATGTGAGCGCATTCCACAGCAAACCTTTACACATATCTGACACCAGAAGTACTTAATTAGGTTTTCTGAGTAAGAGCTATTATTCTTATTCTTATTGTTATTTGTTTTCCACTAACTCCATGTAAAATGCTAGGTGCTGTCTAAACATCTACGAAGAAGACAGTCCCTACAACAAAGAGCTTTCAGTCTAAGATAAGCAGCAAAAAAAGGTGGAGTAGTAGAATAAACATATAGCATAGATTTTTCACATTTAAATATATTCATTATTAGCAATCTTCAAGTTAACTAATACTACCTCACTTAAAAGGTCTCTAACAACAGAAATGGGTGTCTGAAGGGAAAGAGTTGTGGCCTTGTGGATCAGTTCGGAGGGTGCGGGGGGCGGAGAAGTGGTGTGGGCGTTTCATGCATTGGGTAGCATGGAAGAAGATGCAGAGATGGTTCAGAATAAGCAGCCATATGGAGACTGAAGGCAATAGAACAGAGAGGGAAGGCAAGTGATTGTGATACAGTGTACAAATCTTGGACTGGTGACAAAGGAGTTAAAGAGCTTCAAAGAGATGTATGAGTAAAGAGTTAAAGAGGAAAATGTAGTAGAAGTTAAGGAGGGAGATAAAAGCGTGAACAAAAGTTTTAGTTAGATGGTCAAAAAGAAAATGTGAGACCTAAAACACTAAAGAGGAAGCACCAGCAAGGTCTGGACATGTCTTGGATATGTGGTGTAAGGGTGAGGCAGTAGATGATAACTCCCATGATACAAACCTGACTGACATGGAGGATGGTGGTATTATTGTCAGTGACAGACAACCAGTGGAATGGAGAGGTCCTCAGAGGAAATAAGGAGTTGAGTTTTGACACATTAAATATAATTTGATGGTGAGACATCCAGGATGAGATGCTCAATGGACAGGGTGAGAAGGAGACAAGTTTAAGGGCAGAGACAGTTTTATGAAGTTATGAAAAGTGGTTGGGATGAGTGGAAGTGAATGTGGGGTGGAGAAATATTGCTATTTGATCAGGAATAGGGTTGAAGGAGGAGAGAACACATTTATAGCAAAGGAACTTTGTCTGATTATGGGATCTTTTTCCAGAGAAGTTCAGCAGTAGGACTGATGGAACTGAAGCAGGGGAATTCACTTGGGTCTGTGGCTGAGAAATGTGGTCTAGTGACATAAGCATAGTGCACCAGGAGCCAAAAACTCTTGAGTCCCAATCCAAATCCTCTAAAATTGGCTCCTTCTGGGGACATGCCAAATGGATAAACTATTCAGCCTTAGTTTCCCTATCTGTAAAATGAGGATGAACTTGCCTTCCTGTATTTTAATAAATATTAACTGTATTCATAGTGCTATACAGTTAATAGTGCTGTATAATTGCCAAACGGTGTTTCCCCATTTATTACTATTTTGCCCCACCTCAGATGCACATTGCACATAAGCTGAGAAGACTAAACAATGTTCCCTGTTGCTATGTATGCACTCACTGTATTGTTGCTGGAAACAACACTGAGGGGTGCCTGCCTCTGCTGCTTCTGCACTGGAGCCGTGTGCATAACCTTTGCCAAGTACAGGAAGTGGAAGAATGATCTGACGACCAGAACTTTGCTGCCACAAAACTGTATGGCCAACCCCTTAAAGTAGTTTCAAAGATGAGTATATAATCCTAATATAGTTTTTCATTCAATAATCATAAATTACAATGGACACCACTGACATCTGTATGAATACTAATAAGATTGATGAGCACAACTATTATAATGAATGCAAAATGAATTCATGATAACGACACACATTTCAGTGTGTGTGGCTGTAGGGATCACTTTGGTTGTGATTCACCTTTCTGTTCCTCCACCATTACGCAGGTATAATGTTGCTGAAATCCTTTGGGCCACGGCCTTATTCAGGACCTAATCAAGCCCCTGGAAATCAGTGGAAAGACTCCAGATGACTTGCATGGGCTTTATATCAGGCCCTCACTGGCAATCTGTGAGGTAGGGAGCAACACCACCTTGAGCAACAAGGTGAAAAAATGCTTTGATAAACAACCTCATTCACTGTACACTGTCCAATCTGTGTGCTAAACAAAGCAGCAGGCCCACAAAAAATAAATACTTGTGATCATATCATTAAAGATTGCCTCATGAGGTGTACACACAGTAGCTGGCAACCTCATTTTTGAAATTTCCTCCTTTTTTGAGTGTTGTGCATTGCAATCTCATTGCTCTTTTCTGATACAGTTTTGTATGTAGTCTCTTCATATCAAATGAACGCTGCTGACTGATTGGTTTGACTTGAAAATTTATAATACAAATTTACTTGCCCAACAATAAAGTCTACAAGTTCAATTTCTAAAATGATAAAAAATAAGGATAATTTATTTGCCCATCAGAAAAACGTAACTTTGAAATTGATAGATTTGTTCCCCCATATTTTTTAAGCTTTTCAATATTACATTTTCTCCCCTTTTGCATGCACAGTTGGACTCTTGCAAATGGAGAAAATACAAAAACCGCAGTGCTAATAGGTTGAAATTTTTATGAGTATTTGTATTGTGGTAGTGTCTAGAGCTCCAGTCATGTACCAATACACCACTGTGGTAAGCACTGTACAAACAGAATAGAAAACATTCCCTAACTAAGAACTTACATTTTCAAAGCTTATTAAGGGATGAGCACACACAATTCTCATTTAAATGAATAGGAAGTGGGTGTCCCAATTTCCATGACTGTTTGTAAACTCTAAAATATTTCTAAGTAGTTTTTCCTGTATATGTATGCCATTGCACTTCTTGAGACAGCAAGTTGAATTTCCATAGACACATGTGGGAGTGCCAATCACTGCTTTTAATACGAGGTAGGAGAGTAGCGAAAAAGATGAGAGAGAGAAAGAGAGAGAAAGGCATCTTAGGGCCTAGAGTTGGTTAAATTCTTCAGCTATGGCCTTATGAAGAGAGAATATCTCATTTTAAAAAAATAAAGAGCAGCAGCAAGATAAAGATGAATATAAGTGTTCATTACAGTCTTGTCAAACAACAGCAAAAAAAACAAAACAGCCCTATGGTCCTATCATGCGTCACAGCATTGGACTATTTATCCAACTCTTCTCTACCCACAAAAGCAGTTTAACCAGATGTCTCTTAAAATATTTAGATTTCTACATATTATAATTATTTCTCTTTTTTACAAAATGCACATTTCAAGATGTACATGCCACATCAAAATTCATCATGCTTTACATCAGCACCTTCTCCTCACACTATTCTGGTAATGAAAAGGGGCCTTAAAGTAAGTAAAAATGTAATTTATGTCTAATTTAAAGCACCTTTAATTGCTAAAATTGTGTGAAAGAACCTTAAAGTAAGTAAGACTCAGACCCTGTTTGTTTTAACTAGTAAGTCTCTACCAACAATATAGCACTGCATCTCCCTAAACTTCAACGCACAACCTAAGCTCGTGGCACCATGATTTTATTTCACAATTTGATATTCAGAAAAAAAATCTATTTGTGCTACTATCGCTGTGTCATAATAGAATATACACTAGTGGTATTAACCTAAATATTTAGAAAATTAAGTCTGATGTATCTTAACAAACACACCTTAGAGTATTAAGTGTAGAGTAAAAACAAACTATGAAAACATTCTCCTTTGTGATATGTTACAAAACTATTTGATGCAATTTATGTTTCTTAATGGCATCTTTATGGACAATTTCTGCTTTAAAAGGAATTTTAAAATATTAGTAAACAGCTAGAATATTTTAATTGTGTGTAGTTTACTTTGGATAAAAAAGATTACTTAGAGCTATTTTTCACTGAGCACATTTCAAAGCTTTCTCAACTACCAGTCTTAAAACCTTCTCTCAAATAAACAAATTGTTGAATTTTTTCACAAACCAATCAACTCTAGAGAGAGAAAAAATGCAATAACAGGAGAGGGAAATTTCTGATGAAAGAATAAACCAATTATGGTATAATAATGCTTAAGAGGAAGAAGACACTCAAAATGCTAAGGATACGACTAATGGGATATAAATGCAAAAAAAAAAAAAAAAGATTATTCTGTTCTATATAGGTTCTTACATTGTACCATGTGAGTGCCTACATTAAAATATTCCAAGCAGTTATTATTGTGTAGATTCCTACATAACCTTAACTCTGCCACTTGGATATGAATTGTAGGTATAACGCACTCCAGAACAGAATGTTCACCCTATGCTAGGGCTTTAAATAGTGTTCTCAGATAGTGTCTTGAGTAGGCCCCCTGTACTGGGGTAAATTATACTCATACAAAAGGGTGTTTTATTATATTATCATTCTACATACACTGAAATGGATAAATATTATGCTTAGCATGCTTCTTGTCCCAATGAGCTTCAGTGAATTAGCACAAGTTAATGTTGGTTTCCTTTATTCATTTAAAGTAAGAATAGAATCCTAAAAGGCACCTAAAAGGAAACCTCTTCCTCTGGATGATGCTCTCAATTAAGAGTACATTAATAGATTGTAAGGTTAGAAGGTACCATCTTATCTGACCTCCTGTATAACTTGGCCTCAGAATTTCACCCAGTTGCCCCTGTGTTGAGCCCAGTAGCTTGGATTTGACTAATGCATATGTTCCAGAAAGGCATCCAGGCTTGATCTGAAGACATTCAGAGATGGAGAATCCACCACTTCTCTTAGTAGCATTTTCCAATAGTTAATAACCATCACTGATAAAAAAAAATATGCCTTACAGAGCCCTTTACGGGAAAGAGTCTGAAATGACTTTTAATTAAATATTGTGCCAAATAAGAACAAAGGGCATAGTTTGTCTTCAGTTGCATCTGGGCACACAATTTTCTATAGAAAAGCTTCATGTGCAGAACTTGACTTAAAAGTTATATTCACTGGATCTCCCTCTGTGTTCTTTCTCTCTTTCTTTCTCATTATGCCAGTTTCCATATTAAAGCACCAAAGTTTAGAATGTTGCATGTATTTAGCACCTGGTTAAAAATTCTGGCTCAGAATTTCATACCAAACACCGCTTAACCACTTGGCACTGGTTGAATATGTTCCCATTAAGATGACATTTCATAAATATTGCCCAATTAAGTAGTTGTTGCTATTCATTATTGCAAAGATAAATCAATTTTCTGGGAAATGCGCCAATAAAATGGCTTGTATTGCACTTACATTGTTGACTCTTGATAGATTTGGTGGAGATGTCTTCATGTTAGTATAATAAAAGCCTATTATCAGTTCAACAGCAGAAACCTGTTTTCATTTATCAAGAAAATTGCAGGTTCAACACTAGTTGTCTTTTTAAGTGAAAAATTGGAGATATGTTATTGTTAAGGTGCTGTTATGAGCACCCCATAAACTGGCCGCCACCTCCCTTGTGATATAAAGACATAGAAACTGTTTCTCCTCAGGTCACGTACAGAAACTGTTTATCAGATACTCTTCCCAGATCACATACCAGATACTGTCCCCCAGGTCATGTAAAGAACTCATGGCTGCTAGGCTTGTGACTATCAACATGCTTTATTGCACGTAGAGAACTCCTGGCTGCTAGGCTTGTGACTATCAACATGCTTTATTCAGACCCTGATTCGCTCTCAGCCAGCTCCCAAAGGGGTGGGTCATCCCCCTCGCCCATGTGCTGGAGGGCAAGTCAATCATGGCTGCTCTGGCCCCCCCCCCCAGGGGTGTAGAAGGCTCTGACCCGGAACCTAGAGAGCTGGTGAAAATTCCTTTGCACAAATAAGGACAGGAGGAACCGGGCAGACCCTCGCCCCAAAATTCCTGCTGCAGCGAAATCTGGCCAATCACAGCCCTCGGCAGGAAGCCATGGCCTGGGCCATGAAAGCTTCCATGCCGCATGGAGCAAGGTGAGAGTCTCCTCGAGTTAACTGCTAGGCCTGATCACCCTGCAGTAGGAGTTCCCCCGAGAGTGCCGGCCCCAGTCGATTTCAACCTCCGCCTTGAGACATTATGCTGTTGTTAATCACCTGCCTGATAGTCATGGTACGTATGTGAACCCGAATTACCCCCCCACACACATTTACTACTCATGATTGAATGTGAATAATTCTTCTACCTCAGTTTTAACCCTAGGTATTACAATTGGTGTAGGTTTGGGGTTTATTGTTATGTTTATTGTTTATGTATTGAACTCTGTCTTGTTATACTTTATCTCTGAATTATCAAAAGAGTCCAAGAGGAGGGTTTATTCTAAGGGTTTATTTCTGTGTAACTCATGATATGCTAAACTGCGAAGTAATCACCTGGGGCTATCTTGTTATCTGTGAAGCTGACTTCTGAGTTTAGTCCAGCAAGCAGCCCCACTGTTAACCCTTTGCGTCCCAAAGAGGGGACTAATAAAGTTTATTATTTTTGGCCACCACTTTAAGTTTCCAGGAGCCTTCCTTCTCCCATCCTTTACCCACTGCGGACAGTTATAAAGAAATTATTTGCCATCACAGAGAAGGATGGCACAGTCAACCATATTTTTAAAATTAATTTCATTCCTTAGTTCAAGTTTCAACTTCTCTACAGTAAATTAAACAGATTACAATTTTTTTTTAAAAAGTGCTTTTACTTTTTCCATAAGTGATTTTAATTTTGAGCAAAATTCCTTCAGCTATTTTGCATTTAGTAGTGGATTAAAAAATCCTCATTCCAGCACCTTCTCCAAACAATGTACAAATAAAGTCTGACTACCTATCTTTTCCCTTCAGGGGCATAACAAAAATATTGTTCAATCTTCTATTATTATTTTAATATGTATAGTCTATTGGTGGACAGAGATTTCATTCAAGCCAAGGGCCTGTCATGCTAGGACCAGGGCAAGCATACAGCAAATTACAGTCCTTGACCTGAAAAACACTGTAAGTGGAATCAATAAAACACAAGCAAAAAGAGGCAGATGGTAAGGACCGTAGCAAAAGGTAACAATAGTACTAGGATATTTAGCATCAGAAGCAGTAGTCACTGCCTAGCCAGCTTGGTGTGTTTTAAGTAGAAGAGGGGTTTGCTAAATGCATAAAGTTAAAAAAAAATCATTTTTCCTTGAAAATAAAGAATAATGAGACTGAAACCCCATTCCCATGATACTACTGTACAATTTTCTCTATTCCTTTCATTTGAGAGAGGAAGGGCTAGTCTTCACTGATGTTCGGCAAATTTGCTGTCATCAGATCAACCTTTCCAATCAACTGAGCAGGTCTGTGAAGACCCTTTTAGTCAATCAGGAAGTCCATTGCTGAAGACTACCTCAGCAACAGGAGTAGCACTGAGTCGAAGGGAGGGACCTCCCTTGGACTCAACACAGTGGACTTGCTGGGTGTAATAGACTCAAAGGGAGAGATGCATATTATTTTAAGTAACTTGCATATTTCCCTTCGACTGCTGCTGAAAATGGTAGGCACTGTAGACCTGCCCGGAGATTACTTTGTCTCAGCTCTTTCTAATGCAAGAAATCTTTGAAAAAGGAGTGGGGAAGATGTACAGCTGAAATGATTCCTAAAAGAAAAAACTGATCACTAAAGGGAAACAGAGAAGGGAAGACAGTCACCATAGCCTTGGGATCTTTCAGCAGTGCTTTTTTGTAAAAGAAAAGTGCCAGTACTCAGCCAGGGACCGGGGGCCGCCTGTGGAGGCAGCGGCTGAAGCCGGGGCCACATCGCTGTGAAAAAAAGGTGTGGGTACTCAGTACCCCTGAGTACCATCACAAAAAAAGCCCTGTCTCTCAGCATATCCTCAAAATGTGCTTCTTAGAGGAAGAGAGAAATAAACCACAGGCCAAAGATGATGGAGTTTTATACGCCATGCTTGGTACATTATTCACCAACTACTGATCAAGCCTCTGGTGGAACAGGACTTGTGCGTCATTATCTAAGTGGTTATTGACTCTCATAGGTGAACACATATAGGTCCGGAGTGCCAGAACAGATTCAGAAGGTCCCACTCAAAAATCCAGCGATGAACTCACTGAATAGAGTAAGAAAGAATTTCTGTGTCCAGATGTTGTTTAGCAACTGACCCATGAAATCCCAGTCATACCCATAAAATGCCCAAACTTCAATTCAAATAGAAACTAATAGAGTTTCAAACAAAACAGTTTTGATATAAACAAATTTTCGAGTATCTAAGCTTCTTGACTCATTTTGAGTTGTTTTAAACAATTTCATTTCCCCCCTCAATTTGTTGGCACTTCTCAGAGAGCCAGAGATAAATACAGACAGCCTTGCTAAAGATATAGATTTTAGAAAAGATGTTTCCTTAGCACCACTACAAGATTCTGCCCAGCAAGGAGGGTCATGGGATGTCAGCAAGTTGGGTCACCCTGATAAATGCTATAATACGCAACACATATTTTGAGGCTGCTAAGTTGTATACACATCATCTGCTCACACCCTCTAAGGGTTTACCATCTGACTGTTCTCTGAAAAGTGACTCTCCAAAAACTCTCTCTCTCCACTTCTAGGCTGGATTTACTTCGTTTACAAATTAAAATAAAATAAAAATTGCCAGTTCTACCTCAGATCTTAAAGTCAAGTTGGGGTCTCTCTGGTTCATGCATCTCTGTTAGTGATTAAAAAAAAAACCAAAACATTAATTTAGCAAAAAAAAGAAGAAGAAAAGAACTTTAAATATACAACCTTGAAAAAAAAATCAAACTCACTCTTCCACAGCTGCATTGGCATGTATTGAAATGAAGCATACCATACATACTTTAGTTAGTAATAAAAAGCTGAGATTCTGAATACACACAGAGCAGATATTTTAAGAATTGCTGTGCTTGTCCAGGTTCTTTTCTAATTAAAAAACCTACACCAAGTCTAACCATAACTACATTAGATAACTGAAAAAAGACGTTCTGGAAGCTTGCATTTAAATCTAGGCAATAAGATTTTCCAAACTACTTTAAAAACAGTTTGACTGTATCCTATAGGATTCACATAGCCCAATAAATACTCTTTTGATTTTCTGAAATACGTGATGGGCACATGGTACCATGTCTCCTTTCACACCATTAGAACGCAGCACAAAAGAAGAGAGAGAAAAGTTGCCCCAACAGACATTGCTTGCCAGTGCTTTTCCCAAAAGTAGGATCTGTACAGAGCACAGCAACATCAGCATGTAGCATTTTAGGGCAAAAAGCAAATTAAACAAACTGAAAATTACAGGAGAAGTTTTAGATAAGTAATTACTTGTTGCCTAAGTTGGAATCCAGCCAAGATACGAGGGTTACAAATTCCACATTATCTTTAATGACAACAAGAGGTTAGTAAAAAGTGCCAAAAATTTTACATTGTGTCCAAAAGATGGTACCTCCAGCAGCAGAGTAACCCAAATGCTTCAATATTAGAGCTAACAGGAAATTTTCAAACATTCAGACAGTTCTAGCATATGCTTTGATTCATCCATGCTCATAGTCCTTTTAAATCATTGTTTTCATGTACATTGGTTCACATGATTTTCATGAAAAACAAACAGGGAGTCCTGTGGCTCTTTTAAAGACTAACAAATTTATTTATAACATGAGCTTTCCTGGGAGAAAATCTCACTTCATCAGACACTTGAAGATGGGGAACTTACAGAATAGGAGGCACATAAATGGAGGGAAGTATAAGTCATAGGATCAGGTCAGACTATTACAGGAAATCAAAGCAGTTGTTTAGGGCCAAATAGAGATTATGGTTCCCCCCCCCCACATTACAACAGGTGATCTGCCCTCACCTCCCTCTAGATGCTGTTTTACACTGTTTGAATCTAAACAACTGCTTTGATTTGCCCCTCCACCCCCCAAACTGCAAGCCTTGGGCAAGGATATAATTTGTCCTCCCCAACTTGTGGCGCTGTTGGCCTGACAGGAACTACCCCCCAAATACAGATTTCAAATTACACCTATGCCTAGAATAATTTTTCTAGGATGCGGAAAATAGCTTCTCCTCTAATTAGTGAGGAGCTTCATTTCATGCTTCTTTTCTTGTTCAAAGTGTCAAAGTATCAAACTGCTTCATTACAACACAAACAGGAGGCAATTTGATCTAGAAAGTAAGATAAGATGTTTCAATCAGTACTAAGCAACAGTTGCCCTTAATGATTTTAAAAATAAAATTAAATAAAATAACAGAATATTTCAATTATATTATGCCATATGACATGTCAGTAGCACTTCTGGATAACATGATAATGATATGACCTGAAATGATAAGATAAGATATGATATTATGTTATGCATTGTTACTACCGACATCTTATTTCTATATTTCAAAAAGTAATACAAATTTTAAAACAGATAAATTTTGAAATGAAAATTTAGCTTCAAAATGAAATTTTTCCAACATTAACATTTTCAAAAAAATTTCCCCCCAGAAATTTCACTTTACAGGAAAGAATTTGTTTTTGTTCCAAATAGTAACAAAAAAATTAAAGTACCAAAAATTCTCACAAAACCAAAATTCTGAGTTTCAACTTTCTCTAGTCTAAACTAGATAATTAAGAACAGAATGTCTACTTTAATGTGTTTAGGTCACTATCCTATTTTAACACCATTTTTTAACACAGTATATTTAGGTTTGTACAATGACCTTGTATTTTTGTTTGTAACCCTTCTGCTACGAATGTTAGCAAAACAATGGGCCAGGTTCACAATAATCGCTCAAGCTCCCATCTAGAGTCTCACTGGCTATGTCTACACTACAAAAAGTTAGGTCGACTTTAGGTCAACCTAAAGGCGACCTTATTCGGTTGACTTAACAAAGTGCTTCCCCTGAACGGGGACTTGGTAAGTCAACCTAACTGCCCTTAGGTCGACCTAATAAAGTGGACTTAAGCGTCCACATTGTACTTAGGTCGACCTAAGGAGTTGACCTAAGGGTTAGGTCGACCTAACCGGCGGTTCTTATTAAGTCGACCTAACCTTTCATTAAGTCGACTTAAAGCCAGTGTGGATGGGGAATAGCGCTAAGTCGACCTCAGTAAGTCGACTTAAAGCCAGTGGGGATGGCTATGTCTACTGTTAAGTCGACTTAATGAGGTCAACTTAAGTCTACTTAAAGTGTAGCCACTCTTGAAGTCGACTTAACAAGGTCGACTTTAAGTCAACAAAGTTGACCTTGTTAAGTCAACTTAACAGAGTCGATTTAACTTTACAAGTGTAGACATAGCCCAAGTTATTATGTTGATAAATTTAAGAAATCCCACATTGACTTGCAAAGAGCCTATTCAGCTCCTCTTCCTCACACTCCTAACAAGGGTTTAGTGCTAGGAATCTATCTCTTTGATGTCTCCCCTGACACTTTACTCACAGTATGAAGCAGTCCAGTGTAGCCTGAGCATTTGGGGTCTCCCTTCCACCTTCCTCCTGTCACAACTGCCAGGCCTGGTCTTAGCCTGTTGCTTCAGCTCAGGGTTCAGCTCTCCCAGACTGCATGTGCATGAGTCCAGGTCCTGTGAAGATGATTTAATTCACCTCTGCCTTCCAAAGTGAGTTCCATCATCACTGCAGCTGTCCAACTCTGTCACCAGGTTCCATAGTGACTCTCTGAACATTCTGCTCACCAGTCAGATCTGCACATTCCCAGCAACACAGTTTGAAGTGTCTGGTCAGGGCCTCTCAGAAGATAAGTGAACTGAGTTCTAAACCAATGTCAGTCAGCATTAACATCTTCAAGCTGCTGGCTCTTTCAGTTGGCAACCAAGTACATCAACTCCCTGGTCAGAGTCTTTGCCTCATGGAATCAGAGCTCTCAGCACAAGGTGAGGAAGTGCCTGACTTTTAAATGTAACATTATGATTACTATTCTTTGTGCCCAACCTACACTACCCAAACAAAACTGGGATTTGGTTAGGGTGATCCCTCATTCGGGGCATATTTAGTGCAGTTCTTTTGCTTTTTGGTTACACACTAGGGATAATTATATTTTGTTAGTCCTTCATGCAAAACTTACATAAATTTAAAACAACCAAAAACCTTTACAGTGGAATGATGGGTCACAAAAATGCAAATGAACCATGGCTCACTCTGTTTTCTGCTCCTAATGCCAATAGAGTGTTTTATCCTACTGTGGGTCTGCTTTGGCATAAAGTGGGTGTGAATATAAGGACAGGGTGGCAAGAAGAGCTAGAACTAGATCCCCAACTATGCAGATCCACCAACCATTCTTCCTCTCCACCTTGAAAGGGCAGCAGACTCCTAGGCTACTACTGGAACCCTGCCACTCCACTACCACTGCGCATCTTTGGGTGGGATGAAGGAATGCATAGCCTGGCAGTGTGACCAGTATACTAGTTCCAGAGTTGATCAGTATTGTGGTAAGTTAGCAGCGAAGTCTGTTAAATATCAAACAGGAGTAAGATCAGGTAAATACCACACTAAATATCCCCAAACATATTAAAATCTACAGATTCAAGCTAAACCAAATATAAGCAAAACAAGAGTGTCTATGCCAGGATTTGCACTGATATTATTAAATTGATTTAAATACACTCCTTTAATTACACTGATGCAACCTTGTTCATAGACCAGATCATAGATGCTACAGGACTGCTTCATTTCACCAGTTCTTTTCTTTTCCCTCCATAGAAGTCCAAATCCCTCTGTAAGGGAGCATTAGAATGAGATCAATCTATTCTAACATACAGCCTTTACAACACAAAGTCAATGAGATTTAGAAGCCTAATTTACATGAAGTGCTTTTGAAAATACTACCTTAACTGCTCTGTGCCTCAGTTTTCCCAAGGGGAAAAATAAGCAAAATTTAACATTTGTAGATGAATATTAAGATTAATTAACAGAGATAAACAACAACTGCTGCCATTTAGTCATGATTTTTTTTAAATGAAAGTAAAAATACAGTAGTACTATCTCCCAACAGTATTATGAAGCTTAATTCTTTATAAAAGACTTTGAGATCATCAGGTAAAAAGTATTATAGAAGACCAGAGTGTGAATGTTTTAGCAATGCTGCAAATTAAAAGAAAATTCATAATTTACTTATTTTAAACTATTACACAAACATTTTCTCAGATAAGTTCTTTTGAAGATAAAAATGTATCAAGTAGATACACTTTCAATGAAAGACAAGCAAGGCTTACATTTAAAATAAATGTCTAAAAGAATAAAGTTCCAAAGGTGCAACGATCAATCTTTACCAATAGTTTTGGCAAAAAAAAAAAAAAAATCAAACAAAAAAAATTAAATCCAAGTTACCACAGTGTTCTCCTCGCTCCAATCCACTGACTTTGCCAAGTATTTTTTATCAGAAATGTTTGTACTATAAAGATGGAACGCATTTTTGCTTTATAATGCATTTCAAGCAGGCATGGATGTGAGACACATCTAGGGTGGGATCTAAATTTTATGGACCACAGTTCTGCCACACCAATCTTAACCATCCAATATTTTTGCATTCTGCATAATCAATTTATTCAGCTTGCTTAGCATTTTCTCTCTGTCCCTTGACATTTTGGATTTGAGGAATAATCACTTTCCTTTGCAGTATGCAGTTTCCTCTGGTTTAAATCACACACAAAAATGGAAAGCTCAAATAAAATAAATAAATAAAATAAAGGATGGGGAAGGAAGGAACAAAACCCTGAGGTGTTTCCACTGCATTTCTCTTGAGCAGCAAATAATTATTCTTGGCACATGATACAGATACAACAATGACTCTCTGCCTACCACCAATACCACTCTACACACATACACACTGAGCAACTAAAAACAGAATCAAATTGCAGCACATTAAGTGGCAGAAACAAACTGAAGTGTTGGTAATGTGGAACACAATGGAATTTGGTTTCAAACAATCACCCCTTTAGAGTTCACTTGGAGCTTGCCCCTGATTCAACAAAGCACTTATACACATGAGCAGCCTCATTGACTTCAAGTGAAACAAGTGTTCAAGTACTTTGGTGGGTCAAACCATTGGTTGTACGGATGCAACGGGCCCAGCCAACCCTGATTACTGAAGAAACTGTCCTGGCCCAACTGTGACATAAACTGCCTTGTGGTCTGATGGAGGGCAACTCATTTTCCTATAAAGGGCAGCATGAAACTACAAAGAGGATGAAAACTTGGAAAAGACCTTGAGTAGCCAGTGCCAGGAGGCTGTGCTCTAGCCAGGTCAAGCCTGGGAGTGACTGTAAACTAGCACCCAGCTCTAGGATAGAAGGCTGGGAATGTCTTATGTATGGGGTGAGAGACACACTGAACTAGAGGTGGGGCCTCGAGGATCAATGTAGACCCAGAGGACTAAATAAATTGAAATTCTAGAAGGGGAGTTACTTAAATTAGCTTTGGAGTGAGTAAATTATTGAGGGGCCTTGAAGAGGAGGTAACAGAGGCAGGGTGTTGCAGAGTGATCTCTAGGCAGGAGCAGCTGTTCAGGAGGCAGTTGGCCCTGCTACAGTGTTGCTGAAGAAACACCCCTCAGTCGTGCATTGACTTGTTAGGCTCAGGTAGGGGAAAAAAGAGTTTCCTTGACTCTTTGAAAGGAAGGAACTTCACAGATCTGAGTGGCACTCAGGTGTTATACACTGTGTGTGTCGCCACTTAAAGCTTAAGCTGTCTTTGCAGTAGAAGGCCTAGCAGACTTATTAAGCCTTGGAAAATGAATATTTTTCTTGTCTGCAGGTGCTGAATGGGGAAGTTAACTGTGTTATGGATCTACAAATAACAATCATTAAGATATAACAATCAAAATCTAGCAGTATTCACCCATGCAACCTTTCCTTCCTTACAGCAGAGTGGTTGGTAGTGCAGAACATTAACACAATAAGGTCTATGACTGTACTCCACAGCTCAAAGAGGTAAAAAGAGGTCACACAATGTCTTCTGAGACCTGGTCTAGGTAAATTCCTGCATGCATCAGCCTTATTTTGTACTCACGTGCCATTAAAAAAAAAAAAAAGCTGATTTTTCCAGTCGCTGATCTTGTATTTTTCAACCTCAAATCATTAAAAATATAAAACATGATTTAACTTTTTATTTTATAGGCAGCTATAGCTGTTGCAATTAAAGAGAAGATTGCAATTCTATTTACCTGGAAGAAAATAAAAGCCAGGCTTATTTCTGAATCAAAAACACTCTCAAGTCCTACCAGTAATTCATGGGCTATATATGACCTAAGCTCAGAGAAGGAAGCATTGTGAGTAGCAGTTTGGTGGACCATATAGTAATAGCTGGATAATATGACACTCATGCAGTGCTGAACTCAGGGAAAATTTAGCACGGTATCCCATGCACTCACCACCACCATCCTCCTCCACCCTCCTTTTTTTTGCCTGTGATGGATACATCACAATTACATTTTACAAGAATGCCAGTGGAGATGGAAGTGCTCCTGCTAATGTAAAGGCTGTAAAGCTATCAGAGGAGCTTTAAGCAAATGTTATGTTTTACTGAAGAAATCAATTACATAGAGATTGCTTAAACCAGTGACAAGCATAGTCAGGAATAAAATCTGTTAAATAGAAAAGTTATAGCCCTCAACATATAAAGATGTACATGATACATGAATACACTCATTTGGGAATTTTAGTTTAAAAATAAAAAGGAGACTTTTTTCTGTAGATGAAATAGAAAAAGATGAATTCTAGTGTGAGATAATACCATGAAGAGTACTTTAATGATTAAGTACCCCAGATCCAAGTATTTTAACATCTAAGATACGGGACCAGTTTCACCTCAGAGACACATTACTACACCCAAGAGAGCAGCTGCATCAGAAGGAAAGATTCTGTCAGATACGAGGCAGAAATGTTGCCAACCTCCTAAGGGTTTCGGCCTAAGGAGGGAGCTGAAAATTTTAGATTGGGCTTCCATGGAGCAAATCTAGAAGAGGCTGCCTGATAAAGCACTAAATTAATGATTTTCCAAGCTGAGCTGGTTCTATTCTCTCCCAGGCTAGCCCAACTCACTTTTGGCATTGCATGAGTCAAAACTAGTAGAGAAAGGACTGTGGATGGTTGACACAAACTACTGCTCTCGCCAAATTTGCTGCTCTCAGGAGCCTGCGAATTAACACCTGGCGTCAAATGTGCCTACTGTACTAAATGGAAAGAATATATGAGCCTGTTTTTCATCTCCCACCCCCAACTCTGTAGATATCACTAAGCATCACAAACGAATGTGGTACTTTACATAGCAGAAGATGTAGTAAATGCTCAACAGATTGCTGTTATGAAGGAATGCTTTTTAATATCATGGGTGGAATTTGAAAATGCACCCAACTTAAACTCTGCATAGCCAGAGAGAGAGTGTGTTAATTTGGCTGGCTCCATAGCAATTCCATCTCTACCCAAATTCCACTACTACCACTTGATGATTTTGAAGCTGTTGACCTAATACTTTCTTTCAGACCTTTCAGATACTGACCCTGAAGTCATTGTAGCTTCTTATAGGAGCAGTAGGTTCTCTCTTATTCACATTAAGTCTTCCATGGGTTCCACTTACACAAATATATTTGGGTGTAGTAAGAAATCCCCCTAGCAATATCTGGCCTATATTTCTTCCCTTGCATCCTAATGAAATGAACGCCTTAGGCCTTGTCTATGCTGCAGGGCTAAGTAGACAGGAGATAAACAATTTGCATGCCACAAAATGCGTATCTCCCATTGACTTAGTTACTCTCACTTACCTCGCTGTCTTCGCTCCGCTGTGTCAACTTGAACTGCTCTCCCTTCGATGCAGTGTTACTCCACTTGGAGGGACAGAGTTATTGCGGTGATGCGCGAGCACTTCCGGAATCAATTGAGCGGTCTATACTGGCCACTCAATTGACCCCGCTGCATCAATCCATGACGATTGATGCAGCATTTTGGATGTAGACATGGCCATAGTCAGGACTCCTCTCTGATAGGACTAAATGCAGTGGAGGTACTTTCTGGGATTGTGGGATGGGGAGGAGGGAGGAAAATGATCTCAAGAGGAAGCAGCTGAAGCTGCGTTCCACATTTTCTCTCTCCTTTCCTTTCCCATTCTCTCATCTCTTTGATTTCAGAGTCTGGTGCCAATACTGCTGCTCTTTCCCCTCTTCTCCCTTGTCTTTCTTGTGCTCAGAGTGTGGGGAGGGATAACACACAACATCTGGGACTGAGACACTGGAGTCTCTTTAACTCCCTGCTGCTGCCATTGGGCAGTGGGGTTGGTGATAGGGCTGGGTGACTGGCTCCCATGTAGTGGTGGAGCATGAGAGTGGTTGATACAGTTGACTGCCTAGGGGGCTAAGCCATTGTGGACTGCCTATCTCAACTCCTTCCTTCATTAAATCTAGTTGCTGAGTCTCTGGTGATGCCAGTGCCTAGACTGGTTGCCAGTTCTGGGGTCTGGAAGGGATTTTTTTTCCCATGTGGCAAAACTGGCAAACTTCTGTGTGTTTTCACCTCCCCACCCACCTCCAACCATTCATATAGCATCCAGGAGGTTCAGCTTTGTGAGGTTTAAATTATGTTGCAACTTTAGTAGGTTCCAGTGGGAGTGGGGAGCTTGACCCACTGTGGTCCCTCTAACACAATGGGATGCCTGAGCATTGATCCTGAACATGGTAATGGCTGGCAAGAGGCATTGCCTGCCTCTGTATTTCATGCAGCTTTTCAATCTACTTATGGGACGTGGGTTGGAACTCTTGCTTCTAGTTAAAAGTTCCTCAAGCTGAAAAGACAGCTTGGCTTTCCCACACATGCTGAGGTGTACAAGTCCACCCAAGTCATTAGTGCTAGTTGAGATTGACCTCATAGACTCATAGACTTTAATAGGCCACCAACCTATTGACCTGGAACAAATAGTGAGGATTCCAGTACTATTAATAGGTTAGAAAAGGTCTGTTCTGAGGTAAACCCAATAACCTGCTTGAGCATTTCTTTTGAGAATGACATTGCATGGTGAAGGAGTGTGATTCTAATATGGCTCCTCTCATCACACCTCCCCTATGTCCTGCTTGGAGGAAGGAAGTTAAGACTCTGACTTCCACCCAGGGTCTCTTGGCAAGCCTGAGCATGTAGAGGGAATGTGGCATTTACATTCTTCATCAGGTTTATAGTCCAACCCAGGGCCACTGATGCCAGTGGAGATCCTAACTAGGGCTGCGTCTACACTGGCAAATTAAGTCGACTTGGCTAAAGTCGACTTAATTTGCCCTGAGTCTACACTACACTTTGCTTAAGTCGACTTAAGCAGCTTGCTTAAGTCAACTTAAGCAAAATAAAGTCGACTTAATGAAAATTAAGTCGACTTTATTAAACCACCTTTCTACTCGACCTAAGGCTTAATTCGACTTTCTAAAGTCGAATTAAGCCAGTGTAGCCCTGGGGTAGCCCTAAGTCGACTTAGGGCTACCCCAGGACTACACCAATGCCCTCCCTGCCGGGGGGACGGGACAGGGGGAGCCTGGCATGCCCCCCAAAGGGCAGGGCATATGGGCACGGTGTGACACTGTCTGGATTTAGGGAAGCATTTATGATATTATTTTCTATGGATATCTCATAAATGCTATAATCCATAGGAACTATGTCACGTTTGGTATCAATAGAAAGGTAATAATTTGCTGGGAATGATTATATAGTTTATGTCTAGGAATTCTATTTCGATTAGAAGTTAAGAATTTGATGTTATATCCATACTTTAACTTGTGTCCTTCTGGACAAATGCCTTAGATGGGAGGGTGTGAACAACCATTGTCTCCTTAATGGCTCATCAGGATTCTCCCTGGGACCATATCACCTGGTAGATTCCTTAACATTAAGGAGACTGGTTGTTCACACCCTCCTGTTTAAGGCATTTGTACAGAAGGACACTAGTTAAAGTCTGGATATAACATCAAATTCTTAACTTCTAATTGAAATAGAATTCCTAGACATAAACTATATAATCATTCCCAGCAAATTACTCCTTTTCTATTGATACCAAACATGACATAGTTCCTATGGATTATAGTATTTATGAGATATCCATAGAAAATAACATCATAAATGCTTCCCTAAATCCAGACAGCATCACACACAGGGCTCTGCCTTGCCAGGGTCCCTGTACCCCTTTGCCCCATTGTACACAGGGAGTGCCCCCCCCCGCCACTGTGGACCTGCCCAAGGTCCCCCTAGCCCCACAATGTCGACCTAGAGCATCCAGTGTGGACGCTCTAGGTCGACTTTGTAAGTTCCCCTTTAAGTCGACTTTAATTTTAAGTGTCGACTCACTAAGTCGACTTAACTAAGTTGACTTTAAGTCAACTTAGTTAAGTCGACTTAGTTAAAGTCAACTTAAAAGTGCAAGTGTAGACATAGCCTAGAACAGCTCTGCCAGGGAGTTTGGGTCAACGTTTAAAATAAAATTTATCCATCTTATCACACCTGTCTCATTGTTCCTTTGTTCACAACAGCTATATGCTTTCAACTTTAAAGGATTGATCTGCAGGAGCATATGCTTAATTACACACATCATTTTTAACAAATCATGCATTGGAATGGTCTGGTATAGAATTATTTAAGTTTTACTCACCTATTTGTTTGAGCATTTTATGTTTTAGCATTTTCATTATTAACATTTTCACAAATGTTCACAACTTGCTTATGCTTGACGTAGGATGCCTTGCACCTGTTTTTCAGGGAAGCTGATGCTAAATGGGAGCAGCTACACCTCAACACCACTAGAAGAGATTATCAAGGTGTCTTAAGTTGGGTGCTCACTTGAAAACTGAAACACAGAAAAAATAGTGACCACATCTAAAATTGTTGACTCTAGTGACTAATAAGAAAAAAAAAAAAGATAAATACGTACATCAGCAAAAAATTCCCTAGTCTGATCTGCACATACCGTTACTGTAAACACAGTTAATGCTCAGAGAATTAAACAGCCTTCCAGAGGAGATCATTGGTCGGAAAGACTTTCAAGACCATTAATAACTTAGGTAAAGTCAGCATACAGCTCATTAAACCATGTCAAAACTTTCAGTCCTTCTGCACTGCACTGAATCAGTCCCTTTAAAGGCTCTCATATCAGTATAATCCGATTCTTACAAAACACAGTAATTCAGCTATTATTACACCATAAAATTATTTTGTTTTCTTTGTAAAAGGGATGTGACTCAACCAGAGTCACAACTGCAGTGAAGAGAGTTTCTATAATTAATCAATAAGGGGTGTGTCTGTAGGGGGCCAAAGAGCATTTGCAGCCTACACTGTGTAAGGGAAATATGCATAGTAGGCTTATTGGAAAATCTTTTAAATTAGTTTAGTTGCTGCATTATGAAATTCCAAAATTCAATGTCATTTGCTGCATAGTATATTTTGTGTGTGTATGCGCGCATGTGTGTGTGTGTGAATGTGTGTGTTTACCTCTGCAAAATATTCACATGTTAATAGCTCTGAGCCTTGAGTTTGAGGTTCAGAGTACTATTTAACTTCATGATTGTGAAGTTTGGTAAATGTGATTTCCACAAAAATCAAGCCTCTGGACCAACTTGAAAGCAAGGAGTAAAATTTTCAGAAGTGCCCATGTGACTGAAAAGCTTAAGTCCCATTTCGAAAGTGATATGAGCAGCTAGGAGCCTAAATCCCACTTTTTGTGAGATGTAGACATTTTAAAAAATGTTGCCCTAGGTGACTTAGGAGGCTAGATCACTTTTGAAAATGGAACTAAAAGCATGTATATGACTTACACATTTTTGAAAAATTTCCCACTTTTTCTCTTTTGGAGGTTCAAGTTAATCAAATTTTGTTCTTTCAAATGAACATTGGTTTTCTTACAATTCCGGCAAACTGAAATGCAAGGTCGGGTTCACCAGCCGAGCCCCCTGGGGTTCACAAACCCCTCATTGTTATACAAAACAATTATGGTTGATTTATCTGTGGATTTCATTTGGCTGAACAAACAAACACATTTGGTTTCCATTTATAAAAATCCCTGTTTCTTAAGGCGTACGATAAGAAAGGGAAATTGTTAGCAGCCCAATATACTGAGCAAACATTTAGCAATTTGACACTGGAATAACGAATTGCAGAAATAGTTGGATTAGTACAAAACTAACTGTAGTTCACAATCTAGATAAAAATCAGGGGCCTGATACGGCTCACTGTGTGCAGCCACTCCGGTTGAGTTCAGAGGGAATTCTTTGCGCTGTGTCTAACAAGCTCAGTCCCAAGTTTATAAGATCTATAACAGAAGAAAAATTATTTACTACCCAGTAAGACCTAGCTCTGTTAAACACATTTCTAAAACGATTTACAACTATTGATGAATGAAAATCATCATCATAGTTTTAACGTCTAGTTTAAGCCAATGCTTATTCTCTTCTCACTTTTCAAGAGAAAAGTGGCTCAAAACAAGATACAGAACATAATAAAAAATGTAGAACCTTTTTTTCTTCCATCTTTCTCACAGAGATATTCCACAGATTTCTCACCCACCAAACAAACCGAGTGGGACAACACATTTTTTAAAATATGAACATGAAGCTAAAATATTAAAGATGTATTTCCTTCTTCTATAGGATAAGAGCTGAAATGTCACACACTATTGGTGAGAATGACCCATAAGTGTGGTTTTCCCCCTCCTTCTCCTACTAGAGCAGTTATTGTGGCGTGCAGTGAACCAAATCAACAATGTGATTCAAGCTGTCTCTGCAGCTTCATGGTAAAAGAAAGAATAAACTATAAAAACTACCCTCCTACAGCTCTTAGTTCTTGCTTCCCACACTTTAACATCTTCTGTCACCCCTGGCACCGTTACTGACCCATGCTAAGCTAAACTAAAGGATGATAAGTTTTCTGCCTTTGCCCTTGTCCTAAGGGGCTGCACATTATCCTATCAAGCATCAGAAGCCATTTCTGTGGGATATTTGTCAACCTATGAAGTTCTTTTAGAACAAATGCAATGGGCAGCAAATTACAAAAATGTCATTCGCTAAAGGAAATAAATGGATGAAGGCTTTTGATCTCCAGTAATAAATAGATGCTATAGCTTTATAACACTTTTTTTGTATTAAATTTGACAGGGCTACTATTTCCAGTTCATTAGGGGAACAGCTTGAAAACTATTCTTAGGCTTTTAAAAATAATGTTTTCTACTAATAAATATAAACAATAGCTGGCATAACATTCTAAAGTGAAGAGTGGGATTAATTTCAAACCGCTTGCACCAATGATCAATTAAATCTAATGTAAAATGTATTTTTTTCAGAAAAAAATAACATTATAAATGTATTATTTAATTGGCAAAACTTTTGATATATATGAGTTATAACTGCCTTCCCCACTTTTCTTATTTTTTAAACCAATTTTCTTGCATAGGATGGTCTTATAGAATGCCATGATGTATGTATCATGGGCTAAGGTCAAGCAAAGGAATAATAACTCACCTTCTTAAATGAATGCTTCAAAGTAAATCTTCTGTGTTTAACAGCAGTAAACAGAGGTCAGGATGACAACCTCCCAGGGTTGAGAATAAAGCTTGTGTGTTAATATTCTTCAAGAATCACAACTGTACCCCTGGGCGACAAAATGCTTGCTAAAGTGTGATATGGACAAAATATTATACACCCCTTTGGGCATGAATGTAATTGAAAATTAAAAAACAAAAACAAAAAAACCCCTTGAACTAAAAGACACAAATTTAAAAATAGGTCAATAGATATTATTCCATGATCCCCTTTTAGATACTTTGTTAGGATGCTCCATCACAGATGATTAGAATTCTTTGACTACAGTGTGCCTAGTTTTTCACTTTGGCTGAAAATTAAGCAACATAAATATATTATCAGTAAGCAGAATGTGGCTGGTGTCCCAGTCACAGCATCTAATGTGTCAGGTTGGTTTCTTCTCTTAGCACCAATTAATCAATAATTAAGATAATATTTTATTTAGCGCAAAGTACTATAATATTTTCTAATGTTTATAGCTCGCTTTTTCCTGTAAAATATTGTATGAAGTATGTTCTATCACTCCAACCATTTCTTGCTGGCTATTCTCCACTAGTTTATTGAATATGCTAATAAGGGAAGCACAAACTTGGCTTTGTAGTGAAATAAACTCAGTAAAACAAAATAGTGTCAACTCATCCTTCGCTCTATAACTATGGGTGCGTCTACACTTATAAATTAAGTCGACTTAAGCAGGCTTAAGTCGACCTAATTTACTCCACGTCTACACTGGGCTTTCCTTAATTCGACTTAAGCTGCTCCTTAAGTCGAATTAAGGAAAAACTAGTTTGAATTAATAGCACCTCATTATAATTTGAACTAGTGTCTAAGTCGACTTTATTAAGTCGACTTAGACAGTGTAGATGACCTAAGTCAACTTGGTTGACTTAGGGCAGGGGGGACAAGGGAGCCCCGCATGGCTCCCAGGCAGAAGGGAGCCATTGTGGCTCCCTTGTCCCCTGGGGAGCCCTTGCTCCCTTCTCCCCAGGGGAGCCACGGTCCCGGAGAGAAGGTCTCCCCAGCCAGGGCTCCAGCGGGAGGGGATCCCCCGCTGGAACCCTGACTGGAGAGCCCGGGAGGCAGGCGGCTTGTCCTGGCGAGAGCCAGCCAGTGCATGGCTGGCTCTGCCAGGACCAAGAAGCTGCTTGCAGCTCGTCCCGACAGAGCCAGCCGTGCCTGCTGGCTCTCCCAGGATGAGCCGCCCTCCGCTTCTCGGTCCCGGGACAGCCAGCCTTGCAGGGCTGACTCCTGGGATGAGCAGCCCGGCTTCTTGTCCCGGGGAGAGCCAGCTGGCTCTTCCCGGGGCAAGCCACCAGTGGCTTCCTGGTCTGGGGAGAGCCAGCCCTGCAAGGAATTTTGCCCTCTTTGCCAAATTGGCCTAAACAGTGGGTGGTGGTGGAGGGGCTGCCTTTCCCAGAGCAACCCAGGGACTTGATTGGTAGGTTAGGATGTAAAATTCTTATTGCAGCTTGGCCGGTGCCCAGTGTAGGTAGTAGATCAATAAGGGGTCTGATTCCTCTAAATTCCTCTAAATTCACTTTCCCAGAAGTGACAACTTCCTTAACCCTTATATAACGGGAAGATTTGGGGGTCCCAGCAACAATGCCAATATCATTTAACAGTATGAACGGGGTTGGGGGCTGAGAGCAGCCCTTCACCAGGGAGTACAGATTACTCTCTGTACCATTACTTAAGATCAGTTAATTATTAAAGTTACAGCCTTAATTAAACTTCAGTCCTGGTGTCTTGTTGTCTTCCTTTCATTTTGTCTAGGACAAAAACCTACTTTAATATCAATAGGATCTATACTCCTGTATCGAGAGGAAGCACCAAGTTTAAACAGAGTTCTGTTGTCTCAGTTCTGCAAATTTGGCTCTAATTTATTTTTGCATTCATCACTGAATGTACTAAACAGTTTCAGAATATCATTATATGCTGTTGAACAGCTGCTGCATTTCACTGCAGACATGGAAGTCACTGCAGTTTTTCATATCAATATTTTTTAGGTTTACACAGTCCTCAAGGAGTCTTTAGATGAAAGGAGCTATATAATGGTAAGATTATTATTATAGTCAAATCTACAGTCACCTGTCCTAACACCCAGTAAAATTTCAGTCTCTGTGAAAGTTCCTTTGTATTAGGACAAGCGATGAGGTGGAAGAGGAGAAGCCATGCACCCCCAAGGGTGGGAGGATCACAACCGTCACACCCAGGAGGAAACGTTGGGTTGCGGTGGTTGGGGACTCTCTTCTGAGGGGGATGGAGGCACCCATCTGTCACTCTAACAAGGCCTCTCGGGAGGTATGCTGCCGGCGGGGGCCCGTATCCGAGACGTTACGGAGGGATTGTTGAGAATCATCCGTCCCTTTGACTACTACCCCATGATACTCATCCATGTGGGAACCAATGATACTGCAAGAGGTGACCCTCAGCAGATCAAAAGTGACTACAGGGCTCTGGGAACACGGGTGAAAGAGTTCGGTGCACACGTGGTGTTCTCCTTGATCGTTCCGGTCAAGGGTAGGGGCCCGAGCAGAGACAGATGCATCCTGGAGGTGAATGCCTGGCTGTGAAGATGGTGTTACCAGGAGGGCTTTGGCTTCCTCAACCATGGGGTGCTGTTTCATGAAGAAGGACTGCTAGGCAGAGATGGACTCCACCTATTGAGGAAGGGGAAGAGCATATTTGGAAGCAAACTAGCTAACCTAGTGAGGAGGGCTTTAAACTAGGTTTGAAGGGGGAAGGTGACCAAAGCCCACAGGTAAGTGAAAATGAGGGAGACCTGGGGGAAGGGATGGACTTGGGAGGTGCTGGGGCTGTAACAGCAGGAACTGGGAACTGGAGGAGGGAAATCAAAAAAAAATTTATGTCCTAATGAAGTCATAATACCTCAGGCGAGTGGGGAAGGAGGACACCGGGAGAAATTGCAAGGAGGAAGATGTGACGGGAGAGAGAATCGAAAGGGCAAAGTAGGGCAATCAGCCCGGTATTTTAAGTGTCTGTACAGAAAGCGAGGAGCCTGGGAAACAAGCAGGAAGAATTGGTAGTACTGGCACAGACAAGGAACTATGCTATAATTGGAATAGCAGAAACGGGGTGGGATAACTTGCATGACTGGAGCACTGCCATGGACAGATATAAATTGTTCAAGAAGGACAGGCAGGGAAGAAGGGGGGGAGGAGTAGCGCTATATGTAAAAGAGCCATATGACTGCTCGGAGCTCCACTATGAAAGTAGAAACAAGCCGGTTGAAAGTCTGTGGGTTATGTTTAGAGGAGAATGCAACAAGGGGGATGTCGTGGTGGGTGTCTGCTACAGACCACCAGACCAGAAGGAGGAGGTGGATGAGGCATTCTATGGACAACTAACAGAAGTTTCCAGATCGTCGCAGGCCCTGGTTCTTATGGGTGACTTCAATTATCCTGACATCTGCTGGGAAGGTAATACAGCAGTGCACAGGCAATCCAGGAAGTTTTTGGAGAATATTGAGGACAACTTCTTAGTACAAATGCTGGAGGAACCAACTAGGGGCCTTGCACCTCTAGACCTGTTGCTCACAAACAGAGAAGAATTGATAGAGGAAGCAGAAGTGAATGGCAACCTGGGCAGCAGTGACCATGAGATGGTAGAGTTCAGGATCCTGATCAATGGAAGGAAGGAAAGAAGCAGAACACACACCCTGGACTTCAGAAAAGCAGATTTTGGCTCCCTTAGGGAACTGATGGGTAGAATCCCTTGGGAGGCTGATCTGAAGAGGAAAGGTGTCCAAGACAGCTGGCTGTATTTTAAAGAAACCCTGTTAAAGGCACAGGAAGATAACATTCCAATGTGCAGAAAGAACAGCAAATGTGGATGGAGCCCAGCGTGGCTTAACAGAGAACTCTCCGGTGAGCTGCAACATAAAAGGGAAGCTTACAAGAAGTGGAAGCTTGGACAGATGACAAAGGAGGAGTATAAAGATTTTGCTCGGGACTGCAGGGATAAAATCAGAAAGGCCAAAGGACAGTTGGAGTTGCAGCTAGCAAGAGATGTGAAGGATAAGAGAAAGGGGTTCTACAAGTATATCAGCAACAAGAAAAGGATCAAGGGTAGTGTAGGTCCCTTGCCGAATGGGGCAGGCATCCTCGTGGTGGATGATGAGGAAACGGCTGAAGTACTCAATGCTTTTTTTACTTCAGTCTTCACAGGGAGGGTCAGCCTGGGGGATACTACACGGGGTAACGCAGAATGGATAGAAGAGCAGCCCTCAGTGATGGAAAGTCAGCTTAGGGACTACTTAAAGAAATTGGATGTGCACAAGTCCATGGGGCTGGATGAACTGCATCCAAGGATGCTGAGGGAGTTGGCCAATGTGGATGCAGAACCGCTGGCCACAATCTTTGAGATCTCATGGAATGAGGGAGGTCTTGGATTATTCGAAAAAGGCAAATATAATAATATCTTCAAGAAAGGGAAAAAGGAGGATCCGGGGAACTACAGACCAGTCAGCCTCACCTCAATCCCTGGGAAAATCATGGAGCAGGTCCTCAAAGAATCCATCCTGAAACACTTGGAGGAAAATAGAGTGATCAGGAACAGTCAACATGGATTCACCAAGGGCAAATCATGCCTGACCAACCTGATTTCCTTCTATGATGAGATGACTGGATTTGTGGATGTGGGAGGAGCCGTCGACATGGTATACCTCGACTTTAGCAAGGCTTTTGATATGGTTTCCCACAGCATTCTAGTCGGCAAGTTAAGGAAGTATGGGTTGAACGAGTGGACCATAAGATGGATAGAAAACTGGCTAGATCAACGGGCTCAGCGGGTAGGAATCAATGGCTCGATCACTAATTGGCAACCGGTAACGAGTGGAGTGCCCCAGGGGTTGGTCCTGGGGCTGGATCTGTTCAACATCTTCATTAATGATCTTGATGATGGGAGAGACTGCGTGCTTAGTAAGTTCACGTATGACACCAAGCTGGGGGGAATGGTAGATATTCTGGAGGGCAGGGACAGGATCCAGGGAGACTTGGACAAATTGGAACACTGGGCCAAAAGAAACCTCATGAGGTTCAACAAAGACAAGTGCAAAGTCCTGCACTTAGGACAGAAAAATCCCATGCACTGCTACAGGCTGGGGACCGATCGGTGAAGTAGCAGCACTGTAGAAAAGGACCTGGGGGTTATGGTGGATGGCAAGATGAATATGAGCCAACAGTGTGCCCTTGTTGCGAAAAAGGCCAATGGCATATTAGGCTGCATCAGTAGGGGTATTGCCAGCAGATCCAGGGATGTGATAATTCTCCTCTATTCGGCACTGGTCAGGTTGCATCTGGAATACTGTGTCCAGTTTTGGGCTCCCCACTACAGAAAGGATGTGGACAAATTAGAAAGAGTCCAGCGGAGGGCAACAAAAATGATTAGGGGGCTGGGGCACATGACTTATGAGGAGAGACTGAAGGAACTAGGCTTATTTAGTCTACAAAAGAGAAGACTGAGGGGAGATTTGATAGCAACCTTCAGCTACTTGAAGGGGTGCTCCAAAGAGGAGGGAGCTAGGTTGTTCTCGATAGTAACAGAGGACAGAACAAGGAGAAATGGTTTCAAATTACAGCTGGGGAGGTCAAGGTTGGATATTAGGAACAACTTTCTTACTAGGAGGGTGGTGAAGCATTGGAATGGACTACCTAGGGAGTTGGTAGAATCTCCATCTTTGGAGATATTTAAGGCCTGGTTAGAGAAAACCCTGGCTGGGATGATTTAGTGGGAGTGGTCCTGCTTTTTAGCAGGGGGTTGGACTAGATGACCTCGTGAGGTCCCTTCCAACCCTATTATTCTATGATTCTATGAAACATTTTGAGGCCTGAGTGAATTCCCTCTGCAATTTTTGGCGTAACATAAAACTTGATTAAGAGCCAGCCTTTTCCTTTGTATGCCAAATGACCCAAAAGTTGCCAATGTAATGCTAATTGACAATGTAGAAAAACCTGCTGCTTATCAGAGCATACAATTTATGAAAATTATTCACGTGCTGCCACAAATGAACTTCATAGGCATCTTAGGTGAAAGTGTGCTTCTGATATTTGATCACCCAATTCTATCGATGTAAGTGGGCCTAACAAAAGCTGTAAAATCATAGTGTATGTATGCACTTGAGAAAGTAATGATGATTGTCTACATAACTCTTAGGGTTGTCATATATTGTACCACATACAATAATCAGGATTGTTGGCATGGGAAGGCCTTGGTTTAATCAGCACAAAATACCTAAACAAGAAGTCTTAATCATATGCATTGCATGCGATTAATATTTACAAATTTAATATTGATATTCCATATGCTACCAGGCAGACCTTCACTGTAGGAAGAACAGACCATTTTAATAAAAAGTAACAAATGCACTAGTCTTTCTATTAAAAAAAAAAAGAACAAGTTGCTTCAGTGCCCCTTGTCCCCAGCTGTCAGCTCCCAATGCACAAAGAAGAAAATCACTTTCTCTTTAATTAAGGAAATCAGTACTTACCTCTCCCACATCTAGGTTTCCTTGTCCAATAAAGACCCTACTGAGTTGCCCCAAAATAGATTTATTGAGATATACAGGCCTGCTCCCAATGAGGTTCCAAATAATAACAGAAACAGCAGTAGCGCACCTCACTCTTTTAAAATGTTTTTCAACGACCTCTAAGTGCTTTCTCCCTATTTAACAGACTGAGAAACAGAGACCGAACCAAAGGTGAACTGACTTGTCCAAGTTTATGCAGCAATGTATGGAACCAAGTTCTCCCAACTTGTAGACCATGCAGTCTCCCCATAAATTACTACCAGAAAGTTGTAATATATATGGACTAACTAGTCACCAAAGTTGATCAAAAAGCAAGAGCTACACACATTGTAGTTGACAGGTTAACAGAAGGCCTGTGAAAGTGAACATTTCTGACCAAAAGGGTTTTTTATTGCTCATGCACTTTGAGGCACTTCACCTGTAGCAGTATAGTGAAAAGTACCTGCAGAACAAAGAGAAATAAGAAGACAGGACAACATACTATAGAGAAAAGAATTATTACTATTTGTACAGAAGAAGTATATATATGTCAGTTCGCCTGCCACAAGGAGCTTGCATTCTAGACATGCTGTAATTTGAGAAAAAAAGAAACAGAGTGGGTAGGGGAGCTACAGTAACAAAAGTTACAAATACAGGATCATGAACAAACAAACATGGTATTTTTATTTCATGTTTTCGCAGAGTTTGCTGGGTTAGTTTGTCCCCAAAAATCTAATTAGAGAGCAAGTACTCTGGGCAATCTCTGTGTTTATTCCTTCTTTCATCTTCTGTCTCTAACAGATGCTTTTTCTTTCCACAACTTTTTTCTCATTTCCACCTCTGGTTCTCCCTTTGGGGAGTTGAATAGGACATTTCTCTCAGTGTTTGCATGCCAGATTCTATGCCCACTGGGCCAACCCTGACATAGCCACTGTGGCCATAACTGTTGCCTTTTTTGTCCGTGTCCTTCCCCCCCCCCCCCCCAAATATTGAGGAGTGAGGATTAACCAAAGAAGTGTTTTGGATTGGTGGGACACTGTTGAGGGGTAACTGAACCATTTTAAGGGGACTCTGAGTCGAGGCTACCCCTGATGAGTGAAAATAAAAAGAATAAGCTTATTTAGGTAGTTATTTGAATAATGAGCACATGCATCTGACAAAAGACTATGGGGACACAGTTGAAAAGAGGTTATCATAGAGGATCAGCTCACATGGGAAAAGAACTCCTACAGAACCACAAGTCCCGATAAGGAGGGCAGTGCAACCCCTGAGTCAAAGGGAGAGATTTTATTTCAAGTATATTTGTACTTCATAAAGCTCAACCCGAGCATAGGAATTATACCATTCTGAACTGTGTGGAATTTTTAAGGTCATTTTCTGTAGTAGGAGATGAACAGCGACCATGCCAGACCCATAATGCTGAAATCCCTTTTAGAACACCTCCAGTGCCCATTTATTCAAAGATGTTTACCTCTTCCTTCCCCTTCCTTGCACACCGTGCAACAGATAATCCTCCTGATCTGTCTGCAATATTGTAAATTGCTCATACCTGTGAACATGTGCTTTATCTTTATCATTTGAGATAGGGAGGGGGGGAAAATCTACTCCTGATATAAAGTAGCATCTTTTTCCCACTTTCAAATGGATGGTTAATAGCCAGAAGAATTCCGAAAGCTATCCAGGATACCTATCAGACCTGGCAACATTTATGACCCATATACACAAACCACCCCTTGTAATTATGAGTTATAGCCCTTTTCTGAGAAGACATGCTGAAGACAAAAATCAGATTTATGATAAAACTATATATACATATATGCACACACATGCTTGATTATTGAACTACCACGGACATGGTGTCACACACACACAAACACCCTTTCTGTATAAGTTATATGATAATATATTAATATATATAGTTATAGGTATATAAATACTTTACCTACCATACACACAACAGTAGGATGGTCAGAAGCACTGAGTGCTGGCCTATACAATCATAGAATCATAGGGCTGGAAGGGACCTCATGAGGTCATCTAGTCCAACCCCTGCTAAAAGCAGGACCACTCTTTTCTTCCATTGAAGTCTGTGGTAATACTCCTATCGACTTCAGTGGTGCACAATTATGGCAGTGCTGCTGGAAATCCTGCCCATGGTAATATATGCATAAGTACGTTATACCTACCTACATAGCAACATTTTAAAATATACATATTGCACATAAAATCTGTCTACACGCAAATAGCTCTTTAGTTCAGAAAATATAGATTAATATTATATAAAGGAAATAATATTATATGAAATGAAATGTTCATATTGGAACAGGCTAAGAGGACGTTGTCTGAGCTTTTCTGTGATTTTGACTATAATGCAGGCAAAAGCCTGAATGAGCTCAGCTCTTGAATTCTGGCTTTAATCTAAAGGGGGTGGGAAAGTTGGGATGGATACTAAACCTCCACCAAAGTACGGAAAAAAGCCACTTAGATAAACAACTCAGTATTTTCACTATTTTCATTTAGTCACTGGTGATAAAATACACACAATGTACCCTCTAAGTTTGTAAAAGGCTTATTCCCCCTGGCATAGTGCTTTAGCTTATATTTTAATACATTGTACAGTAGCTTGTCCAGCTCCTTTTCATCGCTGGCTTTTAAAAAAAACTAAAATCACACATTGTATTACATGAAATTCAACCCTTGTTTGGCAGCATTTTATAAAGTTTATGGTGAGAGCTATAGCACTGAATTTTGCAAATGCTCAGGAAACACTGGCTAAGTGGGAAAATTCATTTGTCTGAGCCAGAAATACATTTTTAGACTACTTTTTAAAATACTGAGACTTGTCAAGCAGAAGTTCTCTCTCTCTCTCTCTCTCTCTCTCTCTCTCTCTCTCTCTCTCACACACACACACACACACACACACACACACACACACACACACACACATTTGCTTACTTATTTACTTACTTATTAAGGATGAAGCAGAATTTAGCTGACACTGTAAGCTGGAGTTTTAATTCATTCCATTTCTGTGCCTCATAGGGAAATAAAAGTAAACAATGAGGTATGTTACACATACACACATTCCTCTCTCTCTTTCCTGAACGTTCAATCTCTCTGATTCTCCTATTTGTAGAACTGATCTGTATCTCAAGTACTAGCAACATTTTCCTTCATTAGGAAACGTGAGGCAAACTCAACATTTTGGCAGATACGTTAATGGTCACAATGCAATATTCTTTAGCAACATAATCTAAAATATATTGTGTAAAGGACAAAGCCATCTTTTCCAAGGCATACAACACAACTAAAGAGCAACAGAACAGACACCTCTTCAGATCACTATTTGTCCAGCACAGCTGTTTGTTATCGTATCACACTGCAGAGAGCAGCTTTAAAAAAGAAAGGAAAAAAAGTGATTTTGCAGATCATTTGGAGGTGGAGTGAATGAGGATGCAAAATTTAGCACAGGTCCTTAAGGACAGAAGTTTAATGCCTGAATGGTTGTTTTGAACTGTGACCCCAGGTTTGGCTGGGCACTAACCAAAGCATGCCTCATCAGCCACTGTCATAGCTACTCAAGGGTACACCTCCAGCAGGGAGCCAGCTCCATATACTGAATTCTCAACTACCAGCTACCCACTGCCTCCTCTGCACTAGCTGCTGAGACCCTGCCGAGAAATCAGCATGCAACCCAAGAAAGCATCCTTTTCTCTGGAATAAAAATTAATATTACTTGTCATATTTCGTGTCTGAGCTCTTTTCATGCTTTATCCTCTGGTAATGAAGGCTAAATTACCAATATTAGTAGATTTTCATGGCTAGCACAGAAAGAGCGGTTACTAGAATAAATGTTTGCATTGCTTCTGTTGGACACAGGCTTTGCTAATGCAGCTTTGCTAATTATTTCTAAATAGGCAATAATCTGCATCCCCTAGTGCTGGGTAGTGGATTGGGCACGTACCTGCTATTTCCCTTATTTACATGTTTTACAACTTTATCAACTACACTAATTACACTCTGAACACTGTTTAAAATTTTCTGTTAATAGAGATACAATGATGCACCAGAGGATGTGTATTTATGCCATAATTACGCCTCTGTTCCTGCGATGCAGTCTCCAATTAGCTGTTGACAGTGGCACAAGCAGCTGCCTGATATTCTAAAGCAGTGAAACATCTGCACGGCGGATGATACGCTCACATGGATTTTTTTTTTAAGCCTAGAAATTTACACCCAAGGGAGTGCAGACAAATAGGAGCCTGTCATGTGTAGGGATGATTAGAAATCCTCACCATGGCAACATTGGAGCAGCCATGTCACAGAGTGAGGGGACACATGTCTAGATGAAGGCGCTAAAAACATTTGCCTTTTTTTTTAAGCTTCAGCATTCCCAACTTCCCTCCCTCCCCCTTCTCCTTTTCATATTCTTCTCTTTGCATTTAAAGGCAATGAAAACAGCAGGGTGAAAAGGCCAAACTCTGCAGCCCGTGCAAGGACTACGACAGTAGATTTAGTGTCAGGAAAACAGCAAGTAATCACAGGATGTTGCCAGGGATCCAGTGGACAGTGTCCTTTGGACAGGAGAGGAAGAAGCTGGAGGAATAAAGGAGGGGGAAAATATGAATCTCATTCAAAATAATATAATGTAATTGTCTTTATCCTGGAATGATATTTAATAATGAAGATATAAGGAAAGTTCTTCAACAATTATAATTTTCCCATGAATAGTTGGCCAGCCAGGATACAATGATGTGAGGACAGAAAGGAGAGCAAGTGCCTCCTTTTCTTATGCAAGTCTCTGTTTCTGGAGTGAAGCGTCAGCAATAGATCATAGTATGTGCAGTAAATGCATATGGGGATGTTTAATACTGTTCTCATATGTATACTGAAACTCTGCATTATTGAGAGAATAAAATATTAATTGCATCAGACCCCTTCTGGCCCATTGCCATGTGTTCATATCAATTTAATACAATAGAACTGATATCATTAGAGATGGGCTAAAGGTGAAATTTTGAATCTGAACTTCCTTTCAACATCAGGGAGGTGGGAAGGTTTGAATTCTAAACCCAGATCCTACCACATGCACCTATAGTTTTGGTTCCAGGTTAATTCCAAAAGGGAAAGAGTTCTATTTTCTAGTTCTGTTGAAGCCAATGCCTCACAAGTATAGCTAATTTCAGAGGGGTAGCCATATTAGTGGGTTTATACCCACAAAAGCTCATGACATAAATTCATTTGTTAGTCTTTAAAAGTGCCACTTTTAACGCCACTCCTTGTTTGTTTTGCAGGAATAGCTAATGTTATTCTCAAAAGACTTCAGTCCAGTCCAAGATGGCAGAAATATTGTAAAGGAAGCAGATCTCATGAGATTTTCATCATCATTCAAGATGGTGGAAGTTTTGGAAGACCAGCTGCTCTCTCCTGAAAACAGCTCGCAAAATGTCCGTGCCATTGAATTTTCTCACACGAAAGCTCATGCGATAAATAAATCTGTTAGTCTTTAAAAGTGCCCCAGGACTTTGTCTGAATTAAACCTGAGACACTAACCTAAGCCTTGTCTGACTCTTCTGACCAACTCTACTTACAGTGTGCACTTATATTTCTCATTTTTTTCCTATGTAACCCATCACCACAGAATCTGAAATGGATATGCATATTTAAAAACAATTATTAGGTAAACAAAATAGGCAATTATCAAAACAAAATAATTTTAATATAACGATTGCAAATACCCAAAGACCTGACACATCTTCTCCAAAGCTTCGATGTGAAAAAGACAAGATTTTCCTGAATTGTTGCAGTGCATTCCTATAGCTGTGTCTCAGTATTGCTGAGGCACCGGAACAGAACCACTATGTTATACAGAATGATTTAGGAGCTGCTATACTTAGAGAGAGCCATGTTTTGGCTCAGTAGCCTCAGTTTCAGTCTTTGCTTTGAAACTCTTGCCTTAGGTGTTAAAAGTCAGACCCCCTAATGTTACTTTTAATTCTCATGTAGAAAATATGTAAATAATTAACATTTATTACTTTTACTTGGATGTTTCAAATACTGTGGGAAAGAGTAATATTTTCAAGAGATAATGTAGAAGTTTCCCAGAGGTATTATTATGTACTATCATTACTACATATATTCAGTGAAATTCTGAGTGGTATTACAGGGTACATATGTCACCACACTTTATGCATAAAGTTCACTTATTATGCATTGTGCATACCCTGCTCCACACAGGTTTTCATACAGGAGAGCATGATATTGAAGATCCACTATGTGTCAGTGCAAGGACAGAGTTTATCTGATAAACAAGTCATTTTTGGAAACTGCAGATGCTCCTACTGTGAAGCATTAAACGTGGCCCCTCTTAGATACACAGAATGGGGTTCTGGTTGACTGAACACAGTCTGATAAGCTCTGCACAGCTCTGAATGCTGTTTGCCCACATACTAATGTTAAACAAAAGAACTGCAGACTGCAGAGAAAGGATGCAGGTCAGACAACTAAATTGCTTAAACCCTAAGGCAGCCTTCTGAAAAGAAAAAGCATGAAAGAAGCTGATATGAAGCTTTTATGCAGAATTGTTCTGTTTATTATCCCTGTTAAGAAAATGATGGCAAGTATCTTGTTAAACTATATATTCCCAAATAAGACAAGGGGACCAACATCTACTAAACAAGTTGCTGGTCATTACATGATCAGTTATATATATTTGGTTTACATTATTTCCATTTTATGAATACAATAGAAAGACAATAATAAAGCTGCACACATAAAAACAAATTCTGTTAAATTATATGTTTTCATTCAGCCAGCTGATTTGTCATTGGAAGTTTACAAGAAACACCAGTCTGTCATTGAAGAAATCCACTTTGTGTTAAAATTTTACAATCTTGCATTGGAACTTTGTAAAATACAACTGTTATAACTCTATTCAACTTCATTATGTGGGCAGTTTACTAACATATCCATGACAAAGTTTATCATTGTGAAAACATCTAAACTTATTTTGGATGAAACGGGGATATGATGTTGTTAGAAGATTTCTAACATAATAAAATACTGGGAAAAAGTATCACCTCTGAAAGCAAAGGTCTCTCTCTCTCTCTCTCTCTCTCTCACACACACACACACACACACACACACACACACACACACACACACACACACA
>ML686195.1:3257540-3374031 GCA_007922175.1 Pelusios castaneus | reverse complement strand
ACACACACACACACACACACACACACACACACACACACACACACACAAAGTTTCTCTTACAAAGGGTAGGGAGATTTTGAAGTCTTAGAATCTTGAACAGTGCCCACCATAGGATCAAAGGTCCATACTGGCAAGACTTGTAACACCCAATAGCATTAAAACCAAGACATCACAAAAGAAATAGCCAGTATATGAGGAAAGACAGTATGTAACAGAAAAGAGGAAGGAAAAAAAAAAACCCTGAGGGATTGATATAAAAAAAATTAAAATCATTTTTGTCAAAAATAATATAAAACATCATAGGTTGTCATTGGCATCTCCCTGAGGTGTTCATCTGATAATACATGAAGAGCTACGCCAAAAAGCCTCTGCAAAATGTGAAGCAATTATACATTTGAATATATTTGCACAGTGCCATTCATACTGATCCTAATGCTTGCTGGGCTGAAAATTACTGGTTCACAAATAAGGTAAACAAGTTTATAAAAATATAACTGCCTTGTTACCAATGGTACCCCTGCCAACTAAGTCATTTTTGGTTTGTCAGGCATGTCTGAATATCACAGGTCTGTTGAATGAACCCATATTAGTCCCATGCTAATTTCTGAACCTTGATGGGGCTGAAAAATCCAAACGGATGATCCTTTAAAACAATCTCTCTAAATACCAACCAGAGAAATGTACAACATTCATGACTAATCTTCTAGCACAGTAATTGCTATAGAAGTTGAGTGTGACCAGTGGTGAATCAATAGCAGATGGGTTATAACTAGGACAGCTTAGTTCAGGAGCAGACAAGAGATATCACAGGTTAGTGGAGTAAGAGAGCGTGAGATCCCCACAGAAAGAAAAAGCATTCCCATCACCAGGCTGAACTGATGCTGACACTGTGACACAGCAGGCTTAGTGAATGATCCACTGAGGGAGCTGTTTACACAGTTCATAGGTGGAGATAAAATGTTGCCTTTCCAACCATCAGAAAAAGCAAAAGAATGGGGAATTGGGGGGGAGGGGGAGGGGAAAGCAAGCTCTGAATTGGTCTAGCTTCTATTTCCACAAAGAAACTGCTCCAGTTTCAGACTTTCATTGCTTTGTACTAGGATACTAAAGGTTTGATCTATTATGCAAGGTAGTTAGATGGCGTCTGTCACTATAATATCTGAAACAAACAGAGTCCTGTGCCACTTTTAAAGACTAACAGATTTATTTATCGCATGAGCTTTTGATATTGCCTCTATGTAGTCTTTATTAAAAGTTTTATGTGCTACACTCACACTGCTCCTTGTGAGAGGGGACGTATTGCCCTTCTAGGGCATCCAGGGAATAGCGTGGAACTGAAGCAAAGAGGGACTACGTAAGTTGCCCACAGTCACAGAGGAAATCTGGGGAAGCAGGGACTTGAATCTGGATCTCTAGAGGCCTAGGCTAGAGCTCTGACCATTGAACCACCCTCTTCTTATTGCTGAACAGCTCAATGTTACCTCATCTATGACCTGAACTAATCCTAAAGGCCTGTGCCTGCCTGCTTTTCTGAATAGGGATGGCCTGCTAAAGCAGGGCCTAAAAATCACTGCAAACTCTGTCACACACAGAGGTTGTACTAGTAACCAGCAATGGTGGGTTAAATAAAGCACACTAACCCTTTAACGAGTTCCATATTCAAGATTGTAAGCCAAACAAAAGTTTAACAGATACAAATGATCTCTTTCTGTCTGTATATCTATCCACAGATAGAAAATGGTGTGAATGCTTTTTAACTCAGAATGTGATGTAGTCTGGTGTCTTAGGCTGGTGTCCTATTCTCCAGGGACATGGGGCTTATTCAAATTCTTTATATAATCCATACATCTGGACAACTGTGGTTAGAAGTCCTTCATTTCACACATTTGTCTATTTTAAGGTTTGACAGCTAGGAAGCCTCTCTCTTCTCCTTTTTACTTTGGTCGCTGGCAATGACAAGATTCAGATGATAAAAGCAGAAGATGTTAATGCAAGCTGAAGAGTCTAGATGCTGCCTGATGATGTAGATTTGTTCCAAAAGACACACAACAGTATAACCTGAAAGGTGTTTGCAGGCCACAGCATTCAGCATAGTAGAATCGGCCTTACTTTTTACATGGCTGAATGAAACAAGGATACCAAACACGCTACCCTTAAATTCAGTTGTAGATGGGTTCATAATTCATTTGGAGAAAAGCTATGTGCAGCTAACAACCCCTCTCAAATATTACTCATGACATGCATTCACAAAAGTAGGAGAAGCTTTATGAAAGTCTATCTTACTTCATTTTTTTTTTCCTTTCGTCTTTCCTTCTTGTTCTCAGGCATAGTTCTGTGAGATGCTGAGCACTATCAGTTCCTAATGGTTTCAATGGCTCTTCAAGGCATTCAGCAGTTTGCCGTATCAAGCCCATTCATTATATTTTAATGGACAGACTTTATCACCCTGAAGAATAAAATATAATTTATTAGATTTCTGCAAAATTAGAAGTTACCTTGAATGTAATAGATTTCAATACATATGAAACATTCTGTGCACTTCTATGATAGTACTGTAAATTAAGGAATATATACGAAAAACAGGATTTTTTTAAAGAACCAGACACAACATATCTATTATAAGATCATATGAACTTTATCCCTCCACCAAGCCTAATCAGAAGAAAGGCTTGTACAGCAATTCCCAGGTGGTGAAGAATTGTTTTTATATTTCAGTTAAGGACTGAAATTGGGAAATTTCTCTTTCACACCTCAATTTCTGTGTAGCTTGCACTATTATGCTCAGCTGTATTACAGAGCATGAAGCCTTTAAAATATGTAAATTTTCAGATGAATTTCTGAACAGAAGAGAGTCGCACAGACTCAACACATTCCAAAAAGCAGAGAATGTCAAAGAAAGGAAATAGATCAAAACAGTGTTTTTGACATTACTTTCAATTAAAGCTGCATCTGTGAGGTCCACATCCAAATGGTGAATATTTAAGGAATGAGAAGACATGAAGGAATTATTTTACATTGTGTAGTGGAGGAATACCAAATAACAGAGAGATCTGTTTCGATACATTATTACCCTCCAGTAATTATTTCAGATTTCTGAGGCTTTCCAAGTGCATAATCTAAAAGTACACTATTCTGATAAGAGAATCTGAAATCCCAAATCCTAGAAAAGTACAGAATCATACAAATTAGAGATAGGAAGAAAGTTATTTGTTCTTCCAGTCCATCACCATGCCACGGTACAATTGCCTTCTATAACAGTGTTTATAGTGCCTTGTCCTGTATAATTTTAGATGATCCAGTTGATGGGGGCCTCTTCTATTTCCTTTGGGAGACATACTGTAGAATTCTATCTTTGAAATTTGTGCCCCTTTTTGAGAAAGATTATCAGCCAAATGTCCAAAACGAAAGTTCAGTTTGTGTGCATACAACTACTCTAACAGTGCTTGCAAATTTTATATTTTCACATTTTAATGAACATTTAGATGTTTAAGTAGTATTTCACATAGAAATACCCAATGAATGTATGGATTACATAAAAGGTCTGTCAGCTTCAGATAAAATCTGCAGGAATAATGCTGAAGAAATGAACAAGCCTTGCACCACAACTGGAAAACAAGGTATTATCAGCAAATATGGCTACCTCCTTCCCTCTTTACACCAAATACTCAAGTATAGAAACTTACAACAACAAAAGCATATTCATTATTCATTTGTGTGTGAATTTAATATTTGAGGAATTTTAATTCACTGATCAGACTTTGCTTTCCTCCTCCCCTTTGAAGATGACCTTATTTAAGGTCCTACCCCAATTAGCATAAAATCCTTATGTCTTAGTTTTGCAACACAAGTCTCTGATACCCAAAGAGGCTACCAGCATCAGCACATGTGAGTGGCAGGAGTTATCCTGGTTGGATATAGGATCATCTTGCCATCAAATCTGACCTGACATCATCAACAAGAATTGATGTATGTGCAGTAGTTACTAAGGCTAAACTCCTGATCAATATGTCAGATTTCAAAAGCGATTGCAACAAAGTAGACTCAGGATTATGAGGCGGCTGTATTCAAAAAGGCAGTGGAAGGACAAGCCTGAACCGCTTATATTTTGCATGTCAAAAGATAAAACCCATGATGAAAGATCTAAGCCTGAGGATGCTACTTTTATAGCCAGGTTAGCTGTGTGACGCATTAAGACCACCAAAACGTATGACACACAAAAGGTTAGTTAACAGTACATACACACACCAGCTTCAGTTACTGGGAAGACCAACACTTTTGCACAGACACGTGATTCTCCCAAACCATACTATAAACATCCATTAACATGATAATACCCATTAATCCAGCCAAACACAACTCATTTGTCATCTTTCTATTGCAACCCATCTGTGTGTGTGTAGGGAGGAGAGATTCACAGCCTTATCTGTTGGGGGATTAGCTTCAGAGGAAGGGCTGATTTTCAGTAATTCTTTGGTAAGAAAAAGCTCATTTGGTTCCATTTATTGAAATACCTATTTATTATTCTACTTTCATGATCTCACTTATGTCTTCAGCAAAGCTTGGAATGGGAGAGCATCTAAAAGAAAGTAACTATCTGATTGCAGAAATCAACAGTCTTTATTAGAACTTTTTTAAAGAAATTTTTTACTATTATTAAATTTTCATCACTACTTGCTCATTTTTCTGATGTTTTACTTATGGAACAAGAAGAATATTTTAATGGATGGGAAATGTTTGTGCCTTAAAGGATTCATTTTAACCTGAAAATGCTGTTTTCAATGTTGTTGTTTTCTGTATAGATGTCCTTTCCTGGGCACAACAAGCTGAATACATGAGGATGTAACCTAACAAATCATATCTTTACACCAAAGACAGTGTGGGTGGCCAAGTGTAGTTCTATGTCTTATTGTAGTAGTAATTACAGGTAACTTAGCCTCTCTCTAACAATGCCATTTTATACTGCTGGAGAAATCATCACTCTGATAGACCACAGAGATGGATCTTGCTGTCTAGCAATCTGTCTCCATAAGGGAAACAGAATCTAAACATTCTGAATGTAGAATAACGTTAGTTAAAGCAACTTAGAAAAATAAAATTACACCAGAAGGTCAGGAAAATTCTCATTTGGTTTCATGCTTGGCATTTCATGTTAAATATAAAAAGAGAGAATGTAGCTGTAACAGAATCCCTTGTCCTTGACTGTGACTGGGGATTGCTCAGTGTAATTTGGGAAAAGGGATTGATGGTGGCTATTTCCACCCATTATACCAACACAGGAACTGCTACACTAGCTCCACGCTACCAGAGGATCTTTAAGATAGGCTAGTATTAGAGCAGCTTGGTAGTAGCATAGAACTGGTTTTATGCAGGGGAGACCATGTCCCTAAATACAATATAATGGAACTGTAAACACAAAATTCAGTAAATGCAACAGTTAAAGTTCCCAGTTTAATTTCCTTGAGCTTAGGTGTCTGTTGTAGTTCTAAGAAAAAGCAGGGAAAATAGATTCCTCTCTATTGCTTTAACTACCTACTTCCACAGCCACAGACTCAAATGTCTATGTAACTATGGAATGCTACAATGGATACTGTAATTACCTTTAAAAAGCTATGGTGAAATCTTGAAGTCAATAGCCAAACACTTGATCATTTCAATTGGGCCAAGATTTCCCCCTCAGTATTTACCAGTTACCCCAAGGTACTATATATCTGTTCATGAAGCTATCCAGAAACAACTACACTTAGATACTACTATGTAGGAACTTCTGGTAAACACAGGCTCTAATAGACACTACTGTGTTGCTAAAATGACAATGTTTGGATTAACTAGACATTGATATTGGGCTTAATAATGCTCACAATCAAATCAATATCATAATTTAACATAACATCCATTGACTTCACTGGAAACGGGATCTGCTCCATTCCACATAAACAGTAGCACAGGTTCTGTGATCCATTTGGGTGTACTGCTCTACCCATGTGGTCTCTTAGGCTATGTCTACACTAGAAAAAGTTAAGTCAATTTTGTTAAGTCGACTTAATAAGGTCGACTTTAAGTCGACTGAAAACCAACCTTATTAAGTTGACTTAACAAAGTGAACTAAGTCAACTTAACTTTAAGTCAATTTAGTCCACTTTGTTAAGTCGACCTAACCACTCCATATCCACACCGTCCTTTAGGAAATATTGGTTGGATGAGTGGACCATAAGGTGGATAGAAAACTGGCTAGATCAACGGGCTCAGTGGGTAGGAATCAATGGCTCGGTGTCTAGTTGGCAACCAGTAATGAGTTGAGTGCCCCAGGGATCAGTCCTGGGGCCACTTCTGTTCAACATCTTCATTAATGATCTCGATGACGGGATAGATTGCATGCTTAGTAAGTTTGCGGATGACACCAAGCTGGGGGGAATGGTAGACATGCTGGAGGGCAGGGACAGGATTCAGGGAGACTTAGACAAATTGGAACACTGGGCCAAAAGAAACCTCATGAGGTTCAACAAAGACAGGTGCAAAGTCCTGGACTTAGGACGGAAAAATCCCATGCACTGCTACAGGCTGGGGACCGATCGGCTAAGTAGCAGCACTGTAGAAAAGGACCTGGAGGTTATAGTGAATGGGAAGCTGGATATGAGCCAACAGCGTGCTCTTGTTTCCAAAGAGGCCAATGGCATATTGGGCTGCATCAGTAGGAGTGTTGCCAGCAGACCGAGGGATGTGATTATTCCTCTCTATTTGGCACTGGTGAGTCTGCATCTGGAATACTGTGTCCAGTTTTAGGCTCCCCACTACAGAAAGGATGTGGACAAATTGGAAAGAGTCCAGCGGAGGGCAACAAAAATGATTAGGGGGCTGGGTTACATGACTTACAAGGAGAGACTGAAGGAACTAGGCTTGTTTAGGTCTACAGAAGAGAAGATTGAGGGGGGATTTGATAGCAACCTTCAACTACTTGAAGGGGTGCTCCAAAGAGGAGGGAACTAGGCTGTTCTCAGTAGTAACAGAGGACAGAACAAGGAGGAATGGTTTCAAGTTGCAGGTGGGGAGGTCGAGGTTGGATATTAGGAAAAGCTTTCTCACTAGGAGAGTGGTGAAGCATTGGAATGGGTTACCTAGGGAGGTGGTGGAATCTCCGTCTTTGGAGATATTTAAGGTTTGGTTAGACAAAACCCTGGCTGGGATGATTTAGAGGGAGTGGTCCTGCTTTTAACAGGGAGTTGGACTAGATGATCTCACGAAGTCCCTTCCAGCCCTATGATTCTATGACTTAAGGCTTAAGTCGACCTAATGGGTGGTTCTTATTAAGTTGACTTAAGCTTTCATTAAGTCGACTTCAGGAATTTCTTAAGTCAACTTAATGAAAGTCTGGTGTAGACAGGGAGTAATTCAGGTCAATTTAAGGGTCCTTAAGTCGACAAATTGCTAGTGTAGACATAGCCTTATTGACTTCAAAGAGTTTCTGTCCTGGTGCAGCAGTCTGTCTGCATGGATCACAATACAGGACTGGGTACAAATAGCTAAATTTATCAGATATTTCATATTGTGCCATTGTAATTTATTAATCACTTTTATCTACTTTAATTTTAACTGGTTTTACAAACACACTTGAAGACTAGTCCTCAGGAAGTAAAACCATTTGACTTATATGAACACAGAAGGTGAGGGGAAAAGCTTTCATATCTTTTCCATAGAAGAATATTGTGTTTTTCTTTTTACCCTTACATAACATGAAAACAGTTGAATCAATTTTGCAATTTTGGGATACATGAAATATGTCAGCCCCAAAAGGGCTATTTTTCAGAAAGTTTTGAGCATGTGAGGAGATACTAAAATGAACCTGAACATAACCTTAACTATGGCATTCATGTAAAAGAAAAATCTGTAAAATAAACTAAAAAAAATTGTAAAACCATAAATCAAAGTGACATCAAAGAAGTAGATGTGATGTTCTGCTCAGGGCACCGAAACCCATAAGCCACATATTTCTTCTCTATCTCAGGCAAGAGCTTTCCAGGAGTTTAGATGTATCACTGTAACCTTTGGGTGGGTTAGAATTTACTTCACCACACCTCTCCTAATTATTCAATATACCTCTCATAAAAAGTACATGGAAACCCAGAATTCAGTCATTCAGGATTTGCAAGGAGTCCACAGAGTCAACTTCCCCACAGAAACACCCCAAAAGAACAAGAGGAATGAACTTAATTCTTGATGCCAAGAATTCTTTATCAAATTTAATTCTTTATTAAATTTAAAAGCGATAAAAACAAATAACAATAGCTTAATTTTTGCTAAATAACAAGAATATTTCATAATCCACATACATTGTCTTCAGCTATACATAAATATAAACAAAAGTAAATTAATTCTGAACAGGTTAGTCCCCACAGAAACACAGTGAGAAGTAACTTAATTTCAAAAGCTAAGGTTAAGTTCACCTGAGTCTTAGAGTCTTTGGTCATCAACTCCATATAGTCTGCTGAGTGAAAAACACTGCAGTAACTTCTCCAATCAGACCCCACATAGCTTTTTTCTCCTCTGCTGAACTTTCGAATCAGCTAACTAAACTAACCAACCAGTCAGTATTAAGTACATAATTAAAAAATGCTCTTACAAGAAAAATATAAAACTTAGAATAACAAAATATAAATGACTCTTTCCCTATCATCACATTCAAAAAGAAAAGAGGTAGTAAACTATGCTGGTTAACACAATTTAATTAACACCATTTGACTTAAATAAAACATTCACAATATGTAACTAAAATGAAAGAAATAATTCCAACTTCCCTCCTCCCAATTTCCCCTTTCTATAACTAACACTGCCAGGGCTTCCTTGTTAGAAAGTTAAGGATAGCAGGAAAACGTGCTGCAAAATGCCTTCTGCTCCCTTAACTGAGCCTGGTCTCTTGTCACATGGTCTCTTGTAAAACAGCTGCCATGATTACTTGCCCTCAATAGAGTCTATTGAGCATGCCCAAAACTACTAGAACCAGTTCCAAAAACTTCTGGGTGTGGAATGGTAATCATTCCTCTACCTAGCAAGTGACTCAGACACAATTTATTCCTCCCCCACCTTCTCCTTTCTAAATCTCTTAAAGATATTAGGCATGAGGGTTACATCTGGTCTCTGCCACACTACGCTGTCTGCTTCACAAACTCCACAAGACTTTGCCAGTCTAGATTTTGCCTTGCAGGTAACATTCAGTGCACCTCTATTCCTGAGTTCCCCCAAAACATCTCTCTTCCTTATCCAATCTCTCTCACTGGACACTCACAGAAATGATTATCTTGGCTGACTCTAAAGATTGTACACACCAGGCTCCTGGCACTGAGATGGTTAATGGTAAGACTAAGAATAAGTTTATAAATAAAGAACAGTGATTTACATGATACTGAACAGAGATAACAGAACAGAAAGTGGTTACAACAAAACCAAACCATTATTCTGACTACCTACGACTTAATTTTAGCAAGTTACAAACTTGCTAAACAGCTCTCTCACTTACATTAAGCTACCAGCATCTTCAATCCCTCAAGTAGGAGGATCTAACATTCAGAGAGGCAGCGGGTGCTGCTTCCTCTGTCCCTAAAGTGGTGGATAATTAGTCTGTCTTTTTGCTGCCTTTATATTTCCGTTGTCTGTGCCCCAAAAGCCAGGGGCTATGTCTACACTGGCAAGTTAGTTCGAATTAAGGAACCTTAATTCGAACTAACTTAAGCCATGGCTAAACTAGGCTTTCATTAGTTCGAATTAAGGGCTTTCTTAATTAGAACTAATAAATTCAAATATGCTATTCGAACTAAGGGTTAATTCGAACTAGTTAGTTCGAATTAACCAATGTGGCCATGTTAGTTCAAACTAGTTGCTTAGTTCGAACTAACCGGCCCACTGAACTCAATGCAATTCGCTAATTCGAACTAAACAAGTGCCATGAATGGCACTTGCTTAGTTCGAACTAAATTTTGCTAGTTCAAATTAAGTTAATTCAAACTAACTAAAATTAGTTCGAATTAGTTAGTTCCAATTAACTAATTCGAACTAACTTTAGTAAGTGTAGACATAGCCAGGGAGATTGCAGGGAAAGATTCAGACTCCTGTGTGTACCTACAGCGTTCTCACCAGGCATCCTCCTCCACTTGCTAGTTTTTGCTTACCTTATACATAAATATACTTTCATTTTCCTCTGCCTGCAATCTAGACAGGTAGACAGATAAATCCATGTTCCTTTGTCTAAGGTAAGCTAATTTATTCACTGCCTCCAAAACATAGTTTAAGAAGATAGATCCAGCACACAAACTTAACTTTTTAATACACAAATTGCATATACCTAATACAATGATATTCATGATCAGCATGTCAGCATTTTAATAGGATATCTTACTGTTTATCTATATATTCTGACAACAATGTGTCCTAAAGAGCATAAAGGGGATCAGAGTCATATTGATTTGTTTTCTTTCTAAAATGTGCGAGTGCTGTTGATTAAGTTCAGCAGTGGGGCAAATTCTCACTGCTTTTTTCCAAATTTAGATCCGACTCTTCTAAACGTCTTTTTCTTACACTGATATCTTTTGTACCCATCACAATTTGCTCTCTTATCACTGACTTAGGTTCTGGAAATTACATGTCTAACTTCCTATGGTTAGATCTGTTAAAAATGATTCAGAAGTCTCTTCCTCCATTTGATTTCCTCACTGAAACTCAAATCTTTCAACTGTTTCTTTTTTTTTTCCTGTACACAGTATTCCTCGATTTTTTTTAGATATATTCAGTCAGCCCATTCTCTAACATTAAGATCAAATTATATAATGAAATTGCTTCAGCATCAGCAATATTGAAAGAGATGGCAATCTTTTATTTAACTTCCTTTTGAGTAGCTCCTGTTGCCCTCAAAAACAAATAAAAGTCTGGTTTAAACCTTTTCCAAATTTTCTGCAGCATTTTTCATATTTTTAGAAATGTGGGAAGCCTTAATTGATTCATCTTCTTTCATTCAAACTTTGTTTTTCACTTCAGAGTAATTTTTACCTAAGTTTCTTCCAACCTTTTCCAGTTTTTAACACTTACCCTACTCCTTGATAATATATGTTTTTCTATATTCAAGTAATCTACTTACCTTCATAATTATTCATTGCTAGTAAATTAACAGCAGCCTTTATTAGAGACATTATTAACATATACATACAGGTTCCAAAGGGGTAGCCATGTTAGTCTAGTTCAGCATAACAAACAAGGAGTCCTGTGGTACTTTTAAAGACTAACAAATTTATTTTTCGCATGAGAGCATCTTAACTCAAGTCAGCCTCTCAGTCCAACCCGTGGTTTTCAACTGGTGTGCCACAAGAACTGTCCAAGTATGCCGTGAAATTTTGTACAAAGGTAATGAAAATCAATATAAAACAAACATTGTTTCATCTTAAACAATATACTCTCCAACCAAAATTACAACTCATAAAACTCATGAAAATGAATCATGAAATTAAAAATGAGGTATCAGCCTTTTGATTCTTTTGATTGTATTTTTTTCAGGTGGATTTGAAACATTAATGCATTTGATCATTCTTTAGCTTGTTGTATGCACTATGTAGCAAACCCACTCTAGTAAGACCATAACCATAGTAAATGTAAGTAAATGTGACATTTATGAACAATCAATTCTCCTGAAAAAAAGTGGGCACGCCATGGAATTGTTGTCTCATTGAAGTGTGCAGTGTTACAGAAAAGGTTGGGAACCACTGGTCTAACCTAAAACCAATAGCCTCCTCCCACTATCTGCTACCACACCCTGGAATTTCTATTCATTTCTTAAATCCACACCACAACAGCAATCAAAGAGAACCATGCTGGATCTCAGAGATGAGAAGAATGCCTGTAAGAGAGCTTAGTAATAAGGCAATGAAGAATTGTCTGCCACTGACAACAATGGAAGTTAAACAATTAATCTGTTTTCTGAAACTGCACTGGAAGTTTCCTTCATTTAGTTCATAATGCTCAGTAAAATGATAGTCGGAACTCTGTGTGGGTGCTTTATAGACCTTACAAAGAATATTCAGCTAGAGGTACTGCTGATAAAAAATTAGCTTAATTTTATGAAAATGAGCTTTAATATGACCTTCAAACAATGGCCAGGTAATTACATGTTCTTCATAACTGAAGACTGGCAAGAGATTATCTTCCACTATTTAGTGAAAAGCATATCTATATGCAGGTTTTATATATATACAGAGAGAGAGAGAGAGCGGGAGAGAGGATGTGTGAACACACACTTTTTTCAGTAGTGTACAAAACAGACACTGATATCATATCTAACAGATAATCTGTTAGTCTTTAAAAGTGCCACAGGACTCTGTTGTTTTTCTGCAATAGACTAACACGGCTTTGGAACTCGATATCATATCTGTTGGTGATACTCAAGGAGCAAAACAAATCACTCAACTATAAAGCAACATTTTAATTTTCCAGGCTATTAATGATAAAAGAAAATTAAGTTTTCTATAGCTGGTAGAATATATGTGGACAGTGTGAACAAACCACTTACTATGTTATCATTTGTTTTCACCACAGAACAAAAAGCACCTGACCGATGTTTTCATACAAATGTCACTGTCTGCTCATTATATCCAGGAAGTGAAACAGATATAAGAAAAGTGTAGACAAAGCAAATAAGTTGACTTAACCACAAATCACAACAATATACAGGTTATTTATAGTCCCCAAAGGACAAAACACTTGAAGATAATCTTATAATAAATTATTTAAAGTTTTATTAACTACAGAAAAGAATTGAGAATTATTTACCAGGTTAAAGCAAATATACACACACAAATGTCTTAGGTTTCAAAAAGTGGTAGAAGCTTTTATAATAAGCAAGCTCTATAAATCCTTTGGGAATAACCCAGGCTAAGCACTATGGAGCTGTTGGTGACCCTGGCTGCATTTGGGGGTGCACACTGCAAACTATGCGGTGGGAAATAAGTTTTCTAGTGGACTCAGGAGCAGCTCGGACGGCAGTCAACCAACTGTTAGACCTGCCCGTTGAAGACTCCTTAACTGTAATTGGGGCAACCGTGAAGGGGGTAAGATGCCCTGTCTATGCCCCCGCAGAATGTACTTTGGGAGACAAACATATTTCCCACTGCGAAGTTTACCTCCCCAACTGCCCCACCCCTCTGCTGGGAAGGGACCTCCTCTGTAAGCTGGGAGCCACTCTGCATTTTACACAGGACAAAATCACTCTCAACCTACCTCCAGAGCATGCCTGGCTAATGGTACTGAAACCTCAGGAAAAAGCCCAAGAAGCTCAGGATTGGGCACACTGGGAAGATCAAGTTTATCCCCTAGTGTGGGCCACAGAGGCTCTGGGGAAAGCTTCTCACATTACTCCGGTTACAATCCAGCTCCTCCCAGGGAAAACCCCAGTGAGAATCCGCCAGTATCCCATACGGCAAGAAGCGTGGGAGGGGCTGCAGAATACCATTGAAACATTCCTAAGGTGTGGGGTCCTCCGGGAGTGTCAGTCAGCTTGGAACACTCCCATTCTGCCAGTTAAGAAACCGGATGGCACCTACCGCTTGGTGCAGGATCTTAGGGCTGTGAAGCCCTCTGGCACTAAATTCCTACACACTACTTGCTTCTATAGGGGAACAGTACATGTACTTTACTGTTCTCGATTTAAAAGATGCATTCTTTACCATCCCGGTGGAACGACAGTCACAGGAACTCTTTGCCTTTGAGTGGGAGGACAGAAAGCAGGTAAAGAAACAAATGTGCTGGACTGTTTTAGCCCAAGGATTCAAAAAAACTCCCCCACCATTTTTGGCCAGGCACTTGCTGGGGACTTACAGGAGTGGGACAACCAGGAGGTGGTACTCCTGTTGCAATACGTAGATGATCTCCTCCTGGCAGCCCGGGGACTGGAGGAATGCCTGAAAGCAATGGTAAGCCTGCTAAACTTTCTCGGGCTCAGGGGCTACCGCATGTCACGCAAGAAAGCTCAGATCGCCCTTACCGAGGTCCAGTACCTGGGGTTCCATATTTAGCAAGGGCAGAGGCGACTCTCCAATGAAAGAAAGGAGGCAGTCTGCCAAGTCCCCACCCTGACCAATCGAAAGCAGCTGCGGGCGTTCCTTGGCATGGTAGGGTTTTGCCGTATCTGGATCCCCGAGTTTGGATTTATAGCAAAGCCCCTTTATGAACCTCTGGTCTCCAGAGGTGGACGCCGCCTTCAAGGCTCTGAAGCAAAAGCTGCTGGAGGCCCCACCCCTTGGTCTCCAGGACTTGTCCAAGCCATTTCAGCTTTTCGTTCACGAGCGAAGGGGGTTGGCCCTCGGGGTTCTCACCCAATATCTGGGAACCTGGCGACGCCCAGTGGCATATTTCTCTAAGCAGCTGGATCAGGTGGCTACGGGATGGCCGGGATGCCTGCGGGCAGTAGCCGCTACAGCCTTGATTATTGAGGAGACTGAGAAGTTAACCCTTGGAGGTAGCATGTCAGTTTATACTCCCCATATGATCCAGGCCCTCCTAGATAGCAAGGGGGGGGGGGGGAGGTCTGTGGCTAACTCAGGCTCGATTAGCCCGATATCAGGCCAAGCTCATTGAAAACCTGGAGGTGTAACTGCGGACCTGCTCAACTCTTAATCTGGCCACCCGCCTTCCTGACTCTGAGGCTATAGAACATAATTGCCTGGAGACTGTGGATTCGCAACATTCCAGCAGGGTGGACCTTAAAGACCGGCCCCTGCCTAATCCAGATTTTGCATGGTATACTGATGGGAGTAGCATGGTGGTTGGCAGCCAGCAAAAGGCAGGATATGCTGTGGTTTCCCTCTTTGACACCACTGAGGCACAGACCCTGCCACCTGGGACCTCCGCACAGTTGGCGGAGCTGATCGCCCTCACCCAAGCACTCGAGCTGGCCACCAATAAGCGGTTTAATATCTTCACCGATTCCAGATATGCTTTTGGGGTACTGCATGCCCATGCAGGGCTATGGAAGCAGCGGGGAATGCTAACAGCCCAGGGAAACCAAGTTAAGTACGGCCCACAAATCCTCCACTTACTGGCAGCCGTTCAATTGCCTGCCGAGGTGGCTGTAGTACACTGCTGGGCCCACCAGAGGGAGGATCAGGACGTAACTCGGGGAAATGCCCAAGCTGACCGGAAAGCCAAACGTGCAGTCTCCGCCCCCTCCCCCCACCCTCCCCCCCCGTAGAGGAAACTACCCTAGTGGGCGCTCTCATCCCAGCCCTAGAAGATCTCCCCCTCCCAGTCTATTCACAGGGTGAGCGAGCTCTGGCTGCAAAGCTCCAGCTCCTGGAAACAGATGGGTGGTGGCACACATCGGATGGAAAGGTCCTTCTCCCGGGCACTCTTGTGCATAATGTCCTGAATCAGTTACACCTAGCAACCCATGCGGAGAGGGAAGCCCTAATCCAGATGGCCACCAAGTATTTTCTCGCCAGTAGCCTCCGCCCCCAGGCCTCCCGAATTGTGGCAGGGTGCCCCGTTTGCCAGAACAACAACCCTCATTCTGGAGGACCCCACCAGCCAGCATCGTTTGAACAGACCCCCAGGCCAGGTGTTTTATGGCAAATTGACTTTACTGAGCTGCCACGGACCCAGGGGTATCGGTATTTACTGGTGATGGTGGATCATTTCATTGGATGGCCAGAGGCCTTCCCTTGCCGAAATTGCACCGTTAGAACGGTGGCTGTGAAATTGATGAAGGAATTGATCCCCAGGTTTGGACTGCCCCAGTGGATTGAGTCCGACAATGGAACTCATTTTACTGCAAACACTGTAAAGATAGTCATAGAGGCTCTGCAACTACAATGGAAGCTACACTCTCCCTGGAGACCCCAGGCCAGCGGGGTCGTTGAACGGACTAATCAGACTCTCAAGTGACATCTCTCCAAAATCTGCCAAGAAACCACCCTTATGTGGCCGGATACCTTGCCACTGGCCCTGTTGTGGGTTCGGGTACTGCCTAAAGGGAGGTTGGGTTTAAGCCCCTTTGAGATCCTTTTTGGACGGCCCTGGCCTATATGAATGGTGCCCCGGTTCCGCTAGGGGAGTGGGTCCTAGGAGAGTCAATGTTATCCAAATACTTGTCCTCATTGTCTGCTGTTCTTTCTTTTCTTCACAGGTTTGTGAAAGATGCTCAGCCTGTTCCACTAGAAACCCCGGCTCACTCTCTCCAGCCCGGAGACTCTGTCCTCATCCGGAGCTGGAAAGACAAACCCCTCCAGTAACGGTGGAAAGGACCCTTTACAGTTCTCCTGGTTACCCACACCACGGCTAAGGTTGAGGGACACAAGAATTGGATCCACTACTCCCGGCTGAAGCCAGCACCCCAACCTCAGGATCAAGATATGTGGACTGTGCAACCTTCTAAGGACTTGGACAATTCAGACTATAGGCTGAAATTATTGTTTAAACGCAATCCTTGCTGAGTGCAAGTATAACCCCTCCCTCCCGGGGTTTCACCCGGGATGATCACAAGCTTTCTATTTTCCAAAATAATTGTACTATGAGCATTGTGTGCCTTCTCCTTACAGGATTAGTTCTTTGTATTTGCTGTTTTTTTCTTTTTAACTTGCTGTAAGGTTGTTTTGGCCCGCCTTTGTGCTTCCTCCATCCCCACCGTTCCAGCCTTGTATGCGGAGACTGAACCCTCCTCTGAACTTAATGCTTTGTTGTCACAGGAATATGAGAGGACTCAGTTTTCTAGAATCTGTTTTAACAATGTTAACACATAAGTGAGCCATACTGGTTTACAGCTAGATATTGGTCAGGGCTACAGGCCTTAGCATAAGCTTTCACATGGTCTGCCAATGTCATAGAATTCCAGTTACACTGAAGAAGATCAAACCCTGGCTTCCATTATTCCATAATCCAATGTTAGTGCAACTAGTATTGCATAAATGTAGGAAAGGGTAGAATTTGACCTACTGCCTTTATTTTAATATCCAACAGTGCAGTCAATGACATATATGCCTCAAAGCACCTGTCTGAAACCCTCATCAGTCAGCTGTACTTTTTGAAACATATAATTATTTCTCTTTGTATAATATGTGTATCTGAAAATGTGATTAATCACAGTTCTGTTTTCCTTTTCTCTCTTTATTAACAAGGAAATCCAGTATAGAAAGCAATGCTGTGGCTGAGAATTTAAACACATAAACATCATGAAACTCAGCCTACTGTTTCTGTTTCAAAAAATGTGGTCACTTTGAACACATACACTGGCGATATATTGAATATTTAATAATATACCAGCACCAGAAAATACTGCACATACCCAAGGGGGTAAGATATTGTTGCTTTAGGAAATATAACTGAGGTTGTTTATATTTAAGATCTCAACCACAATGTTGCATTAAATAGAGTTTTCTACAATGATGCATTTTATTCTTACAGTAAAATGCATCATGTATTCCTTTATTAAAGAAAAGATTAATCTTGTTATGCTTCAGTAGTGGTTCTTACTAAAAAAAAAAGAAATATGTTAAAGACAAATTGACTACAAACTTTTTTAAAATAAGGGAATCAATATGCTAGAAAATTAATCGAAAGAGACGTAGAAGCCAACTTAGGAAACAACATTTTGACTAGGGACTAAATTGAAGCTAAGGGAACTAAGGGAAGTTAAATTGAAGCCCTTCATGCAGTTAGCAATATGAAAATATACTAGGCATTAATTTTGCAGACGTCCAGACATTACATATACAAAAGTTGAAAGAAAAAAATGACAAAAGATTTGTCTTTGCTTATTTATACTTATGGTTCTGGCTGGAAAATGAATTTTGGGGATCAGGAGAGTATCTAGACACTTTTATAACTTTTTGGGTAAGTTTTAGAAATGAGTGAATGGTTATAGGGGAAAGGAAGCTTATATTGCTTGATAATCCATTCTCTCATACCACCCAAACCCCTTCTCTACCATAAAGTTATATTCTACATTACGGAGAAGTCAAGTTCATTCTCAAGCAAATGACTGGAAATTTTACAAAAAAAGTGGGCACAAATTCATCTCTTCAGTAATTTTCTGACCATCTCTGTGAAAATGGATGCAAATAACATTTTCCCTTGATACAAGACAAAATTGTTAATATGACAAATCTATATTGTATTCATACAAGAAACCTTGCTTGGTTTCAGCACACTATGTATTTGTAAGGGAGTAGCTCACATTTCACTGCTTATGAACACCTTTTGAGCATTTTACATGAGAATAGATATAAATAGAGCTGATCAGGAATTTTCTGATGATGCTCTTCTTCAATCAGAAAATGCCAGTTCTTTGAAACCAAAATGCTTTGTGGGAAAGAGACAGTCTTGATGACTCTCATGATTCTAAATTTGCAAAAGGCAATTGTTGAAACAACCTGTTCAGATATATTCCATATGAAAAAAGTTTCATTTTCTGGTTCTTCAAGTTGTTTTTACTTTTTAGTTAATCTTTACTTGAAAGGATTAACAAATAAAAATGGTCAATAACAGAAACAAAACATTTTGACTGACCAAAACTCAAACTGCTGGGAAATAATCAGTTTCTAAAAAATTTCAAGATTCACTTTTTGTCTTGATTTGGGATGGGCAAAAATATTTAAAATCTTTCAAACTCTCATAAAATGAGAAAACCTTTTGCTACCCAACTCTAATTATGAGATCATTGATGGGTGAGACTGGTTTTCATATAAATCTGCCTACTTTTCCTAAATACACACACATATATGCAGAGATAATATACATGTGCCAAATTGCATTTATTATTCTCCATCTAAGCAGTTAAACATCAGAGCTGCCTCAAAATCTTGATAGAATTTGTTGTTGCCTTTCTGGAACAAAATTTTGGAATCATTTTAGCTAAAATTTTCAAGTCTGGATGTAGGCTTATAAAACAATACTTCTGTACCTATGTAAAAATAGCTTAAGCAGAAGGACTGAGTAGCCACAACTTCCACAAGTTGATGAATGCTGCAGGTGCTCAGCTCCTTTGAAAAAAATCAAGACATTTTTAGGCACCCAAATAAGAGGTATATAAGAGCCTAACTTCAGGAAATGAGGGTTGAAAATTTAAATCTGTATTTTCATTTCAAAGAGCCCAACAAAGCTTCGAAAAAGCCATTGTGAGTCACTTTTTCAACAGGAGCTTGCAAAATCCTGCATTTACTCCTATAAGCCTATGATGTTCTTAAAGTGACAGTCCTTTATCTGATGTCTAATAGGTACATTAGAGAGGAACAAATGAAGTTATGTTTGGTAGCCTCACAAATTGATTTAAAATATGGTGCAAAAATTGATTCCGTATGATTTATTTTTCATAAGGCGGAGATGAAAGGGGAGAGGGAGTTAGACAACCACACTGTGATCCAAGGATTCCCTATGCCAATTGTCAGAGGACATAGATGTATAGTGATCCTGTGAATTCACCAAAAGGGCTCATATAAAGTCTCTACTGAAAGCCTGTGCCACAGTGATCATCATAATCATTGCAAGATGTATGGATGGAAAATAAAATATAATATAATAAAATAAAAATGCACATTAAAGAGGCACTTTGGCTATGTCTACACTAACTATACATGTCCATCCATGTGGTTTTGCCATCACCACCAGTGTCCACATCTGATCCCCAGAAGTATATGACTGCTGGTGAGCAGAAGGCAAGACAGTTATCACTCCTTAGGCATATGTGTAAGTTAATGGCTCAGGTTGCAGCATGGCCCTGTAGTGGTGCGGTGGCTCCACTACAGAGAAGAAAGGGTTAACTGGCCAGAGAGGGGCAGCCAATCATCTGCAGAGGACTTCTGAGCCAATCAGGGGCGAGCAGCTTGTATAAGAGGAGAAGAGAAACAGCAGGGCAGAGGCTTCAGTCTGTCTGGGAATCTGGAAGGGAGAAGGTCCCTTCCTGGCTGCAGGGTCAGAACCATGGAGAGCCCCAAGTGCGGTGGTGCAGCAGGAGCAGAGTGGGGTGGGGCTGAAGCTCAAGCTCCTGAATGGAGCAGACAGCGGCAAGTGGCGGGAGCAGTGGTCTGGGGCAAGGAAGCCAAAGGGACAGCAGCTGGACTCCAGAGGTGGTGAGGAGTGGTGTGTGACTGGGGGCTGCAGGGAAAGTGCCTCAGGGAGTCAATGCCTTACATATGTTGGAGAGACTGGATGGAGGCACAGCCTCGGAGTGGAGGTGTCTAGAGTCCCAGGGCCTGGAGAAGAGGGTGGGCCCAGGTCCCTCCCCGCACATGCCAGGAGTGGCACAGGCTTGTGGCCATTGACTATTTTAATCTAGTGTTCAGCAGGTCTCCTTGGCCATTGCTAGAAGTGTCCAGAACAAGGGGAGAAGAGCCAGACTGTACCCCAGAAAGGGTGGACTAGTGGGCTTAGCCAGAGGACTAAGACCCCACAGGAGAACTCAGAGCCAGAGTCTGGTGTGAAGAGACAGAGCACGGACTGCCAGCATTTGAGGTCCTGAGCAGAAAGACAAAAGACTTAGATAGTTGCCCTGGGCAGGCTTGTCATAATGCCTCTTCTACAGTGAACTGGAGCTGGTGCTGTCAGAATGCCCAGTTCAGACCCTGACGAGGCTCACGACTCCCTCCTTAACTCTGCTGGCCTTGTTGTCCATCAGGATAAGGAGGCAATAGGGACAGTGGAGGATGCCCCAAAAGATGAGCAGCACGTGATTTTTGCACTGCATGCAGAAGGAGCCAGTTGAGAAAACATCCCTGACGAATCTGAGGAGGCCCTTGCATCGCAGCTAGAACCAGAACTTGCGACTGAGTGAGTTACAGTGGACCTTGACACTCTTCACCAATATCCTTATTCTGCTGCTACATTCCTGATGATATAGATATAGATATAGATATAGATATAGATAAACTGCTGAAGTGAAAAAAACAGGTAATTTCAGGTATACCAAAAGGAGTTCCTGAGACATCTAGAAAATACAGGACTTCCCAATTAAGGTTTTTGTTTACTTTTTTTTTTTGTTTTGGGGGTTTTGTTTAGCTTCTCTGGTTGCCTGTATTCACATGCACATTCCATTTTATACTTAGATTACAAGTTCTTTGGTGCAAAACCATCATAGTTAATAAACAAATGACTGAAAAGAGGAATCTCTGCCTTCCAGCCCTGTGTAGTTAGAGACTGATCTGTTGTTAATCTGTGAATCAGTCCTCTGGAGGTTTAGGACCAGCTCTCTCACTATATTACCATATGACTTTGGGCAAGTCATTTCTCATTAGATTGTCAGGTTGGGGGCAAGAACAAGGAGCCAAATTTTCATAGTGCTGACATCAGTGTAACTACAGATTTATACCAGGTAAGACTATGTCCCTATTTCTTTGTATTTCTACTAAAAAATTCCTGGTATACTTTGGGTGCCTCCTCTGAGCCTCTTTTTACCTCTTCTGTAAAATGGAGGTAATATTTACTTGCCTTGCCTTCAGATGAGAGGCCATATATACATCAATAAATACTTTTTTTAAAAAATAAAAAGGATCTCTTGCAGAATGCTACAGATTTCATTTACTAACTAAATTTTAATCTAAATATGCAAAATTTTAGATATAGAAGAAAAGCTTGCGGTTAAAAATGCTCTGTAATAAAAAGGAGCCTAGAATTTGTGAGTTCCAACTCGAGAACGTTATAGAAACAGAAAAAAAAAAGTATCCATGGAAGTTTGTAGACAGTTGAGGTGAAGTTTTCAAAGTGCCTGTTAACAGGATTTGTGCCTGTGCCTGTCACACACTGCTTTGAAAATATCTGCCTTCGTGAAAGGTATACTGCATCTTTCTGGTGGTTTTACTCTAAGAGGCTAATGTATAATCTCTTCAGGTTTTGTATTTCTGTGCATTTGACAACTTGTTTTGAACACTCTTCCTCTTCAGTCACACATGTGTATACAATGCTCATTGGCTTATCTTTAAAATTCCCAGAGATGTTATTTTGCTTGTAGAGCAAACCTTGCTTTCTAAAAAAAAAATGGTACATTTAACTTTTAACATCTAAATGCACATGTATGTTGATGCAATAGGCAAAGTGCAAGGACATGCATTGAGAAATAGAAGGGCTCAGGTAAGTGAAGGGAAGGAAAATCAGTGCTAGTTTAATTGGTTGAGAAGAAAGTCATCACAAATCTCATGCTGATTCTAAAAACTAGTGATTAAGATTACCTTAGTACCCAAAGTAAATGACGTGGAAACTAGAATTATTACTATGGACAGTCATCCTGCTATCCATAAGAAATTAAAATCAAATACAACATTACACTATAGATTAAAGGAAAATGAGATACAGAAACAGAGTGCCAAAAATAAGGAAGGCTTGGGGGGAAAGAACAAGATAGAAAAAATAATGGTGTAAGCTATTTGTTGGAATGAAGAAAAATATCTTTGCTACATGACATGAAATGGATTCTTTTGTCTAGATTTATTATTCCATTTATTCTTAAAACAAACCAACCATAGACATTTACCTTAGGAATATAAAGTTGCTTATTTCAGTACTGTAGAGTTTAACAGAACTATGGATTGATGGTTTCACAAGGCACCAGTTACACTTCCACAGCATTTGCTGATATAAATATAAAAGCTTCACCTTAAAGGATAAATAAAGCAACACTATTATCTAAACAGGGTAAAATTTAACATCCTTGTGGTTTGTGGAAATTTTTGATGTGCCTGCTGGCTTTTCAATAAAAATCAATTATGCCTTAAATGTGAGCGGTAGTCAACATACTACAGACTATAAATTCAATTTCATACTCAGAAATATGGATTAGCTGAACTTGATGCCCTTCCATTGATTTCAGAAAGCAAAAGCTGATAAGGTAAATAACAGTAAGAAGCTCTCTGACACTTCACATCAAGTTCCGGATTTCCATATTATTTTTGTAAGAATTTTCCAGTCACTATAATATCCTCCTTGTGAAATATGTATGATGAATAGGTATTATATGGATTGCTGATTCATCTCTATTTACAGAATGGATATTTATCTTTTATAAGGCAAGGTGGGAACTAGATAGGAAATGAATATACTTGTTTCCTTTAGCACCATGCAAGAAATATATCACCCAACCTGAATGAAGCCAGTGGGTAATTACAGAACATTCTGATTAAGCTCATGCTCTTTGGACTGCAGTCTCCTATAAGACTCTAGAGCTCAGAAATGCAAGAGGAAACCAGTCTTTAAATAGAAGAAAATGCAATCCAATATAAATTTAAAACAAAATCAGCACTATGTTCTCTTAACAGAAAATCAGAAATGGGCAAGATTGATTGCAAATGCTATGGTTTGAAGGGAGAGAGTCAGTAAAATTAGAATGAGGAAATAGAGGAGTAAAATAGGAGGTTTTACAAGGTTTTATTTTAAGAGAAAAGAAACATCCAATCACATCCAAAACATTTTTTTCTGCCTCATAATGTGCAGCACATTTAGGCCATAAAGCCAGCATGCTGTGGCTTTTAAAACAGGGCTTAGCCATTCTCTCTTTTGAAAAACTCTAACTTACTCGGGTTAAATCCAAAAGGCAGTTTAAGTAGATATAGTTCATAAGGACCTGCTCTAACCTTCATTCAAAGGCTTGTCATTACTTTTAGTTTACTTACAAACAGCTTTTTTTTGTCGCATCTCCAGCATATTAATGGACACTGTGAACCGAGAAAGACCCTTTCTTAAAAGAAAACTGAATTTTATGTAGCATCCATGAGATCATATCTATTTTTTAGAACTTTTCATAACAAACAACAAACAATAACCAAAACCACTGTTTGCGTTACTAGCAACAAAAATTCCACTCATGCATTGGGAGACTCCACTAACTTTTAAATTACATAGGTTTGAATTTTAAACAGAATTTAAGAAAATTAGGTTGCCCAACTCCTGTTGACTTTCAGAAATGTCTTAGAAAATCCCAAGCTTAACTACTTCCCCCAACACACTTAAACACTATATTCCGCCTGATTAGTTCATTTTGTTGCTGCCATGTAGTTCTTCTCATAAGTGAGTATGCCTAATCTTATACTAATCTCTGTTGGTGGGACATCCACCCACATTCTGTACAACACACAGCCTGTGACTGCTGCTTACTAACACTCACATTGCAGTTAGCTTGTGGACTATTGCGTAGCTGACTGGACTAGAACTCAGGAAGCCAGTGATCTGTGCCCAGCTCTGTCACTGGCCTGCTTGTGACCTTTGGCAAAACACTTCCTTTCTCCATACCCATTTCCCTATTAACAGGAATACTGAGACAAACCACCTTTGTGAAGCTCTTTAATACCCATGAATGAAGAGTGCTATAGAAAAACTAGGTATTATTATTATTATTATGTTCCCCCAGTCTGGTTATTTTATTCACCAGTTGTCTTTCAATTTATATTTAGATTGTATCCCCTTGGGGCCTGGGATTGTCTTCCAAAATTGGTTCTGAATAGAATAAACTTGAGACCTTTCAAAGTTTGAGGGCCACCTACTCCCCAGAATATCAGATAGTCTAGTTGTTATGGCACATTTAGTGCTCTAAATCAGACAGAGCACGGACTTGAAGTGAGATCTCCCACATCAACAGTTAATGCCCTAATTACTAGGTTTGTGACTATTCAGTGGTGGTAGATGTCTCTCTTTCATACACACCCAAGAAATCTGCCTCAGCTAGAGTTTCTTGTGAATGTTTGGTGTCAATGAATTGGCAATTTCCTATCTAGCTCTATTCCCTCCTACTAAATGAATGGATTTGTTTACACAAACATTAAACTACTTTACCTAAAACATTACAGAAGCAAAGGAACGAACAGTATGCATATGTTACAAAAGTATATAGCCTTGCACTCTTGCAGTCCTCTGTCTTCCCCATAATTCCTAAACCTTGTCCCATCACCTTTTATCATCCTGCACAATGGTAAATCTAATTTAGGTCCTCATCCTGCAACTCCTGCTTGCCAGAGTGGTTCTGCTCCTGCTCTCAGCCAGCATGGACTGTAGAGCATAATGTATACCATATACCCTAAAATACTAATTGTATTCTTCTAACTACTATTTAAATGTAAGTATATTTTCATACAACTCTTGCATTGGAAATATTGCATTAATTTCTTCTTAAATATGCAACAATGTTAAATAGAGGACCTTGGTTATTATATTTTCTTTGTAAATGATAAATTCTTAGTTAAGTTTACACAGCTACTACAAATGCATCTAATAAAACCAACAAAAGCTAACCAACATCATCTTTATATTGCTGCATTGTAACTAAAACATATTGAAAAATACACAGTATTGTTTAAAAATAATTCTTGTAGATACACTTGGAAAACTGCACATATTCATAAACAGCTCACTCTTTGGGGAAAGAGAAAAAGTGCCATTAAACAGGTGTTAGAATTTAAATGACATCTCATTAGTGATTTCTCTCTGCAGCTCAGAGACAAATAAAACCTTCATTTAAAAGCATTAGTGTTGCTCCGAAGGGTTTCTGGTATCATAACGTTTTGTTTTATGAAGATATTTAGCCGCTTCCAACATTCTTGCTTATTTTTACAAAATAAAACAACTATTCTTCCAAATTGAGATTGAGAATGAAGCCATGGGTGAATAAGGTTATTGCAATGTTGTAAATAGCGTGTCCCTCCTGAGTAACTCACATAGAGTTATCATCTGCATCAACAAGAGAGGAAAGCTGAGGAAACGGTAGCATGTTGGATAAGTGTAAGGAGGTTATATGGCCTCTTTATTTGATTCTGGTGCAACTGCTGCCGGAATACTGTATCCTATTCTGGTGTCTAAAACACAAGGATTGTGTTGGAAAATTGGAGAGGTTTCAGAGAATAATCACAAGAATGATTAAAGGATTGGAAAATATGCCTAATGGAGAGATAATTAAGGAGCTCAATCCATTTAATTTAACAAAAGATAATTAAGGGATGACTTCACTACAATTTATAAGTCCATCGATGGGGAACAAAAATTTGACAATGGCCTCTTCAATTTAGTCAATAGATATAACAAAGATGCCCTGACTGAAAGGTGAAGCTAGACAAATTCACATTGTTAAAAATGTACACTCAATTTCCAAATTAGGGTAATCAACCATTAGAAGAACATACCAAGGGATTTTCTCCCACGAAAGCTCATGCGATATATAAATTGGTTAGTCTTTAAAGGAGCCACAGGACTCCTTGTTTGTTATATCAGGGGTTGTAGTAGATATGGCAAGTTTTATATCAAGATCGGATTTTTTTTTCTACAGTATATGCTCTAGTTGAGATATAAATAATCCTTCTAGTCACCAGAAAGTGATCTAATGAACAAAGCCCCAAGTCAGGGTCAGGAATCTTCGATTCTACTACTCGCTCTGCCACTGTATAATTTTGCACTTAACCTATATGAGCTTTAACTTCTCTATCTTGAAAGCAAGTAAAATACTTATATAGATACAGTAGTTATATACAAAGGAGTTTTGCAAGGGTTAGCTGTTACCTTAAGCCACTAGTTACTATGGTGATGGGCCCATTAGATAATGTTTATGAAGTACTTTGAGATCCTTGGATGAAAACACATGCATTGCTGTGTGCTAAATTAACTGTAAACACTTCAGGGAAAGACCTGGGCATTGTCTAGACAGCTCTGTGAAACTTCTGCATAAGGAATGGGATAGAAAAGAATACTGAAAATATCACAATGCTATTATGTTATAAATCAATGGTACAACATCCCTTGGAAAACTGTTTTGAGTTCTGACCATTCCTGAGGGGATGTTACAGAAGCAGAGGGTGTTCAGTGGTAGACAGTACAAATGATATGAAGGATGGAAAGACCTCCATATGAGAAAAGGAGGAAAAGATTGTGACTGTGGGAGAATAAGAGAGAATGAGTTACAAATACCTAAAATAATGAATAGTGCACCAAAGGCAATCACAAAATTCTATTTATTCATTAAAGAACAAGCGGACATTCCATGAAATTGAAAGAGGGAAAATGATACAAGGATTTATTTACCCACATACAACTTACCTGCAGGATTCATTCGCACAATATATCACTGAGATTGAGAGTTCTGTAAGGTTCTGAATGGGTTTGGACATTTAAATGGGTAAATAAACATCATGGGCTACCGGACAAGTGTTACAGTTAGAGTTGATAGAAATTTTTCAAATTTCTATTTGTTGATATCATTTTAAGATGAACTTGGTTGTTGACAAACAAAATCCCACCCACCCGCAAAAAATAGCTGTAGAGCCTTTCAAATATTTTTTAGTTTGAGAAATTTAGAAATTTGAAGAAAGCAGCAAAAACATTTGAAAATTTTTCACAATTTTTTCCCTATTTTCCCCCCACCAGCTCTATTCACATTATTTAAGTGAATTCAAAAGCCAGTGGCCCAGAATAACTATCACCCTTGTATTGAAATTAATCTGTCTGTCACTTTCCAATATACTGGTACATAGAAATATGATGTGCCTGTTACAAAAGTTGTTTTAAAAAGTTATCACATTTTATAATCATAAAATTTTATCGGGAGGACTGAGACCATTCCACTTAGGACATATGTCTACATCACACAGCCTGATCTACCAGATCTACTGGGAACATTCTGTTCAGAAATACTCAACAAGAAGGGGGGGGGGAAGGTGTCAAGACAGTTTGACACTATGGATAGGTTTTTGGAGCTTGATGTGGCCATAATAAAAGAGTATGCTGGTGAATAGAAATATGTGCTGAACTAACATACAGTGTGCCAGTGAGAGGGAAATTTCCATACGTATTTATTACCAAATGCTGTTTATTGTATACAAATAAGAATAAAAAATGCTGTAGGATGGGCGGAGGCAGGAAGGGGAACACTTGATACGAATTTAGGTGAAAGTTGCCTTCAGGGAGCACATCTCACTGGGGCTAAAGCTTGAAAAAAATTTGCTTTAAGGCAGCAACACATTTAGGTTGAAAAATGTTGACAGTGTGTGAGATATGTAAAACTTACTGGATGAAATCCTGGATCCACTGAAGTTAATGGCAATACTCCCATTGACTTCAATAGGTCCAGGATTTCACCTATTACCTGTTTAAGGCCAAATCCTCTGCCCTTCACCAAGCTGAAGTGAACACATTCTTTGCCTATCATTCCATCCTGCACACAAAGAAACTATACAGATTCTAATAATCAGCTAACATTCTGTACAGCAGCAAAGGGTGAATAGGAATGGACTGCAAATTTAGCATTTTGGTCACATTTACTTTGTTTTCAGTCTTTTTTTTCCTTTGACTGCGGGAAAACAAGCAAGCAATGATATCACCATTCTCTAAGCTGGCTAAGGGCTCCTGCAGATTTTGGAGAATTGTGAATACAAACAACTTTCACACCAATTAAAACAATAAATGAAGTCCTTATTTTTGAGGTGTTGGCACCCACAGATGCTCTTTGCTTAAACTGGAGCTGTGAATGCTCAGCAGTCTTGAAAACCCTGTTCCTTTCATAGGCTTTTTGCATTGTGTAGACCTACAGGAGAACAAATTGGAGTAAACTCATTGCCTGGTTTTAATGTTTATCACTAGCATATTTCATGGTTTATTCATTTACTCTCCTTTCCAGCCAACAGTCACAAGAGGAGGAGAAGCAATTCCATGGCATAAGAAAGATAAATATGAGGCTGAGATTATTGGATCCCTCTGTCCTTACCCCTTCTCTGATACAGTCTTCCTCTGTCACTCAAGTCACAACACTTAATCCTTTCCTTTATTGTTTATTCTGCTGTAAAATAGAAATGATACAATTTATCTTCTCCATGGAATCATTCTGATCACAAGCGATCAAATTCACTCCAGTGCTAACTCCAGTAGCTGGGATCCTGTTGTTTTGAGAATTGTCCTTTGAAATGTTGGTAATTGTGTTAAGAGACCAGTTACTATTACTGCTTGGGGGACACCTAGACTCCACACTTTTGCAATGGAGGACTAACGAGTTTGGGTATTAAAAAAGGGTTTTTTCCTACAGTCCTTTTTAAAAACATGGAATCAGTTAAGGAAGGAATGGGGAGGGAGACCCCAAAGAATCATCTCAATGAATCTTTTCCACATGCAAAGGTCAACACTGTGGGTAACTTTGTGAGGACAGAAGTCTATGAACAATTAGTCCCTAATCCTGTCATTCCTTGAGTTTCCCAGGCTTGTCTCTTCCGTATTATTGAGTTCAGTCAATCTTTTGGCAACACATATGACACCTTTGACAAAGTGTCCCAGGCTAAGTACCTTTGTCTCTCTCTTTTGCCTATTAAGATAAGAATTTTATTTCTCTTATCCCCAAGAACAAACTGCAGTGAATATTCCCCCCAAACGGTAAAATCTAAAAGCATCTTCAATAAATAAGCATTTATTTGAAAAACAAAGTATCACAGTAGAATCAAAGAAAAACTGCTCAAAAACACACTTAACATCCCAAACTGTCTTGTGGCCCAGATAGGCCCAAACAAGTGAAGTTACAGAAACAAAAATATGGTGCTTGTATTTCCAGAATTTTCCATTCTTTCTCAGGCTGTCAAAGTCCTTGTCTGACCCTCCACATTGCACTGTCTCAGAGTTCCTTGCTGTCAGTGAGCTCTGTCTCTGAAAGTTGGATAGATATACTGTTAATTATACTCTTCAGGCTACTTTGAGGTGGCCAGGTATGACCTTGCTCAGTACTATATCACGCATGAAAGTGTCCTTTGCATTATCATTTTGACAGTAATGTTTGTTCTTATCACATGCAGACTACTTTCTCTGGCCCACTATACACTGCATCCTCCAGCTTAATTAGTATTGTATTTGCCACTTCAGTATGTTGCACCACTTGCTAACACAGAGTACATAGCCATTGTTTAAATACACCTGGTTCACAATGACATTTAATCCTTCCTTATCCAAGCATAAATTGATATCCCTTTAGTGCTACCCAACATGGAGGCTATCTACTATCTTGACTGAAGATCCTTTAGAATGCTACTTACACTTTTACTGACCAGACTCCAAGTGTTATCTGAAGCAATTTATCAATATATCTCTCTCATTCAGAAATGCAAAGAAACCATATTTCAGTAATGTTTTAGCAATATTCATTTGTATCATATGTGTAATGATGCACTCTATTTAGTATGTTGAAGTCAGGGAACATTAAAAAAAAAGAAAGAAAGAAAACAAGAAACTCAAGAAACTTTTCCATAGGGACCTCATCTATCCAACCTAAACTGAGAGCAATAGGTATTTGGTATTGATGGGAAGCCCATTATTTTAGTGTCATCTTCTTTTGGAGACATTAAAAGTCTGTATGGAAAGTCTGGTTCTCTAACTCACACAGCTTATTAAAGAGACATGAGTGACGTACCAGCATATCCCTAGCTTCCTACTGAGTCTCCAACATCTGTTACTCCTTAACTCTATGAGGTACATAACATTTCCTAAAGAAAAAATAAAGTGAGGTTTGTTTTTAAGCATATGCTCAGCTGCAAAATGTCTGAGCAGATCCCTAAGGTGCCCTTGGATTTCCATGTCATTTATTTATCTACATGCTACAGATTAAGAACACATCCAAATAGTAATAGAATTTACAGTATGTGTGTCACTAAACATACAGAATACAAATAAAATATTGCAAAATAAAAACAGCAAGGCCAACTTAAGAACTGAAGTCCACAACCTTGTAGAACTATTGGTTAGTTGGTCTCTAATGCCAGCTGTAGTAAATGTCACAAACTGCTCCGCTACAGATAAAGTTGAATAACTTTCACTGCAAGACCAAATTTAAAAAAAAATCCAAATGACAACTCGAACAAAAAGCATGATGAGCTGCAAATCACAACGGTTCATGCCTTGACTGAGTTAGCAAAATATAAAAGGCCTAGCTAATAAAAGGTCCTGAGGTGTCATATTGAATGAATTGGGCATATTTAGATTCTCTCTCATCCAACAACAGTTGATTTAGCAGATAAATTAATTATGCAAAAAAGTAACAATTTAATAAAAATTAAATGAAATGGAACACAATTGCTAACACAGCAAAGAAAAGAGACTTGTCTAGTTTACCTTCTCTTTCAGTCTATTCTCAGTTCAAGAAAATGTACTATCATTTTCTAAAGATACACAATTAAATTTGAACTAGTTTAAAAATATAGCACTTTAAATTAGATAGGGCCCATCTCAAAAAAAAATGTTGGTGCTTAACTTGTGTACAATACTGGCAATGCATTGAACCACCTAAAAAAAGTCACTCCTTTGGTCAGCATTCTCCAAATTGTTCCCAGCTCTCATCTAATGCTAATTCAAGGTTTTGGTCCTAATCTTCAAAGAAGGCATCAATGAATCAGGACCTAGCTACATTACGACTGCCTCTTCATCCATGATCCCCTGAGATCATTATGCTCCTCTTGGCCAATACAACTAGTAAAGTCGAGAGTGAAACTCAGTGGAGACAAGTATATTCAGCTGAGAGGGGCAGAATAAGCAACCAGAAGAGATCAGATAAGGCCAAAGTCTGGATTATGCAAGGAGGGACACTCTGTAAAGCCACTTCTGTTGCAGTTTTTCCCATCATAAGTGACATTTGAAATATTCCCACAAGAACATAACCTGCATCAAGCTGAGCCCCCTTCGAACCTGACAAAAGGTGAAGCTCTACAAAATTGGTTATGGAAATGGTCATGAAGGTCTAATTTAATCTGTTCACTGCTCAGATGCAATAGAAACACTTAAAGCAGATATTTACAATACAACAACTAAAAACATTCCAATAGCCACTTTCTAAAACACTTTCTCTTTTTTGTATGCAGGCATACACTATCAGCATCTAACGTCTTCTGGTATACAACCACCTAGGAATTAAACCGTACAAATAATAGTTACTTTTTTGATTCTGGTTTGTATAGTTCAAGGCACAACTACACAGACACTATTAATATATTTAGGAAAATATCATTTCACTAAAAATTTGAATTAGAAAATTTTTCCTTCATTAACTTCATCTCCTGATTTAGACTTTAAGATGTTTGGGAAAATAGAAACGTTTGGGTCCTTTGGACTTTTAAAAACCAGTTACTTGTGCTAATTGCTGCAAAATATATATATGGGGTTTCTCAGCTAAGTTCAGTTCCCAGAGACATCAGCCTTCTTATTTGAAGGATCCATTGTTCTGTGATTTAAAGAACTCTGCCCCTTTTAGGCTCCTTGTAAAGATAGCCAAAATGGCTTTTCTTTTCTCTCAATAATTTCCCTAAATTCACTGGTCCTGCTTCAAGGAGCAGGAAAGCTTCCTGGGGTGCTGTCTCTATCTCACATTAAGATTATTAAGTAGTCATCTTTTCTCACTTGTTCTCCTGATGCCTTTGTTTACCACACACGTAAATGTTCTTTCTTTTGTCTTTGGTCACACCTTGCTTAATTTACATAATTAAATTAAAGAAAAAACACATTCCTTTGTCCGGAACAGGTGTGGCTTATACCCTGCTTAGCAAATCCATTTTAAGAACTTAGTTGCAGCACATATCTATAAAGTCCTTTGTGGGTTTACTGTATATACATCACAGAAGAATATTAATGATCACTGAATTATTATTGTTCCAGTGATATATTACGTTCCACCCTTGGGGTACAGAGCATGACTGCACCAACTGGCATTGGGGTGTTCTGAGGGTGACAGCTACTAATGGGAGATGCTATTAATAAATGAACTGTCAGCAAGAAAGTGGAGTTGGGGCCAGACAGAAGAAATACTAAGTTAAAAATTATGGGGTGTGAAGGAAAGAGAGTGAGAAGAGAGACAGCTAGTGAGTCTCTGGGCTTAATAATAGAACACAAGGAATACATTCTGAAACACTTGGAGGAGAGGAAAGTGATCAGAAGCATTCAGCATGGAGTCACGAAGGGCAAGTCACACCTGACCAACTTGGTTATCTTCTGTGATGAGAAGACTGATTCTGTGGATGTGGAGAAAACAGTGGACGTTGCCTCAACAATCTATTAAAATTCTTTGAGGAAGGGCCATGATTTCTATTTACAAAAGTTGGGTTGATTCTTCCCCAACATACATTCTCCACAACAGCATTGTCTTTCTTGGGTGTTCCTTTGCCTCCTTGATTATCAAATGATCCCACTAATTGTTTGGCAAGCTTCTTGTTTCTGATACACATGTATCTTTTCCTAGTAGCAATTCAATTTCTTTTTTTGGCCTGCTTAATTATATTTTATTCTTGACTTTCTAGAATTTATATTTCTTTCTATTTTCATCACAAGGATTTGACTTCCAATTTTTAAAAGATTTTTTTTTTTGTCTCTAACCACCTCTTTTACTCTGTTATTTAGCCCTGGGACATTGTTTTTGTCTTCTTACTGTTTTTTGGTTTTCTTTTCTTTTGTTTTTTCATTTGGAGTATACATTTAGTTTGAACCTCTATTGTGTTTTTTAAATAGTTCCCATGCAGCGTACAGGGATTTTACTCCTGTGACCATTCCTTGCAATTTCTGTTTAACTAGTTTCCTCATTTTTGTGTAGTTCCCCTTATTCAAGTTAAATGCTCCTATGTTGGTTTCCCTGCCATTTTCCCCATTATAAGGAAGTTAAGTTTAATTATATTATGGTCACTATTACCAAACAGTTCATCTGTATTCATCTCTTAGACCAGATTCTGTGCACTACTTAGAAAAATCAATATACAGGGAGGTTGGATGGGGTGGGTTTTCAATTCGAGGAATTCAAGGGAATTCTTTCTTGGGTGACTGACTGGTGAGACTCGCCCAAGTGCTCGGGGTTTAATTGATCACCATATTTGGGTTCGATAGGGAATTTTCTCCCAGGGCACATTGATTAGCGCTCTGGGGTTTTTTCACCTTCCTCTATAACGTGGTGCATGGCTCACTTGCTGGTGGATTCTCTGTATCTTAGTCTTTAAATCATAATTTGAAGACGTTTATAGCTCAGTCATAGGTTAGAGGCTTATTGCAGGCGTGGGTGGGTGAAGTTTTGTGGCCTGCATTGTGCAGGAGGTCAGACTAGATGATCATATTGGTCCCTTCTGAGCTTAGAGTCTATGAGTTGTTTTTTTGTCTCCATGTGAAGACAAAAGCATTCCCTCTCCCCTATCAGGAGAGATACACAGGTGGTTATTGCAGCCTAGTATCCTCCCCAAGTCCTCATCTAATATCTCTTCTTTCTTCTACTATTGTGATTTTTTAAAAAATTGATTGATTGATACAGTTATAGATACAGTTAAGGTTTTTCTAATGTTCTTTAGAAAATATCCAATGTTCCTCAAGACTAGAGACAATATAGGGAGGGGAAAAAACACACCAAATAAACCAAAAGGAAAGAAGCTATGCATTCTCTTTGGTCAGGTCAGGTTTCTAGCATACATGGAAGAACGAACGAACGAACAGACAAACAAGCCATTGTACTGTTTTAACAAGCAGCAGTAAAATAATGCTGACCCACAGAAGAACCCATATTAACTGTCCAAAACTTCAGAAAATGTAAACAAATATTTGAGTCATCATGCTTTTAGAATGTTACTTGTCTGGTCATTCATTCAAAGAAAGGTTTTGCTTTGGGTCTTAAGGCAACTGGGAAGCTTGACGCTGGGAATTGTTGAATAGCTGGGGAAGGCTCTGAGGGTGCGTCTACACTTGTAAATTAAGTTGAGTTAAGCTGCTGTTTAAGTCGACTTAAGGAAATTTTAAGTCGACTTTATAAAACCTAGTTTAAGGCGACTTTACTGGCTGACTTTATTAAGTTGACTTAGCCTGTGTAGACGTGGATTAGCCCTAAGTCAACTTTAAGTCAACTTAAAGGGCCCCGAGGGCTCCCCCACTGACTTTCCTGCCAGGGTGGCTAGCACAGCCAGATCCTGGCGTGCCCACCCACAGGGCAGGACACAGTCCTGCCCACCCCGCTCCTATACCCTACCCCTGTCCCTGTCCTGCTCAGCCCCCATTGTACCCTGGTACAATAGGGCAAATGCTGAGCCCCCTGGCACTTTGAAAGGGGTGCCCCCCCTCCCACCATGGACCACTCCCAGGTCCACCTAGCCCCTAGAAGTCGACTTAGGTGTCCAGTGTGGACGCTCTAAGTCGATTTGGCAAGGTCTACTTTAAGTTGACCTAATTTTATAGTGTGGACATACTAAGTCGACTTAATAAAGTAGATCTAAAGTCGACTTTGTTAGGTTGACTTATTTGGCCAAGTGTAGACATAGCCTGAGTATCTTCTATGTAACTGTTAATTGAAGGTGCTCAGCACCTCAGAAAAATGAACCTTGAACAAATTCAAAGTATACTTGTGCAAAACTAAAATGCAAGGACAACAAAGATGGAAAGGATTTTAATAATTTGGTATAAGTTTCAACCCAAAATGCTTTCTTAAATACAATGAAATCATAACTGTGAGGAAATTGCCTGACAAACTACTCTCAGTAGTAGCAGTCTTTGTGTTTCATTTAAAACAGATGTTTTATGCATGATACAGTGTATCATCACAGGCCCTCAAAGTAAATTTTCATCAGCAGTTTGTCGTCCCCCTACCCTCCCCCCCCGCCCCAGTTCAAGCAGAACAGGGAGAGAGAGTACTAGGCTGCTTTTGAAAACAACCATTATTTCCTTCTTGAATTTCCTAATTTCGGTTTGCAGCTCCATTGATTCTCCTTACAAGAATTCAGCTACCACTGCAGAACATCACAAAGGTAACTGTCCGTGCAATGGTAGTGGAAACAAGCTTTCAGAGCAAGACCTTTACAACTTCATCTTTCAGGTCATGCTGCCTCACTGATATTTAAATGTCTAAAATGGCTTATCATGCACTTCTGGGCTGTGATTTAGACAAACTTTTGGTTCACCCCTCAGCTTCAGAATCAAAGATCAGTCTTGAATAAACATTGTTCGTTAAAGCTACCCAAATCAGTCGAGACCTATTCAGCCTTCACCCCTTCCCCTGTTTTTAAAAAAGGGCAAACTGTTTTATATCAGCGACCATCTGTGAGTCTGTCTTTTAAACCATCAAACTCTTCCATCCATTACCGAGACCCTTCTCACCTCCGCTGCATGACAGCCCAATAAAGATGACATACTAATTCAATGACTTGTAATTTCAGTTAAACAAAGACAAGTGCTGCTGCTGCTGCTTTTGTGTTTTGGTGCCATATCGGGGAAGCCAGCTATGCAAACATAGCATTGGGAGGGTTTTATGACAGCAATTGAATGGGAAAAGTAGCTTGGTGCTGCTTTTTTATGGTTCTTGGCTCTATAATTTTTGGCTCTGTGCTGCTGGCCATTGCCTTTGTGTCTGGATTCTGTGTCAGCAGTGGCTAATTATTCCAATAATGTTTATCATAAGGATCCACCAGGGAGCTGTATATGTGGAGATAAGCTACAGGGCAGTGATACTCACTATCTTACTGATCTCTATACACAGTGCTTTTGCCTCATGCCAAAAAGCTCTTTCGGTTTCTAATCTAAAAATACCCCAACAATAACAACAACAAAAAGCCCCACACAGCTTAATCATGTGCCAACAATAGCATCTAAGGGGATGTAATCAGGTTCCTCTGGTAATCTTAGTAAGACATGAAAGTCATGCGCAAAAGCAGTAATTGAAGCATTTGGTTCATTCTACCACCTGCTGTTGAAGTCACAGGTTAATTTAAATGAGATCCCCTTCCCATGAAGTAGGATGAAGGGCACTTTAAAATCATAAATGCATATTACACAAGCATTGCGGAGTAATAAAGAAACAGTTCATTAAATGAAAAGTATGAAACATCCAATGCTTGCCCAACAGTTCATGCTGCCACTGGGTGCCATATCCAAGTGGAAATGCCATTCTGATGTCTAGACCCTATGCATACTAGAGTTCACATATGGAAACAGACAAGAGGATTTCCCTCAGACAGATGCCCCCAAATAATTTAACATTAGGAAATCAGGGAACTGAGCTGTGGGAAAATGAAAATGTTAGTCATGCTAATATTGACTGAAGAAAAAAATAATATTCTGGAATCAACAGTTGTTTTCTGAGCCCCTTTTTTATATAATTTTTTCACTTAAAATTTTTTTCACTGCAAAAGATCAGAAGCATATGCATAGAAGTTTAAGCTCTCAAGTAGGTAGCTAGCAATATTGCTATTGGTTTTTCTCTCTTGCAGCCCAAACTTGGACAAAATGACAAAACAACCATCACATAAGGAGTCCTCATGCCTGCTATTGTGGCTGAAATGGATTATAATTAAATATTAATTTCTCTAGTCCTTTTAGATGCCTAAGGTCTCTGGCACACATATTATTCAACTGCTTGAATATATTAGCCAAACACATTCAGCACAGTTAATAAAATACTACAATTTCATCTTCAAAGTACCCTTTTGGAGAATGATATAGTTTCTATAGGCTTTTTAAACCTTCATAATAGACAATTCTGTCCTTGCTATAGAAGTCCTTATATTCCACTGGCGAGTTCTAATTTCCTATTAATTTCCATAAAACTTTTTTTTATAAGCGCAAGGTAGAATTTGTACCAGACATTAAACTGATGCTCCACTGGATCTTAAAAGGAGAAATCTTTGGGCATTTTATTTTTCCTCTCACTTACTAATCTTGTTTGAGTAGTAAATAGCCAAATGCAATGAAATGTTTCAATTGAACAAAAAAAAAATGTTCTACAGCGAATGCAGAGCTCAAGAGATAACATGATATATTCATGTTCACAGAAAATTTCAAAGCGAAAGTAGGACATTATGTATACAAATGCAATGATCCAATCGCAAAGAAAGAAAGAAAGAAAGAAAGAAAGAAAGAAAGAAAGAAAGAAAAAGAAAAATGGGAAACTAACAGTCATATATAAAACTAACTACATTAAAACAAGTACACACACACACGTACACACACTTGTTTTAATCTAGTTAGGTTTTACATATGACTGTTAGTTACCCATTATATATATATATATATATATATGCATTCATTCATGAGAAAAATTAAATATATGAGAGGAGATTCAAAGAGCTTTGCTTGTTTAGCCAAAAGTCGGCTAAGGAGAGAGATGACTGCTCTTTGTAAATACATTAGTGGGATAAATACAGGGGAGAGAGAGGAGCTATTTAAGTTAAGTACTAAGGTGGACACAAGAACAACAGATATAAATTATCCACCAACAAGTTTAGGCTTGAAATCAGATGATGATTTTTAACCATCAGAGAAATAAAGTTCTGGACCAGCCTTCCAAGGAGAGCAATGAGGCCAAAAAAACCAAACAGGCTTCAAGACTGAACTTGAGAAGTTCATGGAGGGGATTGTATGATGTGATTGCCTACAATGGTATGTAGCTGATCTGCGACTACTAACAGCAAATATCTCCAACCGCCAGTGATGGGACACTAGATTGAGAGGGTTCTGAATTACCACAGAAAATTCCTTTTCAGGTGTCTGACTGTTGGTTCTTGCCCACATGCTCAGGGTCTAACTGGTTGCCATATTTGGAATTGGGAAGAATTCCCCCCGCATGGGGTCACTTGCAGGTTTAAACTAGTGTGAATTGTAGTCTCTGAAACATGAAGTTTTAAATCATGATTTGAGGACTTTAGTAACTCCACCAGGGGTTATGGGTCTACTACAGGAGTAGGTGGGTGAAGTTCCGTGGCCTGCAATGTGCAGGAGGTCATGATGGTCATGATGATCATGATGGTCCCTTCTAACCTTAAAAAGTCTGCATATAATCAATTGAACAAGATGTATCAGGGCTACACCAAAGTGGAAAATACAGTAGGCAAAAGTTCAATGTAGTATTAGAGGTTGAAGATGAAAAACATTAAAAGGTGAGATTCTCAAAAATATCCAGAGGCTTTAATAGTAACTTTCATTGACTTTTAAATGGGGAGTTGGGTGCCTAACTTCCTTAGGCACTTTGGAATATCTCGTCCTTCCTGGACTGTGAGAAAAGCTAAGCCTATATCCAGTGATGCTGCACCCATCAGAAGCAGTAGATGGAACCATAATATACCAGAGCCTGGCAGCAAATATGGAATAGCATGATCAATTGAGTGGTGTTGCCTACAGGGATTTCTAAAGGTCCCACTATTGGAGAGCTCAAGTGATATATTTTCATCTTTCACATTCATCTTACTTTTCTGCTATATAGTAAATGAGACCTAATTCTGCCATTATTACTCACACTGATTAGTACCTAACTCCACAAGTAGTCCTTATTGATTTCAGTATTAATTCTTATTAAATATTGTTCATACAGGGGAAGAGGAGTGCTAGGGGGAAGATGAAAGCTTGCATGCATTGTTACATTTCATTGGTAGAGCTCACTTTTTCTTTTTTTGTTTTCTTCTCCCTCCTCATTGTCTCCCAGTTCAATCTATGTTCCTTCCTCTCTCTCTCTCACTACTACCTCTCCTATTCACATTTCTGGTATCTCTTCAGATTCCTTCACCTTCCTCCCCCCGTTTCTTTATCTCGAGTCCCCAGTATGCCTTCCCCCCTCCAACTACCTTTTTTTCCCTTGAATTCCAATTTCTCTCCTACAGACTACCAATAGTGGGTGAAGAGGCAGATGCCAGATTGTCAATGTCTTTTCTCTCTCCTAACTTTGCTACCAGCTGTGCACCAAAGAGTGCAAGCAGCTAACTACATCAACCCAGCACCCACTAGTGGAGTTCTTTCTGCTGAAAGTAGGCTGGATAGTACAGCAAACACGTTTGTCTACAGTACACTGAAATCCCTGCATCAATCTCCATGGATCAATGCAGCGGATTGATTGAGCAGCCAATGGAGACCTGCTCAATCGATCCTGGAAGCACTCTCCATTTGACTCAATAACTCCACCCCCTGGAAAAGAGCAGCGCTGCGTCAAACAGAGAGCATTTTGCATTGGTGCAGCCCAGTGAAGACGCCACAATAAAGGAGGGTAAGTAAGCCAATGGAAGATACACTATCTATATGGTGTAGAATGTGTATCTCCCGTGAACCCAGTGCAGCAGTATAGACCAGGCCAAAGACAGCGAGCGGCAGCAGCAGCCGTCAAGGGATTTCTGGACGTAACACTCCCATCCATTGTGTAAAGTCCTACTGGACTCCTATACTGTCAAGCTCCCAGTGCTTTAGGCAGTGGGGATGGTGACAACACAGTATTTACCCCCAATTGTTCTACTGTTCCATTAACTTTTTAGTATGTATTAAAAGTAAATACATACTACATCCATTATATTGTTATTCTGTTCAGTGATGTTGAGACCCCAATTTAGGGTCAAGAGTAGTCTGTAAATACAAAGGACATCAACAAGGCCTTGCTATGTTAAACTGTACATATGTGCCAAGCCCTCTATAGTTAGGAATGTTTTATAAAGTAAATAAATAAAATATTGGCTTCTCAGTCATTTTTAGTATATGGCCTAGGTTTCACATCCTCCCTCTTCATTTTCTGAGCTCTGTGTCAAACTTCTATATCTCATTCTCATTGCCCTGGTAGCTATTGCTAACACAGCAGCCTACAAAGAACCAGAATATGTCAGCAGCTTCAGAAGAAATGAAGATCACTGTCACCACCTCTCAGCATGCCTGCTTCTAGGGCATCTCCAGAAATCCAGTTAAACCTACTTCCATAGATCTCCCCCATCTATGACTTTGGTTTGGCAAGCATAGAATCACAGAAATGTGAAACTGTAAGAGACCTCAAGAGGTGATCAAATGCAGTCCCCTGTTGTTACCGGAAGGTTACAGGATCCTGGCTACAACTTATAGCTCAGGCCCTAAAGGTACAATCGGTTCAGTAAGCACAAAACTGGTAAAAGCAAACTCCATTGAGCAAAAGCAAACTCCAAAGATAAAAGCAAACTCCATTTATTAAAAATACAGACAAGAAAGCAAAGAAAGAGGAAAGCACCATTCCTTACATCCCTTCAGCAGACGGGAACCCCAGTTAAATGACTGTGGGCGTGGAGCACGGGGAGCAATGACTCGTGGCAGCGAACATAGCAGTTGACCCAACAACTAGATTCCAGTTTGGGGTTTGGGGGCTTATCCAGCTTCTTATACCTTTTGAGCTTACTAAGTGGGTAAAAGGCATACACATCTGGAGTTTTTCCACACTTATTTACAACATTTCTTTGCCCCAGTCTTATCTTGTTGTTTCACAGAGCTTGCACGTTATGTCCACTACTTAGTCGGAGCAAGGTATGTCCTTGGTCAATACCAACTCCGTTTTGCTTATACACAGGGTAACTTTTGTTCAGGGCTAATTAATGGCAACACCACCTACTATTGCATTACAAATTCTTCCGTTGGGCCCTACACCAGTTCTGAGGCAGGAACATGTAACCTAGACCTGATAGATGTTTGTCTAATTTGTTTTTAAAAATCTCTGGTGGTGGGGATTCCATAGCCCTGTAGTTTGAAAGCTTTCAGAATATCTAAACTAAATCTCCACTGCTATAGATTAAGCTGATCGCTTCTTGTCCTACCTGAAATGTCCATGGAGAACAATAAATTAGCATCCTCTTTATAGCAGCTATGAACACATTTAAAGATTGTTATCAAGTTACCTCTCAGTAGTCTTCTCTCAAGACTAACCATAACCAATTCTTTCAGCCTTTCCTCATAGGTCATGTTATATATACACCTTTTTCTTCCCCTGTCTCCTTTGGACTATCTCTAATTTATTTACCTTTTCCTAAAAACTGTGTTGCCCAATCTTTTTATGCAGAAAGACTACATAAATGTAGCCACAATTTTTTGTGGGCCAAACATATAACACTAGTCGGCCATTAGTTTGGGTTGAAGCAGGCAATGGACTTTATGAAATGTATGGCCCATGGGTCATAGGTTGAGCACCCCGCCTTAAAATATAGCACCCAGATTTGGATGCAGTAGTCTAGCTGAGGCCTCACCAATGCTGAGTAGAGCAGGAGAATTATCTCCCATGTCTTACTTGACTTTTTCACAACTACATCACATTCTTGACTCAATTTGTGGTCCACTATAATTCACAGGTTCTTTTCAGCAGTACTACTGCCAAGCAGTTACTCCCCATTTTGTAGCTGTGCATTTCATGTTTTCCTTCTTAAGTATTAAGTACTGAGGTGTAGAATATTTGTTCTATAATTTTTACAAAACAACCCATCAATATTTCACATAATGTAACCGATGTGTAATTTATAAGATACTGTAATAAAGCCTTTCTATTCAGTTCATCATTTAACTTCAACCTATTTTGCAGTTCACTACAATATGACATTTAAATACTATCAAACTTTTAAATATCTGATTCAGATAGTGTTTATTAAATAAACTAAATATGTGCAAGTACCAACGGGGAAAAATGAATGAAATACATGCTTGATTTAGAATAAATGAGAAAAAGTCATGTGTAACCACTGTACAAATGATTTCTAAGAGAAAAAGAAAGCAAAACCAATGAGCTTTTATATTAGCTTCTGAAGGTGTGTCTTTAAGAAAACTAGTAAGATTTAATGCAATGAGTCCTTTGCCAATGGCCATATGGATACATTTTTAAGCATTTTAAGTAGTGAGTAATTAATATTAGAGACTATGGTAGCTTCTGTCACCTTCCAATCAGTAAACTTGGACATTGGAAGCCACTTAAGTATTTGACTAGAAAAGTGGCTTGAGAAAAAGAGTATCATGCTAAGTTCCTTCATCATTAACTTTGCTTAATTGAAACAAAAAGTACATTCTTTCAAGATGCTTGCAGAATCAGTATATTCAGCTGTTTAAAAACTGGCTGTTTTCTATTTTATTTTATGCATCATTAACAAAGTTGGCAGATGAGTCCTGATTCCTAAATCCTTCTTGTTAGAAATAGTTGGTGATGATGTATGAAGCAGGAGGACTGCACTTCGATTCCAGATATCCGACTCAGTCAACAGATTTGGCAGTTAGAGGAAAAAATAGTTTTGCTTTATTTTATACATTATTAAAATTTGATTGGGAAACTACTTATGGTGAATACAAGTGGGAAACCAAAATATTATTTTTGTAGTTCACACCAAATGACCATATTTAATTCCCCCATGCTCTAGAGAGAAACACAACTGACACCATTAAGTAAGCAATAAACATTTAAACAGTAAACATTTGCCAAACAATTATTTAACCATGATACCTGAGATATCACTTTACAATACCTTCTGGAAAATGTTGGGGAAGCCATTAACCATCAACCAATTACCATATATAACATATAATAATCCTAGCATCACCATGGCCTTTCCTTTGAATACTGCTTTTTTCCCCATCCACATTATAACATTTGTTATTGCCTCTGAATGGTTATATTGAATTTTTTCTGAATTAGACTGTAAGATATTCAGGGCCAGGGCTTGATTGTTCACATGTTTAAAGGGATGCATTCTTATTGTTCTATATAAAAATAATGTACATGTCATCACACTTATCAAATAGATCAATTAGTGTTTTAATGAGCAGAGTCCTGTGCGGATACAAAATTTGTATCTGCATCCAATCCATCATCTGCAAATATGGTCCGCAGATGTAAAGTGGACATCTGTAGATTTCAAGGGCTCTGTTAATTAATGTATTATAGATTTTTAAACTGTATTTAAACATATTGAAGATCCAGCCCCAATCAAATCAAGTGATATTGTGGAATTTGATAGCATGGTTCTATTTTTTTAAATAAGAAACCCTTTTATTTTCACCCCAAACGAACTTAAATTTAGCCCAAAATGGTCTTCATACTGACAGCATCATGAGCAGCAGAATTTAATAAAGAAGCTAGTTTAGGATGTAGCCACACTTCTCCCCTCGATCAAAGTAACCTGCCACTTGAAAAAAATTAGTGGAAACAACCTTTATATATATTTTTTATTTTGCCATTACTATGGATGATGAGTTTTATTATTCATGTGCATCAGAAAACACAGGACAAAATAACTGGGGAAAGAGCAGCTCTTAAATCTTCATCAGGAAAGAGAAAATGCCTCTTTTGAATCAAGAGGTTAACATCCATGTGTTGTTATAATGTTTATACTGCACAACATTGTTTGACTCACCAAGACAGAATTTCATCACTGGGAGCAGTTCTGGGCTTCCAGTGATGCCAAGACACCGAGTGTCTTGGCAAAAGACTAAGTGTCAAATGTGTCCATTTAAAGTCACAATGGGTGCAGCTATACTTGTAAATTAAGTCGACTTAAGCTTGCTTAAGTCGACTTAATTTACTCTACGTCTACACTACACTTTCCTTAAGTCGACTTAAGCAGCTGCTTAAGTCGATTTAAGGAAAAATTAAGTCAACTTTATAAAACCTAGTTTTAAGTCGATTTGCTGCTTAAGTCGACTTTAGAAAGTTGACTTAAGCCAGTATAGATGTGGAGTAGCCCTAAGTTGACTTTAAGTCAATTTAGGGGACTCCAGGGCTTCCCCACTGCCCTCCCTGCCAGGGTGGCTGGCACAGCCACAGCCTGGCTCTGCCCACCCTGCCCCTATGCCCTGCCAGGGTCCCTGTCCCCCTTTGCCCCATTGTACCAAGGTACAATGGGGCAAAGGCTGAGCCCCCTAGCACTTGGCAAGGGGTGCGCACCCTGCCACTGTGGACCTGTCCCAGGTCCACCTAGCCCCTAGAAATCGACCTAGGCATCCAGTGTGGATGCTCTAGGTCAATTTTGTAGGGTCCCCTTTAAGTCAACTTAAAATTTGAGTGTGGACATGCTAAGTTGACTTTGTTAAGTCGATTTAGCTAACTCGACTTAAATTAACAAGTGTAGACATAGCCAATGAAAGCCAGGCAATTTAGTTGAGGCAAACTTTAAAAGCCTTTTAAAACAAATCCATCCAGGCATCTCTCTATTTGCTGAACATCTGGGAAGGTTTGAAACCATAAGTAATTCTACTGCAAGTCAGAAAATTGTAATTCACACCTTTGTTGTCTGACAACCAATTTAACAAAGATAGAGCCTAGGAAAATTGCAGCATTTTGCTAATTTTATGTGCTCCAGCACATAGCCTTTCGGTAGGTCTACTCTACCAAACATGAGAAAGGAGATATGTGCTTGATTTCACCTGAATGTGAAATGCCTATTAAAATCTGTAGAAGCTGCATAAATAAAGGAAAATTACAGTCTGCCACCGTTGATCTATGAATCTGAAAATAAGTGTATTTTTGGAATATAGTAAAATTGAGGTGGATGGTGACACAAGAAAATAGGCTTTGAATTAGACACTCATTTGCTTAGTTTAACCACCAAATCAACTGCAAAATACAAATCTGGGTGAGAAATTTAGCCCAAACTTGGTGCTAAAGAAAGTCATAGCAATTTATTATATGCCTCAGTCCTGCAAACATCTACACCTGGGCTTAAAAGTCTGCCCAGAAAAAGATCATTCCAAGACTGGGATTATAGATTATAAACTATTTGGGGACCAGATGTGGCTACAACACCAGGCACATTTTAGGCACTATTATTATATAAATAGCAAAAATATATGAGTAATAGTAAATAGCCTAAAAAATATCCAGTGAGTTAAAATTCATTATTACTGGTTAATACAAAGAAAAAATTTCTGAATACTTAATAATTTTAAGCATTCGTGGCTTGATGTCTTGTATCAAATTATCTACCACATTTTCTCCATTGCACATGTGTACTCTGAAAAGTATTACTGGTCCATCAAATGCAACTTTTTAAAATGTTATAGTTGTATATGACTACAGAATAAGGAAATATGTGCCCTAGTTCCGCAAAACAATCATGAACAACTGCTTACTACTAAGAATATTGAAAACCCTCCTTTACATTTCTGATTCATGCTTTTGACTTTTCTCACTAAGCCTTCTTTCTTTTTTTAAAAAACATTAATTTCAAAACAAAAAAAATTTTAGCCTTCTTTTAAGGGTCTTTTGGGTTTTTTTTTTAAAGTAATGAATTTTGATTGTTCCAAAAGCATACCTGTACTATTTTAAAATGTTTATGTATAAGAACATAAGAACATAAGAAAGGCCGTACTGGGTCAGACCAGAGGTCCATCTAGCCCAGTATCTGTCTACCGACAGTGGCCAGTGCCCAGGTGCCCCAGAGGGAGTGAACCTAACAGGCAATGATCAAGTGATCACTCTCCTGCCATCCGTCTCCATCCTCTGATAAACAGAGGCTAGGGACACCATTCTTAACCCCTTTCTGGCTAATAGCCATTTATGGACTTAGCCACCATGAACTTATCCAGTTCCCTTTTAAATATTGTTATAGTCCCAGCCTTCACAACCTCCTCAGGTAAGGAGTTCCACAAGTTGACTGTGCGTTGTGTGAAGAAGAACTTCCTTTTATTTGTTTTGAACCTGCTACCTATCAGTTTCATTTGGTGACCCCTGGTTCTTGTATTATGGGAGTATTTAAACAACTTTTCCTTGTCCACTTTTTCCACATCAGTCATAATTTTATATACTTCTATCATGTCCCCCCTCAGTCTCCTCTTTTCCAAGCTGAAGAGGCCCAGCCTTTTCAATCGTTCCTCATACGAGGCACTCTCCAAACCCCTAATCATTTTAGTTGCCCTTTTCTGAACCTTTTCTAGTGCTATGGAATACATGAGTAGAGAAGAAAGCAAGTTCCACTGGGGGACAAGGACAATTTTCAAATTCATGAAAAATGCACACTAAAATTAGGAAGAAATATGAATATGATAAATCATTACTTTCTTGCTGCACAGAACACTAATCCAAAAAGCTGCATCACTTTTATTTTGCCAGTTGTGTAATCTCACACAGCTTTCAAGCCTTTGGGAATCCAATTAGCTGATGAGGAGTTCAGTTCTGTTCCACCAGGTGGTACAACAGAATGCTCAACCCCTGCTGTAATAGAGTATTTTACCAGGAGGTAGGTTATAAGAAGGGGTTGTTTTTTCCTTATTCATAAACCAAATGAATAGAGTATTTAACTGGTGAAGAAAACTGGAGTGGCTTACAGTTAACAAATGGCATCGAAGAGTCGATGCGGTTAGCTCACAGTTCTCACACAGTGTAGGCCATAAGAAGTTCTTCTCAGTAGCATGCATTAATTTTGTAAACTAGGTTTCTGGTAAGTGACAGTAATTTTATTAATAGAAAAATATTCCCAATAGCTTAATTTGAATCTACTGTGGCAGTACACAGCATTTTTTGTTTTTACTTGTCATATGGTATTTACAATATATGCATGTAATTTGTTCTTGAACAATGACTCAGACAGGCATTTATCTTGTGGAACCTACATTTCAAAATATTTAAAATGTGTGGGCATTTTTGTACAGTGATAAGATCATCTTTTTTACCCTAACCTCTAGTATTAATTAAATTAGAAGCTTGAGAATAATAAGGAAATACACAGATAAACGCTCTAGGAAAACATAAACAGATAATAAGTAGCTATGTCCAGGTTAAGATTGTCATTATTTTCATAACTCTGTCATGCACATTTTCATAGGACTGAAATTTAGAATGAAAGAACTTACAACAGGAGTTCCCCCACCACCACATTTTTGAGAAAAATTGAAGTAAACCATCTCAAGGAATAAAAACACCAAATCTAATTTGTAAGATTCTTGATTCGCTGAACCAAAACTGGATTTTTTTGTAGGTTATTTGTCTCTATTTTCTAGGTTAGTTGTGCTTGCATTCCATGCTTTAGCTAGCTAAATGCCAGCCACATCATCCCCTTCCATGTGGGAAAGAACTGCATAAGAGCTGGGAAATTGCATGAGCTTTGACTTGTGGATTTCTCATAATTTTTCAGTAAGCACTATAAAGAAGCTGGCTGCCCTGAGGAATCCTTGCATGGCTGGGGTGCTTCGCTTTAGTCTTCTTCTTCCAGTCCTTGTTACAGAGACTCCACACACTTGCTTGTCAAATCTGCAGCCTTATTGGGGACTGGGTTTATTCAGAAAAATAATTAAAAAATACAACAGTCCCCAGAAAATCTGTCTCAAAGTATGGCTCTTACCTCAGAACCTGGGTGAGTGGAACAGCAGTTATTTTTATTTTTAAATGGTTTTTATGTTGTGACCTGCCCTGGGTTTGGCTTCCAGATGTCTTGCTCAGAGATGATTCCCCTATAACCTTCCCAGTGTTAGGTCTCTCAAACAACAGCCTCAGTTCTCTTATAAGGAACTATCTGCTTCAGTCTCCCACCTTGCACCAGGAGTTTCTAGATAACTCGTTTAGCAACCCTTCTCCAGGCTTCAGCTCTCCCACAGACAGCCCCCTCACTCCCTCAAAATCCCCTTTTAAATAGATATGGGTGTCCCTATTCCAAGATTTCTCAGAGGGCATGTGGGGAGGGGAAGAAAGGTCCACCCTATTCTGAGATTTTTTTCTGGGGGGTGGTCATCAGACTTCCTATTCCATCCATGATCTTTGTGGAATAGTGGGGGGGAGGGTGGGTATGTAGGCTCACTAATGATAAACTCTCCCAACTTACCCTCAGCAGTTATCATCTTTCTGCCATTTGTGACATAGCCGAACACCAAAAAATGCTTCTGTGTCTTGATACTGCTGCCCTTTTCACAATGAAAACTCTGTGAAGCTGCTTTCACCTACCACACAATGGGTTTCTGGTAAAGGGTTTTCCAAGTAACCTTTTGAGACATGGGGATTGTCCACTCTACAGGGCTTTCATCTGTTAAACGGTCACCAACACCCAGCAGTATATTTTCATTTTCTGTTGCCCACTAAGAATGTCAGGCATGCTCTCTGAGCCTTAGTAGATCATTGCTGATGGGATTTGGTAGGGACTGGGGGGAGTAATGTTATAAATTCTGCTGGTCAACTGTCCCAAAGAACCTGAAACAGGGATCAGGCTTGTCAGTCACTCACTAAAGATGGAGAAGTGTAAAATATTCTCTCCTGAACTCCACAGAAGAACGGTGGCCTATCCATTGTCCAGTGACTATTCTAAAGGCCAGCAGCAAGCCACCGAGCCTCTCTCCTCATAGATCACATGAAATGTGCAATTAGATCTGTACGTTGAGCAAGGGGGGAATCCAGTGAGAAATATTGAAGGACCTATTTTTGAGCACGAGATGGCTGAATGGCCTAGACAGAAATCTCTTAAGTTCAGATATACATCCAGAAAATTTTGTTAAATATCTGGGATTCTCCAGTTCCCAGCTAGGACCACTGTTATAAGAAACTACTCATTTTCACTCCAACTTTATATACCAACAACTGTTTCTCATTTCATTTGACCCCATACCATTTATAAGGCTGTTCAAGTTGGTATAAAAATAGGATTCATTTTTTTGAGCCAGGGAGCTTTAAATATATATAGCCATCAGTAGCAAACTAGAAGATCAGATCTTTAGAATTTGGCTTTTTGATTGAATATTTCAGAGGATCTATCAGATCATTCAGTAAACCATGCTATATGAGTCTTGGGCAGGGTTTTTATCTCTATTTCCAAACACCATAAGTACCATTCTAACCAAAGCTGGAGACAGTTTCCCTAGTCTTGTGATTTTTCTGGCACATTCCAGTGAGTTCTGTAGACGTTCTTTCTGACTAGAGGACAGACCCATTAGGGATTCTGCCCAACAGTTGGCAGACTAGTTGCAACAAACATTCCACTGGCTTGGACAAAGAATTGATTTTTTTCCAATAGTAGTGAAGTCTGTGAGAACTCCTTAATACACTCATGTTCCAAGATGGATACACAGACAGATTTCTCTTCATATAAATGTAGGATTTGCCCTATTGGATCAGCTTATTTATGATAATACCCTGCTTTTTGTAGAAACCATTACCTGATTATCTTCCTCTGCAGTAAATGAAAGAATTAAAAATGCACTATGTTTTGTATCAAATTTGCAGTTTCATTGGTGCACTGCATTCTTTGTATAGTACAGTGTCTTTGTCCAGTTATGCTGGAAGGAGGACAGGAGACACTGTATGTGGTTTAATAAGGCCACAGATTTATTCCTAAATATCAGGGAATAAGGATATAGTATATGCTTAATCACCTACATTATCTGGCTGAGCTGCTGTCAGCCTTTCCCCTTTTCCCATCCTGATTGCCAGATTACCCACTGCTGGGACCTTGCCACTGCCAGCTCAAATGAGGGATAAGGAGTGTTTTAATGGCAGTGGTGCTTGCTCCCTCTCATACCAGTCACAGAAGCCATGAACCCCCATTTCCAAGCCTTTAAAAAAATACCTCCTTTAAAGCCTTTACGTATCCTTTTGATCTGATCACTGTATCCCTTCCCTATGGAGTATCTGCCCTGGACATCCACTTCCATAACAATTTGTGTCATCATAGTCCAATGCTCATTTTACATCTATCCTAATCAGCTATAGGGAAGGCACCTCACCTGGGCCAATCTATTGGGGGCAAAATTCCTTCCAAAGAAAGGAGTTAGAACAATGCCCACAGTGCATCATGACAAAACCTGTTTAACTACTTCTGTGGCTGGGAGGGTGTTGCTCCACCCAGGTCAGGTAAGAGAGGGCTTTTTCTGCACTCTCAAGGACCTAAATAGTCTCATCTTCTTTGCAGTCACTTGCTGATCTGGTCTGAAGCTGCCACAGCAACTCACTCTCTACCTAGCCCTTAAAGAGGTCACACACCTTTTTCAATAAGCCAGACAATAGCCCCTACCACTTACTGTCTGGTGAGGTCATTTCCAGTAGCATCTAATAGGCATGGAGTCTGAACTTATCCCCTCACTGCAAGAGATGCACATGAACAGGTCAGCACTGGGAAACTTGTAATGTAGCTTCCATACTGAGCTTCTTGAATAGCTGAATAGAAAGCAATGCCATAAAACTGGTGCCTTTCACAAGCACTAAAATTCACTTTTAAATGTGCTGCCGCATTTTGCCCACCATTCGGTATTCTATAATTAAACTTCCAGTACAAACAGATTCAAACCTCTCAGTTAATAGACACACTTACATTCAAAGTCCTCCCTCTGCCCAGAGAATACAAAATAGGATATAGAAAATTGTTTTGCAGAGCTGCTGGATTATTAATTCTCTTCATATCTTTATTGGAGTATCGTTACAATAGGAGTAAGATAAAGGTCTAAAGAGTCCTTTCCCATTCACTTTCCAATGTAGAAGTAGCTTTTTGTCTCCAAAGCCTCAGACAACCACTGGGGCCAAGCCAGGATTCCTGTAGTGAAACAATTGGCTTGGCATCATGTTGACATATATAAACAACAGTCTGTCAACAGGCCTCACATTAGCAACAGAACATTTTTGGCAAAACTGAAGCATCCTTATGGGCACTATGGCAATAACAGCCAGTAGCATTCATTCATGACTTCACTCTCCAGCACAATATTAATTAAAAGATTATACCAGTGACACTTATCCAAGAAGTTAAATAACAGCGAAAATAAAATCCATGAAGCAAAGTGGATTTTTTGTTGAATGAGAATATGCCTTGAGCTGCTTTTTCATACAATAATTTTACCTTTATACATTGTAGTTAACCTCTGCCTGGTCACGATTAGTGGATAAATGTAATTGCTTGGTTGCAACTGGCTTTTTTGGATGTGTATACACATGCCATTAAATTATAAATGAACATCTCTCTAGTTCAGATAAATGAAGGTGTGCAAGCACACATGTGCACATACACACAAATATAGTGCTACTTATGAACATAAGTACAGCTGTGGGCTTTTCTTTTTTAAAATAAGGAGAGCTCAGGGATGATGTGTAAAATGGTGCAGAAAAAATGTCAACTCTTAGATTTTCTAGACCTACCTCAACCCACTTATACATGTGTAAAAGAGCCTACATTAGTGGAAACTATACATAATAAGATAAAAGGAAGCTAGCCATCACATTCTTACATACTCCTATTATGTGCTTTTTTGTGCTTTTCTAGTCCTTTAATATGTGATTTACACCAATTTATAGTGCCTTAAGCTATATTTACACTGTCTTGCAGTGTGGACTATGGTGGTGTGAAAAGTAATACACACCAAAATGGCTGTGTTGTAACTCCCCTATGTGGATACTGTGGGCATGAACTAAAAGGTTCCTAGTCTGCATTAATGTAGTCCTATTTGAAGAGGTCAACATTAACGCAAAGTAGGCGCCTTTTAGTCCATGCCAGCAGAGCCCACATGGTGAAGTTACACCACTTTGATGCACACTGTTATTCATACCACAATAGTCTAAACAGTGAGCCAGTCTCCGGACCCCCGAACAGGGCCATGCCGTCTCCCAGGCCCCCATGCCAACCCCCGGGTTCCCGAGTCGGCCGCTGAGCCCCTGAACAGGGCTGCACCAGCTCCCAGGCCCCCGAGCTGCCCCACGCCTGCTCCCAGGCCCTGAGCCAGCCCCTCCGCTGGTCCTCGTGCCAGTCCCTGGGCTCCTGAGCCAGACCCCGGGCCCCCAAACAGGGCCACACCAGCTCCCGGGCCCCACGCTGGCCCCTGGGACCCTGAACAGGGCCACGCCAGCTCCCGGGCCTCCCCGGCCCCTGATCCAGCCCCTGTCCCCTGAACCAGCTCCCCTCACAGCACTTACCTTGCTGTGGAGGCGGGGACAGGGTGGAGCAGGGAAACGCAGCCAGCAGGAGGGAGCCTGGAGCCGCGGTAGGTGGCTCTTGTGGCCCCACGCTGGGGGGCAGGGCCAGCAGGGGGAACCTGAGCGGTGCTGCTGCTACTCAGGATTGGCATGCATGCCAAATTTGGCATGCATGCTGGGGGTTGCTGACCCGTTAGGAGAAGGAGGCGACCAACCCTGACAGGGTCCCTTACTGCTTGGGGCCCTAAGCAGCCGTCTGCCTCGCCTACCCCAAAAGCTGCCTCTGGGGAAAAGATACCAAAAATTATTAAAAAAAAAAACACACATAAGAGATACTTGCTGTAACATTACTTCTGCCCATTTACCCTGCCAAAATACTCCGTATGTCTTTATAATAGGCCCTGGTTCCCCCATCAACTCTTCCTCACTAGCTCTACTACTTTCACTGACTAGCTGGGAGGAAGGCAGTGGTTTACAGAGGAGTTTCCCACCCAGAACACGTTACAGAAAATGGAAGTCTGTCTCTGGATGATCAGAATTTTTGCTAGCCTACCAGCTCTTTATCTCTCACTCCTGGTTCTACAAGGACTTTACCCCATCACTGGATGCATAAGTTATATGTTGGTGAGTGTATGAAAGTATAAATGGGCCAAAGGCAGTCAGACTAAGGGCATGTATATCTAAAGAGAATTTAGATAGTGTCTAAATGCATGTTATATACACCCAGAGAAGGCCAGAAAATGAAAGGTACCTCAATTCAGACTTTTTAGACTTCCCTGAACTTGGTTCCATACTTTACTTTTGGACCGCACACTTTGACATCAATAATAATTGATGAAGCACAAGAAAATAAACTTGTTTTGTGCAGTCTTTAATTAAGTGTAATATAAATCAGTTAATTAGGCCAGATTCTGCAGACCTTCCACATGCAAAACTCCCAGGCTTAAATCCACACAAATAGTTAAGTCTCTAACTGCGAGATTTAGGAACGTAAGTCTGAGGTTTTGGTGCTTAAGTCTCAATTCTGGCTCCAGTGTAAACCACAACATACCCCCAGGACTCTGTAGGTGTCTAAATTCATGTGGCACTTACATTTTCAAGTTAAAAGGGCCCTCTGAACCTAAGTTTCTACTTCTGTGTATGCATACTCCTGCAGCCTTCTAGGGATCTAGATGCTGAACTCCCACAGCAATTCACAAACCTGGAGAAGATAGGTACTTATCTGCTTAAATTGCATGCAGGGCCCAATCTGGTATGCATGCATAGAGGCTGCCTTCCAGATTAGATCCATTATAAAGCCAATGGGAGGAAGCTGTGATATCCAGTTTACAATTTTTTTTTTAATTCAGTAATTAGAGCAGTTACCTAGGATGCAGGAGACCCAGGTTCAATTACCCCCTTTGGCCAGTGGGGGAAAAGAGAGATCTCTCTTCAATTCCCACTTCTTAGGAGAGTGCTTTGGTGCTTTCAAACTCTCCTCATTAAGCTGCTCCAACATGGATAAATAATGAAAGAGTGATTGGAGCAGGGGCCTGGATCTTAGGTATCCCATTTCCCAGGGAGGTGCTCTAAACACCGGATTGCAGTAATTTCTCTTCTGCAACCACTGTTTCACTGTGGGTAATTACTTACAGTCATTTGGTAGGTGAGTGTGAGCATGTGAGAGACTAGATAGGCCACTGGGCAGGCCACCCACCTTTGCCATAGAAAACACAGGTTACAGTCTGCCTGCTCCAATCACACTAATTATTTTTTCACAGTAGAACAGCTTCAACGGGAGAGATTGAGGAAGCCCCACACCAGAATATCCCATTACTCAGCGGAAGGGGCGGATTACTGCATGGGCATAAGGGACCCATGCCCAGGCCCCCATCTGGGGGCCCTCTGCTTTGCCAGTGCTGCAGGCGAGATGGGGGATGCAGGAGGTGGCAGGGCTACCCTGACCTGGATACTGGGCTCTGAGCTTCTACCCCGCCCCTAGGCCAGGTGGTGGGCCCTAGGGATGGGGTAGGCCAGCCCAGCCCAGCCCAGGGGCAGGGCTCTACATTTCCCCCCTTCCCCAACCCTTGGCTGACTTCGCTGCCCCTGGAGTAGGGTATCTAGAACACACTGTCTCCAAGGCTGGTGTGGCCTCTGAGGGCTGCACTGTGTGCCAGTTGGCCCTGCTGTCCTTGGGGGGCCCCTGGTCAGGGGGTGCCAGTGGGGAGTGAGGGCCCCAGGCGGGGGGGCCACTGTTGGGGGACCAGGGCCCCAGTGGGAGATCCCACTGATGGGGAGCCCAGGGCCTCAGGCTAGAGAGAGAGGCTCAGCAGGAGGCCAGGGCCCAGGGCTCCAAATCGCCTAATTCTCTTCTGTTCAGTGGTTAGAGTACTCTTCTGAGAATGGAAATTGAACATGGGTCTCCCTTATCCTGAGCAAGTGTTCTAACCAGTTGGTGAAAAGTTATAAGCTGGAAACCTTCTTCTCCAGCCATTTTGTATACAGTGAGGCTGAAGCCTAACTCATTTGCACAGGAAACTATTTCAGAACTCACGCCACCTAACTCGGGCATCCACATTCCAATTCATGGATCATTAAGCAGAGATAGTTGCTACACTGCAGCCCCAGACTTAGGCACCTATCTCTGAGTCAGGGGTGGGACTTGGCCAATAGGCAGGCCTTGGATTAAGGGGCCTCGGGGCACCAGGCTGCCCCACCATTGTGGGGCCCCCCTCTGGCTTTGGGCCCCAGCCTCCCACCACTGTGGGGGCCCTGCCTGGCCCAGCGCTGGAGTAGGGCTGAGGCTATGATCCCACCCTGCCGCGGCCCTGGGACAGCTGGTCCACCCCTGCGGGCAGGGCGGGCCGGCCCTGTTCACTCCATTCCAGAGCCAGAGCCAGGGCCCGGGCCAGGGCTGGTTGGCACATGGTGTGGTTCCTGAGTGGTCTTCCAGGGCCCTGGCCCTGGAGGGCTGCAGTGGAGGCCGTACCAAGCACCAGCCAGCTCTGCCCCTGGAATAGAGTGAACAGGGCCAGCCTGTCCTGTCTCTGGGGGTGGAGGCAGGAGCACCTCTAGCTCAGGGCCCTGTCCCCTACAGCATCAACAGGGCAGGGGCTCTCTGTGAGGGCTTAGCAGGGCAGTGGTGGGGAGTGGATATGGCAGGGGCCACAGGGGCTGGAGCCTGAGGCCCCCTTTCAGGCCAGGGCCTGCGCCTCCAGCTCCTATAGCGCCTGCGTTAATCTAGCCCTGGCAATACAGCAGTTGCTGGCATCTCACACTGGCTAGCTTAGGCTTCACCCCACCTAATGCACTGGTTTTTCAAGTGTTTCTCTCCTCCTTCCTTATATAGGGATCCTTGATGCCTTCAGGGAAGCCAGTGGTCTTCCTGTGATTTTCTAGGAACCACAACATTCAGCATTAGAACCATAAGTCCCTTTGTGCATCTGGACCTGACTGACTTCCATGTATATTAGGCACACACCAGGACTGCCAGATGAAACTTTAAATTTCCCTTTATCATCTGGGGGAATTCTCATTTGTGCATGGAAGTTATAACGCAATTAAAAGCCAACAACAAAAGGTCAGGTGAGGAGGGAAATCCACACAGTATCATTCTCCACCCCATGAGAGAGCATTAGAAAAAGAAGTTCCTTTAAAAAAAAAAATGCAATGCACCTTCTCATGGTACACATCTATATGCTGCAGTTACACCTGGATTTTCATAGATGATGAAATTTATTTTTGTTTATTTATTGAGAACTTCATAAAATGTGCTCCAGGAATACTTACACAGTTGAAAACAATTTACATAAATAAATGTACATTTAACTTAAGCCAAATACCAGCCCAACTGTTAACATTTTTACCCTCCACAGAATCCTACCCTCAGGCCAAAACCTACACAGTTACCCAAAGTCCTACACACTCAGAGAACGGCACAAAGTTCAGAAGTTTCAGCCTATGAGAAAGTCCTTCATTTCAACATTTGGTTTTGCTACAAACTGAAGCAAAAGTTGCATTTTTCAAATTTTTTGTAGAAAAAAAATTGAACTCAAATGTCAAAATATTTCATTTTGAAATGTTGGATAAAAATGAAGCATTTTGACATTCCAAAAATTGAAGGAGTTCATTTTGATTTATTGTACATGCCCCAAAATGTTTCATTTTGAGCCAGTTGAACTTTAAACAGCATTTTTCCAGAGTGGTGCATTGACTTACAGGGTCTGTAATTCAGGTCCCCCTTTTCCTTTATGAGTCAGGCTTCCTGTTGGTCTAAATCTTCCATAATATACCCAAGGTCATGCATCTCCATGATGCACCATGCAACTCAGTCAGAGTTAAATCCACATTGCATTGTGGGAAATGTAATCCCCCAGGACCCTGGCTCAGAAAAGAACTAATAACTCCCCTAACTAAGGTAATTTGCTGTTATGGTAAAATGCAATTTATATGATTTATTCAACTGATTCAATATCTAACATTTCTGGTCAGTTCAAAAAATGAAGTATTCCAATTTGGGTCAAACCAATGTGAAGTAAAATATTTTATTTCAATTTTCACAATGGAAAAATCTTGTTTTTTTTTAGCAAAATGAAAGTCTGTTCACAGAAAATTTCAATTTTTTCAGAAACTTCACTTTCTGTTGAAAAATCATTTCAGCAGAAAATGAGGTCTCTTTCAAGGCAAAGTGAACCAACAAGAAGGAAGGATTCTGAGTTTAAGGCCTGACTGTTGGGACCACAGGCATTCAAAACTGTAAGTTATTCACACTGAAGTGTAAGCATTGGGTTTTTACAAGTAGTCTTAGTCTTTTCACTAATATTCTCACAACAAAGGTAATTAAAATTTAAATAACTCAGGTTAAGTAGCTTTTTCTGGGCTTACAACTATTGCAAATAGAATTATGTTTATATTTTTTTTCTTATCCTCTTCTCACTCCCTCCAAAAAAGAATACAAACATACTTTTTATTATAGGGTTTCAAGTTCACTCTCTAGCTGGCTGGTCTCAAAGGAAAACGTCACATACACAAAAAGGATTTAAAATGACTCTTCAGGGGCTCAGAAAGCTGGAATACAAAGGCTTCAAATGATGAAATGTATAGAATGATTTGTGGCTGTTTGTGAAAGTTTTATTGAACATTAACCACCAGAGTGATACCGTAGCATTCAATCCAGATTCCCTTCCTCCCTTTTCTCTCCCTCTGTTTTCAAAATATCTTAACTTTTTACATTTAGCTGTTTCTTTTGTTACATAAACAGTTGTGCTAACACTGAGAACAGCAATCTGAAAAACTATAGAGCTTTTTTAAGGTAAAGGGGTCTTTGTCTAATTCAAAGGCTATACACAGATTTTTGCCACTGGCCCCATATTTTAATGTCATCGTGAGAAAGGTTTTCAGCTAAGGAATTTCATGTTCAAGATTCACCTGTAAATTTTGCAGCCTGAGCCTATTAATTAGTAGATTACAGGAATTTACACAAAATATGGGGAATACACTCACTCATTTTTTCTGCAGTGTGCTACTAACATTGCTACATGTCCAGCAACCTTTTGATTTTAGTAGGAGCTGTGCATAACCATATCCAAGTCAGAAAATTTAGTTCTATTTTGTCCCTGAGTATAGGAAAAAGGAAATTCTGCCCTGAAAAAACAATAGATTCCTACAGAAAAAGCAAAGGAAAATTCCATGTATGACATACTTACATAGAACTATAATGTAATATATGTAATGTATAAAGTAGATTTCATGGATAGACCACCTGCAGTAAATCCTGGCATACTTTTCCACTGAACTATTTTTAAACACCTTGATGCCCGGAGTTGGACTACTGAATCTGTATTTAGATACCTAAATAAAAATGTGGACTGATTCTCAGAGCATCTCTAATTCCCATTTGCTTTTGGGAAGGCTTATATGGTCAGATCCTCTGGAAATCAAGATATTTTTATTTACATTTCTAACTTTAGACACTCAGGTTTGAAAATTTTTGGACTTCTTTATTTTCTGATTCCAACTTCCACAGCATGATCAGTAATCAACAATAAATCCAGACCTTATGTATCTGGGGTAGCTGTTGCAAGCCTAATTACATATCTAATATTAACTACAGATAATAGAATTTTACATCTCTAAATATAAAATTGTGATTTTACATCTCTCACTCTAAAGACTCTTTCATTGACTGCATGTCAAAGGATAACTAGCCTTATTTGGGCTTCATTAACTCATTTTTTAACTCTCTCCAATAGTGTCTTTTTCTACGTCTAGGACATTCAAAGTGGACATGTAAATCATTCTAAGTGTAACTAACTCACTTATTTTTCCTTTCTTTCTCCTGCATTCATTTGTACATCTATCCATCCCCACTACATCTGTACAAAGGTAGTATGAAAGAAACAATCACTGTCTTTGAAATGTATCTGTTGCTCCAGCTTCTCAGATAAAATGAAAACCATATAGTTTTCAAGATTTTGTAGTGTGCATACTAGACACCTTGAAACATTTACTAAGATCTTTGGTTCAGAGACAAATTTTCCCAACTCCACATGCCAAAATATGCTTTACGTGCACAACCACGTGCACAAATTATGCATGTATCCAACTATGTAAATATGAAATATTTATAAAAATATTCTTAAATGCCAGAAATCTTAATGCTCCACTCAAACATATTTTATCATAGTTCACATTTGTCTCTGGCATCCTTAAAAGTACACACCATGTAAAATGTCTTCAAATGAGATGCATCTTAAAAAAGCACTTAGCACTATATGCTTCTAATCCAGAATGAGTGACCTTGACACATCTGTATGAGGCAGGTTTGCCTTTCAAATCACAAAGTTCCAACAAGGGGAAATTAAGATAGATAATTATGCCTTTGTGAGCACAATGGTGCTGGCAAAACTTCTATCAGCTAAAGGACAGAGGACTTCAAATGGATCTTCACATGAGTGAAACCAGCAAGATCTGGCCTTCCATGACACAGTAATAGTGGTTCTTTAAAAATGTACTTTCACTATACCTTCATTGTAAACAGCACAGTGGCTGTGCATTGAATGTATTCTAGAGTGATCTATTCAGGGATTAAAATCTTTACCATTTTGCCTTTGCCAGCAGACAATGACTCTGCAGTATACCTTGTATTACCAAAGATAATACTGTGGTAATATTAATTACTTGCCAAAACATTTGTAAAAAGATACTCCAGGAGACCAATGCAATTGATTAAACAAATAATTATGTAATTAGTACAACATTATGTCTGCAATAAACTGTATCTCTATATCTCCAGAATATTTCTAAGAAGTCTTGGTATGTGTCACATTTGGCTGTTTCCAGGTTTGTCCAGAAAATGGGTACAGTATAGACTAATATGGCAAAAGTAGTTTATTTATCCATTTCCTGCTTGCCGCTAAGTTTCTCTTCATTTTCTGGATTTGACAGAAGCAAGAGCCAGGGAATGTTCTCGACAAAGTACATAGTGACAAACACTCACATCCCACTGCAGGCAATGTTAGAAGTGGGATATGCTCCTCCTGTGCACCTGATCATAGCTTTACCAAGTAAATGTTTCTGCCCAGAAATTTGCCCGGTATTTTTAATCATTGATATTTAGTAACTGGACAAATATTCTATATTATATGAATATACCTATATGTATATATGCATATACCTAGCTTCAACTTGTCCTTAAAAAAAATAGATATTCCACTTATTGAGATTTATAGATTTAAGTCCCAGCCCTTCACTGTGCTGCAAGCAGCTGGACTCCTAAACAGAGTCCCTTTAAAATCAACAGGGCTCTACAATGGTGCTGCACTGTGTGTCCTACACCATATAGAACAAAGCTTTATATAACAGTAGCTGAGTCCCAGTTTTGCATAGAAAACTTCTATTTACTTCAGTGGGAGTAGAATTGGCAGAAAAGTTTGTTTTCATTTTTTTACCCTGTTGAAAAGTTTGACTTTTTTTTTTTTTAAAGAAAACCCAAACTAAACTGAACAACCAAAACCAGAAAAGTTCTCTGCTTTCACCCAAAACATTTCAGTCAAAAATTGAAATTTTTGCTTAAAAAAATGCATTGTTGTGTCTCTGGGGGACAGTATTTCAGGTGTCTCACACTCCCATTCCTCTCTATGGGCTGGATTAGCTGGCTGAACTTGCTCTCCTAAAATGTACTGCAGTTGCTCAGTAAATGAGGAGACTACAGTGCTTCAAAATGGAGCGAAATATGCCCAAGGGAACCAGTCCATAGAGAAGAATGAGAGCATGAGATACCCCCATGCAATGAGATCTCCGATGTAATATGATGGCAGCATTTTTGAAATCTTGTAGTACCCAACGGAAGACTTTGTGACGTGATAAGCTGCGAGTAGGTGGTGTCGCCATTAATTAGCCCTGACCAAAAGTTAACTCTGCATATAAGCAAAACAGAGTTGGTACTGACCAAGGACATACTTTGCTTCCACCTAGTAGCAGACATAACTTGCAAGCTCTGTAGAATAATAAGATAGGACCGGGACAAAAAAAATGTTGAAAATAAGTATGGAAAAACACCAGATGTGCATGCCTTTTACCCACTTAGTAAGCTCAAAAGCTGGCTAAGCCTTCAAAGCGTCTAACACAGTGGGATTTTCTCCCACGAAAGCTCATGTGATAAATAAATTTGTTAGTCTTTAAAAGTGGCACAGGATTCCTTGTTTGAAATTTGACTGGGTTGACTTATCTACCTATTTAGATGACAATCTTAACTCTGGCCTCAAGCCATGCAGAGAGTGCAGGATCAAGTTATACATAGGTATCCTACCTGTAATTTTTAGTTCATAATATTTTGTGTTTTTAACGTTTGTGTCAATTAGTATGGAAAGAGCACACAAAAAGTATTAGTAAAAATAGTTACATCTATTTTAAGAGATATCATCCAAGTGTCATCATATTTTACCTTTATATCTTTAACTTCTACATCTCCTGAAGCATACATACATTCTTTCCACTATTTTTTGACTAATGCTTTGATCCTTCAAGTTAGAACATGGGGATCGATGCATATGAATGGCCGTACTGAAGTCAAAGGAGCTATGCACAAGTGCATTATCTTGTAGGATAGGCGCCTAAGACAGCATCAGCAGCCTTCTTCAACTTACTTGGCATCTTTACTGTTTTTGAAAGAACTGTATTTATATACTTTTTCATTGAGAAAGGTCATTCTAAGGTCCTCACAGAATTGCCGAACTGTTTATTGGTCTCCAAATTATACTGAGTTTGTTGTTGTATTTCCTTGATGTATTTCTTTAAAAATATATATTTTAAAAAGTTTCAAAACTAACATAAACACAACATATTCTACAATATTGAATACTGAGTCTGAGCTGGAGGAAAAAAACTTGGTTTGCTTGTGGTGTTCTGCTCCTGTTGTAATTATTTGAGGAGTTACAGTAGTATGTATTATTAATAGGTGCATCATCTTTTGACTGAGCATCAGCAAGGACTGTACAAATAAAGAATTAAGGTGGGATTTTTAGGAACACCTAAAGCATTAGGCCACCATTTACCATTGAAATTTTTTTAACTCTTTTAGGCTACATTAAAAATCCCACTCTTATTCACAAATATGCATGCTCTATTAATTTCATTCTGATTCATTAGCGTTGCTTTCAAATTTTCACTTCATGAATCGAGCAAATGTTACCAAGCTCTGAAATGCATCTGTTATTTTCTAGTTTCAGTATAAGCAAACACTGCAGTATTTCAAAGTGAAGGACCATTGGTAAATGAGGACTTAATAGCTCCTAATACATCAGTAGCTCAGCTTTTGCAAGCTGATTGTGAATGCTTATGCTGAATGCTTCAAAATCAAATGGCAGCCCTTTCAGCAGTGGCTCTAGTTAACTGAATAAGCACATTACACTCTTTATAGCTTAGTGATCAGTAAATACAACAATAAAATGGTAACAACAGCTTACCAAAAGGACAAATGTCACCACGTGACGACAGATCTGGCTATGGAACCGTGACACACAGACACCACAATATAGTTAAATGTAAAGGCTACAACTTTATTTAATAGCCAAGACCTACATAGGGTAACAACTCAAATCTACTGTAAGGTTGTTCTAGTGCAGATCTCAAGTGGCACCAAAGACCCAACTGTACTAGAAACTTAGGGTGAGTGTGAAGTCAAGTCCCTTCTACACCTTCAGCCCCTCAGAGGAACCTTGATTGAACGCTGCAATACAGATCCACTCCCTTTCTCTTGTGGGAGGACGGGGAAATGGGATGAATGGAGCCTTGAACGATGCCAGAGATATGCTATCACATGTGAGTGCCCAAAACTAATAGCCAAGGAGGCCAAAGGATTTTAAAGTCCCCCTCTAGGCCCATTTGTAATCCAGCATCCACACTGTAACCTGAAAAAGTCGCTACACTATAATTTTACCCCTTCTCTCCCCACCCTCATCCCTCCCTCCAGAATTCCTGGACCCAAAATGGAGGGTGAAAAAAAATCCTCAGAGCAGCTAAAAAATGGGAATTCTCTGGTCATATGGAGCTGATAGAGCCAGCTCTTTTGTTGCCAGTTACCAACACAATCTGGTGAAGGGGATGGGCCAGGAAAGGAAGGCACCTTGCCAAAGGAAAAGTGTGTGCCCAGACTTATATTGATGCAACCCACTTAGAGACTTTATGCCAGTGGCATCCATTATAGAAATCTCTATGCTGCTTTAATTTGCCCAGGGCTCACCGGCGGGCACAGGTCAGGAAGCTGTAATTGGCTCCCTGATAGAGTCTCCTCTTTCCCAGTCAACATGCTCAGACACAGAGGAATGAGTCCAAAGGTAATACCTCCCATTGACTTTAGTGGGAGGAAATTTGAAATTGAGGGAACATGAAGCTGCAGAGTTTCTTCACAGGCACAGGCTCTAATACTGCACAGGATGTTTCCATACCTTTTCATCTGCCCAAGCCCAAGTATAGGATGCAATATGTGACATGATCCTGAAATGAAGGATGCTATAGTTGAGCCTACACATTCACTATAATTGTAACCCTAACTGTAAAAAGTACATGAAAGTTCACAAAATGTCACAATGCCCGCTTAAAAACGCTAATGAAAATAAGTACACAAAAAAAGACCAACTGACTTAATCCAAACAAAAAAGCCTCCTCATATAATTCAAAAATGGTGTTCTAGGCATCTGGTAAAAAACAAAAAATGTAAAACCAAGAAATAATGAACCAAAAATTAATGTGTGAAATCTTAAGTCTAACTGGTGGATAAAATAATTTAGGGGATAGGCTATTCCTTTTTGGATCATTAAAAAACCAAACAACCAAAAAAAACCCCCAAAACTTTTGGGGGAAAATAGAAAAAGACAAACGGAAACTACTAGAGAAAGCTTCACCATCATGGCTGCTACCATGTTGTTTCCTGAGATCCAGGCCCTTCATCATCCTGATCCCGAGAAATGTCCTGACCAGACATACACAAAAAAAGGAATTCAGAGGACATCAGCATCCTGACCAGTCTAGTTGAATCCAAGCGATCAACTGAAATTGCATTGGACATTAACAGCTCCAGTCCATTTCAACTAGATTTTGTTTCCCTTTTATTCAAAAGGACAGTTTTTAATTTTCAAAGCAGCAGAAACAAAACCAGCTCCAGTTTATCTCAACAAACTTCTTCTTTTTTTTTTTCTTCTTTAACCAAAAGGACAGTTATCACCACCTAAGACTGTTAAACAACTGTTAAACTGTTCCCCCCTTCTAAAACATTCTTTAGCTAAATAAAAGGAAACAAAAAATGTTTAAATAAAGCCTTACTTAATACTTTACATTTTAGATATGCTGTTTTTTCTTTTCTATATCTCAAAAATCCTTTTTATTAAAATGTATTTGCAGTAGCACTAAGCAAGCTAAAATGTCTATATACCAACCCCAGTGTTTATCACTATTTAATGCTAGACAGTGACTGGGTTATGTTAACACCTTTATTTCATTTATTCCATCTAAATTAATACAACAGGGACAAAAAAATATTCAAGCAAGAAAGTTAAAATGCTGGGGGATTTCTTCCATTAGTTCAAACAGCCCTTTCTAAAACATCAATTTAATGATACTTTCATTTCTGATGGAAATAATTTTCAGCCACTAAATCAGGGGGCACCAAATTTAGGCACAAAAAGGTAAATGTAGGACTAAACGAGGTCTCTCAAGTGAAGTACAATTTACAGGTGTGGATATTACTAAGATCCAAATTTTGCCACCAGATACATAGATTTCCACTTACTCCAAGAGACAATAAGGTTTAAACAGAATTTTTCAGTCTTATTATATTATCTTTGCTGATGGAGATATTCCTAGACCACCAAAAAGGAATTTAAATATTGCTATCTTTGAGTGTCAATTTTAATTTTTACTTCAGAGTCATTGGACTATTGCTCCTTTAAAGTGGTTTGTTGGTTTGTTTGTTTATTTTTAGGAAATACAACCCTCCCATTTCCTATTTTTTCTTTTTTAAATTTCTTCTCACGAATTTTAATTTGCCTCCTACCACCACAATTAACATTCCTTAATTGGGAACTTATGAAAGACATGACACATTTTGGAGTTACACTCTATGCACTTTCTGAGGCTAAACAATTCATTCGTGTGCTCCATATTTTCCATCTTAATTTGCATCATGTCATGTTTATGCCATCTCAGATGAGGCAGCAGTAAAGTTACTTTGTGTGATACTACTGTTAAGTAAATTTTAAAAAGCATTTTTCCTTTGTCTTACTTCAGTATTTGTGCTAGAGATGGGTGTAACAGACAAAAGCTTATAACTTTTATGCAGCCTGGTATATTTTTCTATATTTCTGGTATGTAACCTATCATTTAAATCAGCTTCTGTACCAGATTGCTAGAGGATAGCTAATGTGATGGCAAATTATAAAAAAGGCTCCAGAGGCAATCTTGGCGATTACAGACCAGTAAGCCTAAATTTAGTACCAGCCAAATTGGTTGAAACTATAATAAAGAACAAAATTATCAGACATATAGATACACATGATTTATTGTGAAAGAGTCAACATGATTTTTATAAAGGTAAATCATGCCTCACCAATCTACTAGAATTTTTTTGAGACGGTCAATAATCAGAAGGACAAGGGTGATTCAGTAAATATTGTGTACTTTGATTTTCAAAGAGCCTTCACAAGGTTCTTCACCAAAGGCTCTTAAGCAAAGTAAGTTGTCATGAGATAAAAGTGAAGGTCCTCTTCTGGAAGTTTGAATAAATGGTCTGTTTTCAGAATGGAGACAGGTGAATAGTAGTGTCCCCCAGGTTTTTGTGCTGGGACCAGGACTAGTCAATGTACTCATAAATGATCTGGAAAAGGGGGTAAACAGGGACATTCAGCATTTGCAGAAATCAAGATAGTCCAAAGTAGAGTTATAAAAGTTATAAAGGGATCTCACAAAACTGGGTGACTGGGCAACAAGATGGTAGATGAAATTCCATGTTGATAAATGCAAAAGTAATGCAAATTTGGAAAACATAATCCCAACTATATGGATAAAATTATGAAGTCCACATTAGCTGTTACCACTCAAGAAAGATCTTGGATCACTGTGGAGAGTTCTCTCAAAACATCCACTCAATATGAAGCAGCAGTCAAAAAAGCTAACAGAATGTTGGGAATCACTAGGAAAGAGATAGATAATAAGACAGAAAATATTGTGTTGCCTCTTTATAAATCTGTGGTATGCTCACATTTTGAATACTGTGTGCAGATCTGATCATCCCATAAAAATATATATACTGGAATTGGAAAAGGTGCAGAAAAGGGCAACAAAATAATTAAGGATATAGAACAGCTTCCACATGAGGACAGATTTATAAAACGAGTACTTTTTAGCTGGGAAAAAACACTAAGGGGGTATATGATAGAGATCTATAAAATTATGATTTGGTGTGGATAAATGTTATTTACTCCTTCTCATAACACAAGAATTAGGGGGTCACCAAATGAAATTAATAGGCAGCAGGTTTAAACAAACAAAAGAAATTATTTCTTCAATGAACAGTCAACAGTGTAGAACTCTTTGCCACATTATGTTGTGAATGCCAAGGCTATATAACAAGGTTGAAAAAAAGAACTAGGTAAGTTCATAGAGGATAGGTCCATTAATGGCTCTTAGCCAGCATGGGCAGGGATGCAAAACCATGCTTTAGACTCTAAAGTGTCCCTAGCTTCTGTTTGCCAGAAGCTGGGAATGGGAGACAGGGATGGATCACTTGATGATAACATGTTCTATTCATTCCCCCCTGAGGCCAATATCTTTATTCAATGTAATAGTTTCAGGGGATTTTCAATGTTCATGTATGGCTAGGACTGTAATTTACATTCTCTATTAAAGATGTACCTCTAAGAACACTATTCTGTCTACTCCAGTTCTAGGACATTGGTTCAGACTTAACTCACAAAAGGGTCTTTATACGACTATCTCCAAATCACCATCATTTATTAGTGGATTCAGTTTCTGTTAATATTCTCCTTCCACAGATTATAGATAAGGTGTAGAGTTGCTCAGTTTATGAGGCTTCCACCCAAAATGGCATAATTGTTAAAGAAATATTTTTTTAAAAACTTTTCAAGATTATAGACTTTTAAAAAGTATTGTTATAAGTAACTTCAGATTCAGGAATTAGTAAAGTGTTGGATTGTACAAGTTTAGCTACAATCTTTCTCCCTTGCTTTTCACAAATTGAGCAGAACACTTCAAGGGAAGTGTCTCTCAAGTATTTATTAATGGCACACAAATAAGAATCTTTTAAAAGGGATTTTTGAGGTACCTACTCTTCAGGTATGCAATACAAACTGATTCCATACCCATAAGAGGAAGCATTTATACACTCAATCACTCCCTAACACACATTGTTCTATCTTTTCAGTATGAACTTCTCACAACACAACAGCCTTCTGTACTTGTTAAACACTGGAAAACCCTTGTCGTCATTATGTCCAGATAGCAATTGTGAATTCTGCATGCAATATTCAAATCTGAGCAAAGATGTCTATTTTATCCATCTGATTACTGAAAATAGAACTTTCAAGGGTGTTATGTGGTCTGATTTAAAAACAAACAAAAAAATCTTACAAATTGGACATTTTCCATGATTAAAAAGGGCAAAGGGAATGGAGATAGGGATTCAAAATATAGAAAGAAAAATAAAACATTTATGCTATGACTCAAGGACTAAAGTGTGTTTTCACAACAATTTAACAATAGAAAGATCTACAAAACAATTTAAAAGAGAGAATCATCTGTAAAATAGAATGTTCTATATTCCTCAAAGTGGCTATTTAGTCCAGGCAAGAAGCTGAATATTTTTTCACCTTCTTTAATGTGGAATTATATTCAATTTTATGTTAATATGATCTGATGTCCTTTCCAAATATATATTCCTTTTCCAATTAATCTTTTAATTTATGTTTTCCTTATTGTTTAGCTCTGACATAAGATGTGTTGGGTTGTTAACACTTACCTTCTGAAAGGATTTACAAAATTATAATTAACATATATATCTGAAACACATAGAAAGAGATTTGGGAGAAGCAGATTGTTTTGAGAACAACTTGGGCAATAAAATATATAGATATAAGATTCTATGGGACAAAGTCATTTTATTTATGCATTAAGGCCTCAGTTCTCTCCTTGGATGTTCACTGAGTTTAACTTTGTGTTCGCCCACAACTATTTCAGATTTGGAGATGACTTATACCTTCAAGTCACCATCATTGCTATGGGTAACCCGCATGGCCCCATAATATGACACATTTTTATGGCTGACTTAGAACAACACTTACTCAACTCTCACCCCAAGTGCCACTCTACTTATGCTACATTGATGACATTTTCATCATCTGGGTCCAAGGAAAGGAAGTCCTTGAGGAATTCCAAGATTTCAACAATTTCCATTCCACCATCAACTTCAGCCTGGACCAGTCTACACAGGAGATCCACTTTCTGGACACTACAGTACAAATAAGTGATGGACAAAAATATCACCTACTGGAAACCTACTGACCACTGTAGTTACCTACATCCCTACACACCACAGTATTCATTCAGGACACATCACATGATCCATTGTCTACAGCCAAACCTAAGATACAACCATATTTGCTCTGATCCCTCAGGCAGACAAACATCTTCAGGATCTCTATCAAGCATTCTTAAAACTAAAATACCAACTGAGAAGTGAGGAAACAGATTGACAGAACTAGATGGGTACCCAGAAGTCACCTACTACAGGACAAGCCCAACAAGGAAAACAACAGAATGCCACTGGTCATCACCTACAGCCCCCAATTAAAACCTCTCCAGCACATCATCAAGGATCTACAACCTGTCCTGGAAGATAATCCCTCACTCTCTCAAGCTTTGGGAGGTAGGCCAGATCTCACTTACAGCCAGCCCCCCAACCTTAAGCAAATATTCACCAGCAATCTCACTCCATATAACAGAAACACTAAGGCAAGTATCTACCCTGCAAGAAACCCCATTGCTGACTCTGGCACACATCTACTCAAGTGACACCATCATAGGACCTAGCTAAATCAGGAGCTCATTCACTTGCATATTTACCAAGGTGATTTATGACATCATGTGCCAACAATGCCTCTCATATACATTGGCCAAACTGGACTGTCTCTGTGGAAAAGAATAAATGGACAGAAATCAGACAACAAGAACGGTAACATTCAAGAACCAGTAGGGGAGCACTTCATTCTCCCTGGACATTCTGTAATAAACATGAAAATTACAGTACTTCAGCAAAAAAACAAACAAAAAAAAACCTTCAAAAGCAGACTTTAGCAAGAAACTGCAGAGCTGGAATTCATATGCAAAGATGACATCATCACACTAGTTCTGAGGAGGGATTTAGAATGGCTAACTCACTACAAAAGAAATTTTCCCCTCTTTTAAAATTCTTACCTTCTCATCTCATATCCACACAGTCTGAATTAAAACAAATTGTTTGGTTTGCTGAAATAGACTAACAGACTACTCCCCTCGAACAGTTTGAATTGACTTTGTGACTCAACCTTCTCTGCATGTGTATATATATCCAATATACTCCAGTTTCCATTTCATACATCTGATGAAGTGGGAATATGCCCCAAAAAGCTCATACGATAAATAAATTTGTTCGTCTTTGAAAGTGCCACAGGATTCCTTGTTTGTTTTGCTGAAATAGAATAACATGGCTACTCCTATGGAACTCGTCATTGCTTTCAATGAGACACTCTTAAATACACAATCAAAAGCAGAATTTGATCCATATTTTTTTTAGGAAGATAATTTAATCTTATATTTTTCTCTCTTTTAAAAACCCCACTAAATCCTCTAAACTTTGAAGTCTGTTCATAAAAGCAGCTGAAAAATTCTAAATGCATATCCACTAGTTGGATGCTTAATGCACAGTGGACTGCAGTAAGAGGTAACAGATAAAGGCAAGCCAAACAGAAACAAAATGTTTAAGTTTAATATTGAAGTAGAAACATAAGAACAACAAGGACTATTTCAAATGAACCCCTACATCTGCAATCATACATAAAAGTATTTCATAGCATGGAATGACCAGCTGAGATAAATACCCTCATATTTCACATGTCCTTTCAAAAAAGTAACACAGGGATAATGTCTTCTGGATGAAACCTGTAGCTGATAGCTTTGATTCTGCAACACAAAGGAACTTTCAACAATAAGGGCAGGAGGGTTTTTGTGAAGGTACTCAGGGGTACTGAATACCGGCACCTTTTTTTCACAGCTATGTGCAGGGCCATCCCTGGGGGGGCGAACGGGGCGATCGCCCCAGGCCCCATGGTTACGCGGGCCCCGTGCTGTCCTGCTCCCAGCGGGGCAGTGCGGGGCCTGCACCATGCCCCCCCCCCCCCCAGCCACACTCTTCCCTGCTCCTGCTGCCTTCGGCAGGGAACCGAAGGCAGCAGGGCGGGCCGGGAGCACTAAGTTTGGCCTCTGGGCTAGCCCTCCCCGCCCCTGGGGCGGAACAGGGAGGTCCAGGGGCAGGCAGGTGGCCGGGGCCCACCTCTGGGCTGGCCTCTCCCATGTGGCCAGGGCCAGCCCTCGCCGGCAGTGGCCTCGGGTCCCCAGCTGGGGCACCGGCCGCAGCAGCCTGGGGTCCTGGCTGTGGCCAGCTCCCCCCACCAGCGGCCCCCATTTCCAGGGCTGGGGCCGGAGCCAGCTTCCTGCCGGCAGCCTCAGCCTCCCCGCCTGGGCTGGCTCCCTGTGGAGGTGGAGCGGCCTGCCTCCCCTCCAGTATGGGGGGGTGGGGCCCCACCTAGGCCAGTTGGCCCTAGGCCCCGCTCCTCCCACGGGACAGCGCTGGCTATGTGGCTCCACCTCCTACCATGGCCACCGGTGGCCCCAGGTCCCTAGCCAAGTACTGGCACTTTTTTTTTTTTTTAAACAAAAAAGCACTAAGGGTAAAGTTGTTTGTGCAGAAGACAGAGTTTCCTGAGTGGAGAGACCAAGAGTTTAGAACAAATTCCCACAGGAACTGAAGACCATCACAAACCTCACCACTTTCTGCTCTAAGAGCAAGGTACATTTCTTTCACTTTGCTTTCTCTAAAATCTATGTAAGGATGTAAGCAAGGTCAGGAATCTGAGAGCCTCTCTTGCTGAGCAGCTAAGTATGGAGGGGGGTCACTGATTTACCTGTGCTTGGTATTTGCATGACACTCAGCATAATTTCACCCAGAGGCTGGGCATGATGGGAGTTGGTATGTGTGACTGGTTCAAATCCTCTAATTCTGGTGTTTTATCAGAAGGGGGGAAGGAGATATTGCTCTTTCATGATATGCCACCCTTTGATTGTATATCTGTTATTGACCAAGGAGCTGATGGAAAAGTCACCATCAGCAATAGAGAACTTGGAAAAGTGAGCAACCCTAGTTTTCAGACTTGTAAAACCAGGTGGGGAGGGGTGTGAGTATTAGCTCTGCTAGAGCTGTGCCTTAAGTCAACACCTATTTCCCCACCCATTGTTAAAGAATAGACCTAAAGATTCCTTGTAGAGGCTCTATTGTTACTTTGATTGAGCTGGAATCACCAGGGAAACAGAAACTTCCCAGCGAGCTGAAATCACTAGGGAAGCAGAAACTTTACAGCAAGCTGAAATCACCAAGAGCGGACAGCAGGCGGAGCCAGCGGACAGCAGGTGTGACCAGCGGGCGGTGCGGCGGAGCCAGTGGACAGCAGGCAGAGCCAGCGGACAGCAGGTGTGATCAGCGGGTGGTGCAGTGGAGCCAGCGGACAGCAGGTGTGACCAGTGGACAGCAGATGTGACCAGTGGGCGGTGCGGCAGAGCCAGCGGACAGCAGGTGGAGCCAGCGGACAGCAGGTGTGACCAGAAGCCAGTGGCAGAGCCGGCGGACCCAGACAGCGTCTGCGGACAGCGGGTGTGAGTGGCCAGAGGGTGGTGTGAGCAGACCTTGAGGTGGCAGAGGACAATTGGAGGGGAGGACTGAGGGCTGACTCCCCCTTCTCCCCTTAATGGTGGAATGAGTTCTGTCTATTGGGTTTGGTGGGAATCTTTGCACTGTATCCCAACCAGTGCTGCGTTTTGATGTTGCTTTTATTTAGCCTTATTAAAAGTCTTGTATGTTACCTTCAGACTTGTGCTTGCGAGAGGGGAAGTATTGCCCTTCTAGGGCGCCCAGGGAGTGGTGTGTAATTTCCCAGGAGATTGGGTGGGGGCTCCAGCTAATTGGTGGTGTGACATTATTTGGGAACCCCTAGGAATAGAACCCGGTCCTTTGCCGCTGCCGTCACGGCCTGGCAAAGGGGTTACATCTATAGCAGCATGAATGTATTATAAAAGAAATTCAGAACAAAACACATCATTGTACGTATTACTCTTTCTGGAGAGAAGACAAGAGAAGAAAACGTGACAAATGTTAATCATGATACTATGCACTATTGGACGATGTGTAGATATTACATAGAATCAAAAAGTACACATTTCACAAGTAACCTTAACTGTGCTCCCATATCACCCAGTCAGCTGTTTAGACTAGAAATATGTTAGAGCTGGACAGAATAAATGTTTTTCCATGGAAAATGCTAATTGATCAAACAGCAAAGGACAATTTCCCCTTTTGAAAAAGAAAGAAAAATATTTAGAAATTGTTGAAAGGTGCCATATTGACATTTTTAAACATGAAGTTCTGTGGTTTGGGTCAAAATGACTGTTTCTTTCAGAAATGTAATTATAATAATAAATATTCAATAATATTCAAATAATAAATCAAAACAAAATGTTCTGGTTGATTAGATTTCATCATTTCTCCCTGCCACCATGTATACACACAGAAGATATTTACTTGAGAAATATTGGACTTTTTGCTCTTATTTGAATTTGAATATTTTAAAGCAAAATATTAAAAATCTTCTGGAGGCAAAATAACAATTTCCTACCCAACTCTGGTTCTTACACCTACCTGTAATGGTTCATGGACATCATGAGTACTGGCTACTGTCATCACAAGCCACGTCACACATACACTATAGATCACCTTCCAGTTTATGTGCCCCTTATTGTTCAAGGACACTTAAAGGTTCACAGGTTTTAAAGCCTGATGGGTCCATTATAATCATCCTGTCCAACATACATAACATAGGCCAAAGAAACTTACCCAATAATTTCTGCATCAGGCTCAAAACTTCTGTTTGAGCTATTGCACATCATTTAGAAACACATCACATTTTGATTTAAAGACTCCAAGTTTACATAGATTGGCTCAAAAACATGACCTTTCCCCATCCAAACACTCCCTTATGCTGAAGGCAACAGAGTTCACAGAAGGGATAATTGGAAGACAAGGAGGTTAAGCACAGGTGTAAATGAATGTGGAATTTGGCCTGCAAAATCTTTATTAACAGTAATACTGAGAGAGATGGAAAGAACCCACTTGGACTTACTGGAATTACTATAGGTTCCCATGTCTTTTTTCCTTCGTTACTGCATCCATTCTTCTCTTATTTTGAGAATCCATCCATGTTTTATTATACTTCTAGGAATAAATTATAGTCCACTCAAGCTATGTCTATATGGCCCTGAAATTCAGATAATAGTGTATTGCAGCATGCACTAGCTTGCTGCACCATAACTCCCCTGTGTGGACACTGCTGGCATGAATTAAAGGGTACATAGTTCATGTTAAGGTTGTCCTCCTTAAACAGGGCTACATTAATGCAAACAAGGTGCCTTTTATTTTGCATCCACAGTTTCCACACAGGGGAAATTACAGCACAGCATGTTGCAGTTCAGAACCCCATAATCCGAACCACAAAGTAATGTAGACAAGCTCTAAGATAGCCAATCTTCTCCTAAAGTAAAACAATATAGAATGGGGAAAAGAATTAGCTATAAAATGAACAAGTGAAAAAGTGTCATGCCAATATATATATAAGATAAGCTAAATGCTCCAACAATAAAGACATCTTTTTTGAAGCAAGAGCTTTTTTTTTTTTTTCATTTTCTATTAACATTTCCACATAATCTTGCACATAAACAAAAATCAAGTCCAAGTAAGATATTTTATGAAGATCAATATTAGTTATAGAAGTGAAAGTGGCATGTTTGAGGTGGTAAAACTTGTTCAGCTTCTAGGGAAAAGCTCTAGTAAAACAACAATAAATGACTATAGTTTTATCATTTGGTATAGATATTAGAAGTATTTTTCTGCAAGTGATAAGTGCAACTACAGAAGCATCCATTTCAAAGAAATTACATTACTGATTCAGCTGTGATGGCTATATAAGAATGACATTAGAGTAGCGCTATAGGTGCAATTTACCTTTTTAACTAATAGTTCATTATTTTCTATATGGATCCTTTTAAAATCCCACATATGCTTTTAAGATATCATTTACCATTTAAACACTTACCACTTATTCTTCACTCTCCAGTCTCTTCCGTCTTTCAATACATTATTAATTTTTGTATATGTACGTGAGTGTGCACAAAGATCCTGTTTCTCACCAGATCTTTTATTGATCGTGACAGCCAAGAAGTATTCAATAAAATAAACCATCAAGGCTGGAGTACTGATAAACACAGTATTGAAAGAATGGCCACACTGGATCTGAGCAGAGCAGATCTAGCTCAATGCCCTGCCTCCAGTAGTTCCAGATGCTTCAGAGGAAGTGCACAACACATAAATAGATGTGGGATACTCTGAACCTCACATTAGTTCTCATCCTGATTTTCATAATTATAAGTTGGCTTAACCACGAAAGCATGATGTTTAATATCCCTTCCAAAATTTGTTAGCATTGAGTATTATAATTAATTCTAGGGAACTTTGTTATACATCTAAATGTTCACTCCCTTTCTGAATCTTGCTATATTCTTGGCCTCAGTGATTTCCCGTAGCAATGAGTTCCATAATTTAATTATGCTTTATTTGAAAAAATTCCTTTTATTAGTTTTGAATTTGCCAACTTTTAATTTTATTGAATTACCCCATGCTATGAAAATGTCATGTCAAATTTCATGTCTTAGACAATTGGTAGAAATGATACAATCGCTGGTTTGGAGTCAGCCTACTCCAACAATTTCCTCACTGTCCTCACTATGGTAGGAAACACAAAGTAATCACCCTCTTTCTCTGTCTTTTTAATCCTAAATAATAAATCCTATTAAAACCTGGAAGGACACAGCCTCCACCGGGTCATTAGAAGGTTGGCTTCTTTTTAGGGAGTATTTACCCTTCTCCTCTGGGTTAAAATACCTTAATTCCACATCATTTACCCGGGAGATCATGAACAGGTTTCAGAGAGTCACCACCACTCTGCCCTTCCCATTTTGCTAAACAGTAGGGTATCCCATTTAGATGGGAAGAAATGGAAAATGTTGTGAACTACAAGGCTAGAAAATGAGGAGAAACATCCCTTATATCTTAACTCTCATGACAAAAATAGCTTCAGAATTTCTCAAGATATATGATATAGTGAAGCAAAGAGGCTGGTAAGGAAAATGAAAACCTTGGTCCATCTTTAACTCATCATTTCAGGGAAATGAAGAATATTCTTTTCCATTTTCTTCCATGAAATCTCTTGGGTAAATTTTGTGATTCATGGAATGAAAATGGCAGCCTCCACAAACAAATTAATCTGGATGGAAGTGGAGGAACTGAGCTGAGGAACACCTGATGTCCTCAAGTTTCCTACTCCTTTTCTTTCTCTTCATATTTATGCACTTTCTTTGGGCTGTACTTCAGCCATGGCATCTCTTATGGTAGTCAAGCTTGTAGTTGGTCTGGGAAGATACTTACATGGTCTTCTAACCATTCTGGGTTAACACAATATACATGAAACAATGACACTGCCATGTTTGTTCAAAGGTCTCGAGCATCTCTTCAAAGGGACCACAGACATCAAACAGCAATAAAGCCCCTGCTGCAAGAATATGGTTAAGGAGTGTTGAATTGGGACCTTAATGACTATGATTGTTGTAAAACACTCAACTGTACACAACTGCAAACTCTCTCTCTAATATATCCTTTATTACTGTTAATATTTGAGCAGAGGAAGCAATTAGCCATCTTGCAGAAAGATATGAGTCTTACTAAGATATCAAATCCCTCTGAAAATCCAATGAAGAGTCATGTTACTTAGCCTCAGGAGTATGGTTTTTGGATTAGCTTATAACAGGTGGCTTTGTTCTGATAGAGATGAAAGGCTGAACTAATCTTAAGGATAAATTCCAGAGCAATTTTAGGGAGCACTTGGTAGTAATCTGAAGAAAGGCCCTTTTCCATTGTTGCCTGCAATAATAAATTATGATAGTACTGAGTTATTACAGAGAATTGGGTTCTGAGTTATTAAGGAGAATTCTTTCTTGGATGTCTGACTGATGAGTCTTGCCCACATGCTCAGGGTTTAACTGATTGGCATATTGGGGTTGGGAAGGAATTCCCTCCACCTCACCCAGGTAGATTGGCAAAGGGCTTGGGGTTTTTTGGCTTCCTCTGTAGCATGGAATTGCTGGTGGACTCTCTTTACCTTAAAGTCTTTAAATCATGATTTGAGGACTTTAATAACTTGGTTATACGTTAGAGGTTTATTGCAGGACGGGGTGGGCGACAGAGCCGTCCCTAGCGGGGAGCGGGGCCTGGAGCCAATTGGCCTGGGGGGACCCCCACTCGATCCCACACCACCCCACGCTGGAGGGGGGAAGAGCGGATCGGGTCGGCCCGCTCTGCCCCCAGGACCCCGACAAGCCAAGGCCCCGCCACCAGTGGGAGCCGGCCCTGGCTGCGGCCCTGAGGCTGCCACTGGGAAATGCGCTGGGGGAGCTGGCCATGGCCAGGGACCCCAGCAGCTCCCCGCCAGGCTGTGCTTTGAGCAGCCTGTAGGCCAGCCCCCACCCCCAGGGCGGAGCAGCAGACCCAGGGACGGGCTCCCAGCAGCAGCACAGCCTCAGGTCCCCAGAGCCGGAGCCAGCCCCACCCGGGACCTCAGGTTGCCGGCGCCAGGCCAGGGAGCAGGCCCTGAGGCTGCCGCTGGGATCTGGCCGGCCGACCGTATGAGGCAGGCTGGCTGGCTGGCCCCTGCTCAACTGCCCCACCCCTGGGCTGCCCTGCTCCACCCTGGGGGCAGGGTGGGCTGGCCCAGGGCCAGAGGCTGGGGAAAGCCTCCTGCATTACCCCGCCCTTCCGCCTTTGGCTTGCTGCCAAAGGCAGGGCGGGCAGGGCAAAGTGCAGCCGTGAGGGGAGGGGGGAGCTGAAGCATGGGCACTGCACTGCCCTGCTGGGAGTGGGACAGTGTGGAGCCCACATAACCGTGGGGACTGGGGCGATCGCCCCGTTCGCGCCCCCCTCCCCAAAGGACGGCCCTGGTGGGCGAGGTTCTGTGGCCTGCATTATGCAAGGGGTCAGACTAAGTGATCGTATTGGTCCCTTCTTACTTTAGAGTCTATGAATCTACTATTGTGAAACACGTTCACAAAGAAATTTCAGAAAGCATGGATATTCAAAGTGGCTTAGAGAGCTTCTGTTTATAGGTGTTTTGAGATATATGGCCTACAATAGCAGGGGACTCAAGGGTAAGGCCATTCCATTTCTATGTTCCAAATCTCCAGCATAAAATGAGTAATAAATCCCCCCCTCCCTCTCTCTCTCACAGACACACACACACCACGCATACACAAAGTGGTGCACAGTTATCAACTTTCTATATTTCCTCTGCAATTTTTCAAGTCAGGTGGGGTGAAACAATGAAAAGAAAAAATATTTAGAATAACTCTTACCCAACTTCTCTCAAAATTACTTCCCCTGAGGAGGAATTCTAAAGGAAGCAACACTGAGGCAATGTTCCCTGAGGCACCTTTGAAAATCTCAGCTTAAAAGTGACCTAAGAACATCCCATCCACCTCTTGTTTAACAAGGTGCTACACACATGTAAGGGCAGAGACTCTGCTTGTCCTAGCTCATAGTGGAAGAATTAACAGCATATAAAAGCAACATATACATATCATATATATTCTCACTAAAACATATCTAAGCACTTCAATGTACCTCTGATAAAAGTACATTTTAAAATCTTTATTCTCAATATTACTATTGCAAAATAATGTATGACAATATATTAAGCTAAGATTTTTCTTCATCCGTACAAATGAAAAGCATATAAGTTACCATGTATCTGTCTGCATGTGTACACATATATAAGCAGACATAAAAAAGCTACAAAGAGTTTTACTGGGACAGAACAAATAAAAACTACTCAGCTTCTTAAATTTAAATTTAAACTAACTCAGCTCTAAAAATTCACAATGCTCCTGGGGGGGAATGCAGAAATGACCATCTGCTGAGTTCTATGATGCTGAACTTTACTGTTTAATCTGGAGAAAAGTGGGGGGGAGGGAGGGATAGGGGGACATGATAACAATTTTCAAGTATATAAAAGGTTGTTAAAAGGAGGAAAGAGGAAAAAAAAATGGTTCTTGTCAACCTCTGAGGATAGGACAGGACACAATGGGCTTCAAATACAGCCTGGGAGATTTAGGTTGGTCATTAGGAAAAATTTCCTAATTGTGAAAATAGTTAAGCACTGTAACAAAATTGCCTAGGGAGATGGTGGAATCTTATTAGTAAAGGTTTTTAAGAATAGGTTAGAGCAATAGTCTAGTTAATATGTAGTTCTGCCTTGAGATCAGGGGACTGGACTAGATGACCACTCGTGTTTCCTTCCAGACTTACATGATTCAATATATGGATCTGCAGATATTCTATTGTGGGCCCAGCACACATGTAGACAGATAGGTCAGCAGATGTGTTACAACTAAGTTTCAAGGCTGCAGTCATTTGCTTTCAATAGTATAGCAGAAGGGGCACATTCCTGGATCGTATTATGCCTCTTTTGCACTCAACGGCCAAATGTCATCTGCTTGTTGTCCTTGTTATTCATCTTAGTGAAAATGATCTTTGGGATTGCAGCAGAGTACATCTGAGAGTTAGGATTCAGGGGGATGTGGAATCAATTAGACAGTTATGGCTAATTAGGCTCCAACCCCCTCAATTAGGCAGTTATTGGTTTGGTCAAAGGTGCTCATGAGGCAAGGTTGATGGAAAGCCATTAAGGCAGCCTGCATGGACATGGCCCAAAACATTGTGAATCATGAGGTTGCCAGGAGAATTATGGTTACAGGTAGACTGGTAATCACATACAAGGACATCTGACACTCAGCCTGAGCTTTTTCAAGATAATGGAGTCCACTTGGCAAATTCAGGAGCCAACACTTGGCTCCATGACCTTAAGTGCTAGATTGTGCAGATAAACCGATAAAATGCAGTGTGGTAACAGGTGTGATCAAACTAATAACTGACACCCTTAGTGTCTGGTATCCACTGCAGATAAAAGCTAAAATACCAGTTCCCAGAAGTAAATGAGACCTGGGATTTCTCTAAGGCACTTATATCTACAGAAGCAGGGGAAATGTGAAGTCTTCGTGGACTGAGACACCCTCAATTCCCTTTAAACCCACACACTCTGAAGGAGAAGGGCAAGAGGATTCAGAAGGGAGCTGACTCCAAGAAGTAGGCTGAGGAGGGTGTACTTTAAGTTATTGGGTAAATGGTGGGAGCCCTGGAAACCCATACTGGATCCACTATGCCAGAGTGGAGCGTGGACATATAATACATCTCTCCAGTGTTAAATTAATAAAGCTGTGACCTGCAGCTTAAACCCATCCCTTTGCCTTCATTTGCCTGCATGCTCTGGCCAACTAGCAGGTTGACTATTTGAGCCAAGACCCTTTTATTATTCTGTGTCAACAGGAACCTTTGTCTGAAATTTGAACAAAACTTTTATAAGAAATATACATAATTTCTATTCCATCCTTTTTTTAGAAAAACAACAAAGCTTCCTGTTGGATGGTATGTCTTGAAGATAGTCTTTTCAACATACCAGTTCTTTCCTGATACTCCAGGAAAGGTTTTGTTGATGTTAATTAGTATTTATTGGATAACTATTTTATCACTTGTACACAGTTTTCAGGGCAGGCTGACTGAGAGCATGACGGTGCAACTGAGGAGAAAAGTTCAGGAATTAAAGTAGCTCAGCAGCTCTCCAACATTGTGAACAATCTTTAAAACCTTTGCAGTTCTCAGAAATAGTGACTCATGCACTCAATCATATACATTAGATGTCACCGTTAAGTAACTCCAATAAAGGACTTGGCTTTTTGCCATATCATGGCTCCAGCTTGATTCAGACAGTAACAGCATCTATTTTCAGAATTCCAAAACATTATGAGTAATTTCAACTCATTAGGAATGAATGGGGGAAGGGAATAGCATGTGCAAGATCCAAGCTCCAAAGTGTCCTGCAGGCTTCCACCTCTGGGGTTGCCACAGGATAAGGTATTAGGAAAGAAATATACCTGTTACTATATCCTGATGGTTGCTCATGGTGTGATGATGAAATCTTGTAGCAATCCTGGTTGACTGATTGCTATGATGGAAGAGAATTAGGCCAAGTCTATACTGACACCAGCAAATTTGCCACTGTCAGTTTGATCTTTCTGGATTGATTGAGCGGTCAGTGAAGACTTGTTCAATCAGTACGGAAATCAATGCATTAAGATCATCCCCTCAAGAAGAGTAGCACTGAGTCCACGTGAGAGCATTTCTGGTCAACTCAGTGCAGTGGAGCCACCACAGCAAGTAGTCATTAGGAAGTTGAAGGGAGAAACGCACGTTATTTTACGAAGCTTACATAACTTCCTTCGACTGCCACCGAAAATCACGGACAGCGTAGACCTGGCCTTAGATGACAGATAGACTTAGATGGCAGCTTCAAATGAGAAGGTAGATGAAATTCTCCCAACCCCAGTTCTAACAGGGTCCCAATATTTAAGTTAATTACCTTCAATGAGTAGACCCCATGGTTGGGCACAGTGAGAAAGAAATCATGATGAGATGACAAGGATCTCCAGTTACAAAATGATTTCTAAAGTGTATTTTTTAAACCACAAACCAGAGGAGAAGATTAATATTAAATACAGAGATAGAGGCTGTTCCCTGATTACTGGAAAATGACTTCCCCTTGGATGAAGCAGACAGTTCTCAAATTTGTAGATCAAGAAAAAGTGACAAAATTAGAAGCATCATGTGGATGAACTTGCTTTGTTACAGAGCAAATTCAATGTCAGTTCATGATACCAATACATCCGAAGTGGGCTGATTAAAACAGTATTCACCTAATCATTCACCTCTGATGGTACCCTTGCAATCTTCAGTTTTCTGCAGAACATATCACTCAAACACCCTGCATGGAAGAAAACTAGGGAAGCAATGCAATTCATAGTATCCAGCAAGTAATTTATTTTTGCCATTGTTTAGCTGAAGTTACGATTTTTCCATTCTACTTAGAAAGAGGGACACCTAGCCCCACCGCAACTTTAAAAATGCAGATGTTCAAAGCCTTAAAAGATTTAAAAAATAGCTGTATCCAAAAAAAAATGAACCACCTTCAGCAATAACATGCAACTGTAATTCATTCCTTTGAAAGAGCTTTATATTATACCAACTACCATTCAAGCAATTAGATTGCATTTATTCAGGAAGGTTTAAAAGAAGGTGGAAGAGATGCTACATAAAGGATTTGCTTTGCTTTTCTAATTGCAAATTTCAGTGCAGTTAACACTTTTCACTTCTCGTTGTCCACTCTCATCTTATTTATTGTGCCTTTGACACCTTCTATTATTCTTTTTTGAACTCACTATTTTAGCTGAAATGGTACTACAATTTTTACACTAAAAAAAGATATTGTTTCTCTGGCACCAGTGGCAATTTCATATGCTTTTATATACATGCATTAAAGGGTGAATTATCATTAATTATGCACTACAAATTTTCATGGCAGAAGCCTGAAAGTGACAAAACATTTGCTTTTGTCATAGTTCTATTAAGTGAATCCAAGTTGAGCTGCTGAGATTTATGACATTTTACTGTGTTTTTAATTTGCAACTCAGGGTCAGGATCATGACAGTGATTTTATTTTATTTTGCATGTTATTTTCTGCGATCATTGTAAAGACATTAATGAAATTGTTTGAACTAAACTGTTTTTATCATTCCAACAACATATATTTATTGCATATTAAGGAGAAACTTCTTGTTAACATTACTTAATCTGCTAAAGGTTCAATTTAATAATGAAAAAACCCACTATGCGAGAAAGCATCACTGCTTAAACCAGTATAATGATTTTTTTTAACTGTTTACAGTGAATTCAAGGTGGCAATCAGGACACACAAATCGCATGAACAGACAATGTGTGAATATTAATTATCGACGTGGGAACCACCTCCCTGTCCATTGAGTAGGAAACAATAACAAAGATTTGCAGTCCCAAATGACACGAGTCCCAGACCTCTAGTTGCCAGGGAAAATGAGATCAAAGCAGAATAAACACTATCTAGGCATGATTTTCCTGAGTAAACTTTGTTATCTTGCTATCATTATGAGTGTGACTATTTATCCACTAATGACTGGTAATGAACATTAAGAACTATTTAGCAAGGATTAGGCATATTCCTCAAAGATACAGGCTCTAAGCATGGATAGCACCCTTCTGGAGAGTTTTCTAATAAACTGCCTCCTAAATTAACACTAAAGATTTACAAACTGGAACTCACAAAAATCCTGTAAACCCAATGGTCATATTCAGATACAACTAATATGGAGAATATTCTAATCTATCAATTGCAGTGGTTGCATTTGAATATCCCTCAAGACAATCAAAGGCTTTCTTTTTCCTCTTTCATCCTCACACCCTGATCCACAAGCGCACTGAGAGCATCTACACTTACAAATTAAGTCAATTTAAGCTTGCTTAAATCGACTTAATTTAATCTGTGTCCACACTACACTTTCCCTAAGTCGACTTAAGCAGCTGCTTAAGTCGACTTAAGGAAAAATTAAGTCGACTTTATAAAACCTCGTTTTAAGTTGACTTTGCTGGCTAAGTTGACTTTAGAAAGGTGACTTAGCCAGTGTGGACGTGGAGTAGCCCTAAGTCGACTTTAAGTTGACTTAGGGGGCTTTAGGGCTTCCCCACTGTCCTTCCTGCCAGGGTGGCTGGCACAGCCACAGCCTGGTGTGCCCCCCCACAGGGTAGGGCAAAGCCCTGCCCACCCTGCTCCTATGCCCTGCCAGGGTCCCTGTCCCCCTTTGCCCCATCATACCAAGGTACAATGGGGCAAAGGCTGAGCCCCCTGGCACTTGGCAAGGGGTGCCCCCCCTGCCACCATGGACCTGTCCCAGCCCCTACAAGTCGACCTAGGCATCCAGTGTGGATGCTCTAGGTCGATTTTGTAGGGTCCCCTCTAAGTCGACTTAAATTTTGAGTGGGGACATGCTAAGTCGACTTAAATTAACAAGAGTAGACATAGCCCCAGTGCTCCCACAGAGTCCCAGTCACTTCAGTGTGGCTTTATGAAGATGCAGTGGTGTGCCTGAACATAATGAATTACAGGACCAGGGCATTAATGAGTGCAGTCTTACTGTATCCACACTGCAGTAGTTATTGGGGAGCAGAAGAATAGAAAGCACCTAATCAAGGAAGAAGGGGACAGGATGGGAATAACTATTAAGATTCTCCCATAGCACCGAAATCCTCCTATTTTACTTCTTCAATACATATATATATTGTAAAGGTTGAGGAGTTGGAGGGAGATCAGAGCAGGTGCATTTTGGTTTTATTTCAAAAACAAACTTGCACTGTTAATCAAGAATTAACATGTATATCATCATCACTGATACTAAAAAAATATTGGTTGGATGACTTGTGGTAGGGTAATAAGTTAAATTATCATACAAATATTCAAATATGGATTATTAAATAAAACTATAGTGTTGCAGAAGTTATAAGTTTATCAGAAAGGGTTAGAACAGGATTGTTTGAGGGTGATGTTTAATCAAGAGTATTTTGGATCTTTCTTCCTTTCTTTGTATGTTTGCATATGAACTAGTAGAAATCGAGGTTGGTCCTCTTAGCTACAAAGACATCAATTTAGCAAAGTGCTTAAATGCTTCCCTGAATAGGCATGGATTTAAGCTGGTTCATAAAATTAAGCATCCACAGACATGACTTGGTGAATCAGGGCCTAAAGAAGGAATAGAAGTCATAGAACTGGAAGGGACCATGAGAGGTCATGGAGTCCAGTCCCCTGCATTCATGGCAGGAACAAGTACCATCTAGAAGTCGTCAGTATTCACCATCTTGGTCTTTATTCACTTGTGACTGGAGTTTAGTTATGGTCTTTTTTGACTATGATGGATAAGACATTTAAAATAGATAACATTCCAAAGGAACAAGTGTCCTTAGTGCTGAAACACAACATGGTGGAGTATACAATTTGGGGAATAAAAGGTTGGAGAGAGAATAATACTGATGTGTGCCCCAATTTCTCTTTCGTGTAATGAATCATAAGATAAAAAAGGAGAGAGTAAATATTAAAGCATTTCCATGGGTTTCTCCCCACCTTATGCAGGGCTAAAATCTGACAAACATCAAGAATAAATGAAACACTCTGGATCACCTGATCTTTTATCTTTGTATCCTATTTTTAAATATTCACAATAGATTTATGAAAATATTTCCTGTAAGAGATATCCCACTCTTAATAACCCTAATGCTCTTTGCAGTAAAGGCTGTCCAATCTGTACAAGTATTTTTAACAAATTCTGTAACCTCTGCACACATTCTAGCGTCTGCATTTAATATTTCCTATTGGCCCTCTCACGCTATTTTGTCATTTTAACTTTCAAAACTTGAGGCTAGAAATAGAATAATACATTAAAGTGCATAAGGGTTTCATAAAATGGTCAGATAGTAGTCCTTAGTCTTTGGCACCGAACACTTTTTTTCAGTGAGCTAAAAAAATTCTACCTACATTCTGTTTATAAAAATGTAATGCATTTTTTTCTTTTTTCCCCAGCAATAGTAATTTTACTTTGATCTCATAGCAGCCAAACTATTAAATATAAGCATGCTCATAAGCAAGGTACAAGGCAGGCAATGTCTATGATTTCCAGTAGAAGGTCATAACCCAGATTTTTTTTTAATAACTATTACAATGAGGAACAGAGTATAGTCACAAAAGGAATAGTTATAATTTATGCCTGTCTTACTTCAGCAGAATATAGTTTATTTATAAACTGCTTATGGCAAACTCTGTATGCCCCTGTTCTATGCATGTGCTGAACTGTCTTCTGGTAAATTATTTAAATTACACCTAGCAGTAATTCCTGAGGACTTTCATACTTCATTTTCTCTATTAATGTAACAGGGAAAAGCTGCTTTGCAAGGATTGCTCTAAATTCCCAGAGTGTGAATTCCAAACTCTGTATGTGTTGCATTATGCCTGTCAAAAAACTTGTCTTCTCCTGAAATTTATTACTGAAGTCTCTCCTCTAGAACTACTCATTGAAGCCTTACAGAAAGCTCATACATGATTTAAGAAGCTAACAGCACTGAAAGAAATAGGTCAGGTAAAAAAAAAAACCCTGAATTTAAGCTACCTTCACTTATTACTTATGCAAGATTATGCATAATTTAGCACACTGCTGAATATGCAAGGCTGAATAATTGTTTACCAAAATATTTACTCTGTGTTTGTACCTGTGTTTTAGTGAGATAAGGTGATTTCTCAGCCCTTGCTAATCACTTTAGAATTAGAAAAGGATTAAATAAGTTTTTGATTATGCTGATAACTGCATGTCATTATATGTAAACAAAGGTCATGTTTAACAATCTCATTCAAAGAGGATACCTAGTACTCTATACACATCATGTTGTCAGAGTGGAGGAGGGGAGTTAAACCTCTTTAGCTAAGGTTTCCTCCTTTCCTTATCATCAGTCCAACTCTTACCACATGCAGGTGTTTTAAGTGAAACAGCTATGAAAAGAGTGTCCGACCCTCCCCTTCTTCCCCGCCAATCAAAGCTGCCTGTCATATAATTTTCAAAGAGCCAAAAACAAGTCAAAGGGTTCGTGAACAGTTAATGTGAGGGAACAGTTTCAGTTCAAGACAGGATCCTGGGGCAGCTATTTTTGAAAAGTGAAAGCATTCAGGAGAACATAGCTGTTACTCTACTCAGCATAACAGTGTTTATCTTTCATGTCTCGTGTGTCAGAAGCATCTTTGATATGAAACCTGGCTTAAAAAAAGCTACTGCTAGCTGTATACTTGAGTAAAAGCGTATATTATTCTGCAGTAATATACAGTGTGAATATGGATAACCACAACAAAAATGATAGCTTATTAAAGACTCTATAGAACTGCTATTCATATGCAAATAAGTTTAGAGAGTGCAGACGCTCATGTGAAAATAATTATTTTATGGATAATGTACATCACAAATCTAATAGCTTTGCAGTTTTGAAGTTGAAGAAACATTCTATTAATCTAGTTCACATGCGCAGTACCACATAATTGCTTCTCTACCAGCATGTGTTATTAGAAGTGCAATCTTTACATTTCACAATCACCAGGATTCTCTTTTCTCTCAAACTAAGGAGACACCAGAACAGAGATAGAGAACTGCAACATTCAGTTCATAAGGTATTAAAGTGATGCACTTATAGGGTATGTCTACACTGGAGGCTCTATTAAGTCGACTTACAGATTCCACAGCCCTGCGTCCACACTGGCAGGTGCTAGGTCGATGGAGGAGTGGCCAGGAACTCTGCAAGGGGGCCTGGAAGCCAATTAGGTCGACTTAAGGGCTATTCCCCATCTATACTGGCTTAAGTCAACTTAATAAGGTCGACTTAAGCATTAGGTCGACCTTAAGAGGTGGTGTTATTAAGTCGACTTAAGTTAAGTTAAGGAAGCGCTTAAGTCGACTTAATAAAAGCCCAGTGTGGATGCAGGAGTCTGTAGGTCCACTTAACCTTCCTTAAGTTGACCTAAGGCTCCAGTGTGGACGTACCCCTTGTAACTGGAAAACACCATGCTGCATGTGGCCTGGCAATAGTTTTCATAAAATAGAATATCCACTGAAGAGAGGGCAGAGGAATGTACAATAGATTTTACACCATAGTAAAGAGATCCTTTTCTTCTGACATCAATAGTGTTACCCCAGGGAGTAATCTGTCCCACCATGTGTATGCTGGACTATTTACTTTTCCAGAAGGACTTGAGATACAAGGCACAGCTGTACACACAACTGATTTCAGCTGATAGTTCTGTTGAAGAATGGGGCAAACTACAATGCCCCGGTCTGCAAGCAGTGAAAGAATTCCATGCAGCATGCCCAGTAAGAGGGTGAGGACATTGACTAAGGGCCTTATGTTTAAATCTACTCAAAAGGTTTTTGAATTACCACATTGCTTGGAAACAAAACTCAAAAAGAGAGACCTTTCCACATTGAAAACCCCATCTACTGACAGGCATAGAACCCAATTCAAACACTATGACATGGCTATGTCAATCAGCTCTTAAATAAAATAAGATAGCATCTAAAGTATAAATATTCTCTTTGAACCTATGCCCAATCATTACTCTTGTTCATGTTCTATTCCTTCAAATGTCCCCAGAGCTGATTTATATATACAGGATGCCCTCTCCTTTGCAAATTACCATATTATCTGAATATAAAAATCACAGATCTACATAGTGCTATTAGTCCAATTTGGAAAGTTAATTTTTTTGTTCATTTGTTTGTTTAGCAAGAACATATTTCATATAATATACCTAAAATTTTGATCTGGATTAAGGCATGAGTGAATTAGAGAATCAATATGTTTTGTGATTCAAAATCAGGAAAACAATTTGAATCTCAGAAGAACAAAAGTATAGCTTTGGGCCAAATTATATATGAACTACCCAGTCAAGAGACAAAAATCTTACTCTATTCTTCACATTGGGAATTCAATAGATCTACTCATATTCCTGAAATTAAGCATGTCCAGGAGTATTTCAGGTTCAAGGTCTTATTTCTTGTACTCCAGTTTAAACTGTAACAGCATCTTGAATTCCTGTGATAGCCCTCAACCTTTGGGTGGCCAAGAAATCGTATATACAAAATCAGAAGATCAAAACCAAAATAAATATATAATTATTCAGCCTCAAGATAAACCATTCACATAACTTTCAACTCCCTTTGCTGTGGAGAGTCTGCCCTGGCAATCTTTTTCTATAGACTATATATCTCTTCTTTCACCCTCTCCTGACTTAGTGAGCACAATCATTTTTTATACACCACTGATTAGGGAGAAGAGTCGCCTGCTCTAGATGAACCCCATCTGCTTTCCTTCTGCCTTAAAGAGATGAGGAAAGTACTCCTGGCCACTCACACACTCTTCAGCAGTTCTGCTCACAGACATTCATAAGCATAGGGAAGGATGAGGGAGAAGAGCTGAGAGGTGTAGGTTTCCTGTCCTCCCACTATTAGCTATTTATTTAAGATGTATTCCTGAATTTTGTTGTGCTGATCCTAGTTCTATCTGAGTCACTGGAGCTCTGCACACATGCAGCAAATTATCAGATCAGAGCCTTACTGCTGTCCCTCTTTCTGAGAGTACAAGGAAAAATACACTCACTTTTAATCTCCCCAGCCATGCAACATTTTGGTGTGGCTACATATTTTCAATAAAGACGCATCTAACTGTGATGCTCTTGGGGTTCATCCAGACCACTAAGGGGTTCTGTCACCACCTGCATTGTAGCTCTGGATGTTTCTGTGTATACAGCTTTGGCTCAGAGCCTTGACATCAGCAGCATGTTCATAGCACAGTAGCCTCTCCCTGGTTTCTGCCAGCCTGGTTATTCCTTTCAGGGTTACATCAACAGCCCTTTCAGTCTTGAGTCTCCTAAAAACATCTGCACTGCAGAGTCCAGTCCCTTTCACTGGATAGTCACAGAATTTAAGTTTGCTCCTTTCGGTGAGACAGAACACACCTAACCATGATAGTTTAGCTGAAGACTTCACCCTTCAGTTTAATGCACAGCGCTGAGACGGCTTTCAAATAAAACAAGGATAAGTATTTTAACAAAGAACACATATTTAAGTCATAATAAGAATGGGAGGAAATTTAATTTAATTTAATAAATTTGTTAGTCTTTGGAAGTGCCACAGGACTCCATGTTTGTTTTGCTGACCTAGACTAACACAACTATTCTCTTGGAACTAATCTAACCCAACAGAAATCTGAGGTCTCAAAATAGAAGCTTTTCATAAAAGGCTAGTGTAGCATGCAACAGAGAACTGGGGGCTCAGTAATGGATGAATGAATCTAACAGTTGGGGTTTTTCCACTTGGTAGTGATAGTTCAGAAGTTCTAAGAAATTTGTCATAGCTTTAGCTGTCCCAGATGAGTGCTCTGGAATAAGCAGCTGACACTTTGGGGGAAACTTGGATCTGGACCTGAATTTATCAACTTGGGACCGTATTTATTTGATGTTATTGGCAAAATAAAATTCACAAATAATTCATATGAGTTGTGGTTCATTTAACTCAACCCCAGAAAACAACAGTTCCAAGTTATACATGAAACTCTGTTGCTAGCCCACTGCTACCCTCTCCTTGATAGAGCTCTAATTAAATCAAAGCAATTAATATTAACAAAACCAAAAGGAGGCCATTCTCTGCTCCCATGTGGCTGCATACTTTTACTGTCTCCTTTGTCTTACCATTCCTCATCTTCTCTCTGTGTTATTATTTCCTGGCATTCTAGCCTAACCTTAGTCTCTAGTCTTTCAAAGGCATCCATCATAGTCATAAAACAATCTGTGTGTAGATCCCTTTTTGCAGGTTTGTATCTGAAATTTCGATCCTGTAACTGGCTCTGTGCAGTGAAGACCTGCATGGAGCCCCATTGACTTCAAAGGGGTTCTGTGCAGAGACAGGTGTCCTTATGTGTGGTGCTCACTGCAGGATCCAGGGGCTTGTAATGATTGCATTCCCTTTTGGATATGGAATCTTCCTTTATTCTGTGAAACATCATGTTGATCTACGAAGTTATAGAAATAATAATTAATTCTGTGGTATCAAAGTAAAGACAAAAACATTTTATAATAAGCATGTCCTGATCTCAGATCTCCGCAATACTGAACATAACAGAGCACACAAATGCTACAGCTACATCCCTGCCTGAACATTCTTGTTTTGTTGGTTTCTGTCATAACCTCAGCATTAATTTTAACATGTCTTGAGGACTGGCCGTTATATTAATATTTACAATCACTCACTGTAGCTCTCTTTTCACTGTGACCTTGGCTGTAATAGATGAAAGTATTTTAACCCTCAGAGCACTAGATACATTTATTAGACTCCTAATGAAAGGCATGTACAGGGGAATGTATCACAGTGATGACCATTACAAATTTACATTTGGCAAAAGTTACCATCCAGAGGAACCTGAGATGTCACCTTTTTTCTCTGTACTTGGGAAATTACTGAAGTAATTGTATACATCTGTTTAATATTTCCACAATCTGCAAAGGGTTAATTTTACCCCAGGCAGTATTTTTTTTGTTTTTTTTTTTTTTAGTAAAACCATGCATTGCCATCTCTAAGATGTGTGAGATAGTTAGATCTTCCACTGTGCAGCAAAAAAAAAAAAATGCAAATAAAACACACATACATGATAAACAGAAGGCTGAAATATTTATCACTGAAGGGCTATAAGCAGTAGCCTCTCCCATTGCTCCCTTCTCGAAAAACACAGAATACTTAAGGATATTGTAGCTTCATCAGGGACATAATTATTCAGAAAAAAAAAAGGGTGCACTTTTTCAGTACTTATTGGGAAAAGGCAATAGTTGAGGCCTGCAGCCTATTTCCAGTCTTTGTGATGCATATGTACTGTGCTGCTGTGCTTCATTATATTGTAAATCATAAAAAGCACAGTAGTGCCTCCTGATTGGAAGGATCGTCTGCTGTATAAAAGGTCTCATAAATCAAAACAGAGTGATCCCTTGGGTATAAGTGCTTTCTGGATCAAATCAACTTAGTCTCAAAAAGAGAGGAAACAAATGGTTTATTTAAAATACAAGTAATTGCACAGGGATATTTGCCCCTCTATACTCACTGAAGATACAAAACGATCATTAAAAAGAAACACTCAGTTTTCTCTTTTACAAACAGATTTGTCCAGAAAGCACTTACTCTTGACTCAAAAGATGTTGGATTATTGTTAGCTGTATGCAGATACATAGATTATCTACAAGTCAGGCCTGCATCCATATTGCAAAGTTAAAAAGATGGTAATGGTCCACACAGTCTTTCATATTTAGATCATGAGTTCAAGGCAGGCCAAAGCCAGTTGATACCAAAAGGCAGTACATCTGAGTATTGTACAACCTCACTCAAATTAAAGGCATTTCAGACACAGCTGAGGTGCATTGATGATAAAGTATAGAGAAAGTATGTATTACCACTGACAATGCTACAACTGTTCTTTGAATAGAGTACTTCAGGATTCAGAGGTGTCAGTCAGTCCAGCACTTCACTACATTTGCTTCATTTTTGTATTTGGTTTAAAGGACAAACCTGGATTCATTGAACAACATTAATCTATAATAGCAGGAGGGAAGGGGATGGGAGAGCCAGCCTAGAGAAGAGATGGATTGACATTTGTTGTGTATCCATTCCAATTTCAATTATTTTGTCCCCTCACCCAGATAATATACTTTTTGTGCAGCAGGATAAATCTTCAGACTTCAGGAAGTGATTTTGTAACACAAACTTTGGAGAAAATGAGGATGAATCACAGCAAATTTTGATAAAGTAATGGATCTTATCAAAATTATTGACATTCATGAGTTTCTTCCCTCATGAAAATTTGCTGTAGAATTCATATTAATTCTGCCTCATCCACCCTGTGCTGGCAAAACTGCAATATGTATGGTATATTTATACATCAGTGTTATTTCTGATGTTTTATGTTAGATTGCTGGGGTTTTGTGACATGAAGAATCATTACAATGAACAAGTATACATCTACCTCAACCCCATAAGATGGTAGCCAGCTTTTCCATTACTATCTGCATATGGATCCCAGAAACCCCTTACTGGTGAGCAGTTACTCACAGAAGTTTACCTACTGACTTCTGGGACAGTTTGTATGAATAACTACTCACCAAGATGAGCAAGTAATTGCATCTGGCCATCTGGAATTAACTTATTTTGATGACTCAAAATATGAAAAGAAAAACCATAGAAAAGATGTGTACTCCTGACAGCTGACAGTGGCTACTATTATCCTAACTGAGGATAAACTGATGCTGAGCTAACAAAACTAAGTAGCAAAAATACATAATAATATGGATTTCTTTCTTTTTTCTTTTCTTTTCTTTTTTTTTTTTTTTTTTTGCATATGTTGAAAACAATTATCATGCAGTTGGACCTAATGAATAGACATTTTCTTCTCCCTAAACAAATGGAGGGTTTCTTTGGAAGAGGATGATCTGGCCCACTAAAATTATTAAGTGTCCTAAAACTCTTCTGTTAATAGACAGCAGCTATTGAGATATGGATCTATGTTTTGTTTTGTTTTTTTTTTAAAGCTGTAAAAACTATTGTATTGCCATTTATTTTACTCCCTGACATTCTACTGCTGTACAGAGTAAATTAATGTACTGAAGAAGAAATTCTGATTTTTTTAGATAATTCCTTAGAACCCTAAAGATTTCTACCTGTTCTGTCCCTTCTCCACCCAGAACTTCCAGTTCTAGACACAGATAGACAGTTTGGTTTGAATCTGGTTTGAAGTTATTCTTTATTATAGCATATTCTAGTCAAATTGCAAATTTACTAGTATCAGTTATATAAGATTCTCTCATGGTGGCTTTTTCAGCAACCATAAGTAACTAAAAAATAAGCTCTCTCTTTCTTTCTCTCTCTTTTTGCAACTGAGACCTCAGAAAAGAATTTCATCACTTGCTAAGACGACCTCACTGTACTTCACCCTTAGATGCCAGCATCAGGCTTCTGATTATATTTCATTCTTGGCTGACTGTTCACAGTCTGTTAGCTACTAACATATATTTCTACCAAGTATTTTTTGTATACATACCTAGTTTTCTATATTTCATGCTCTTTATGGCAGTGAACTGTAAGAAATTCTGTGGCCTTCCCAGCTACGTTTTTAGGGCCTTCTTAACCCTTTCTAGTTAGCTGGTGTATATTAAATATACCAGACAATTAGCATGAATCCCCCATTGTATAACACTGGTTATTGTGATTATATAATGAAGAGACTGATACCATTTTCTTTTTTTTATTGGATGCAGAGTTTTGTAAACCTTTTTTAAAATACTCAACAATATTGTACCTATTGGGTAAAAATTTGTAAGTGACTAAACCCCATTTTGAAAAGGGACTTGTAAGATATGCTTGTAGGTCCAGATATATAAAGGTATTTAGGAGTTGCTGCAGCCAGCACTACAATGCTTAATGGATTTAGGAGTGTAAGTCTCATTTTTTAAAGTGATTTAAGCATGTAAGAGCACAACTCCCTTTCATTTTCAATTAGAGTTTGCCTCCAAAGTGCCTAAATCACTTTTGAGAGGATCAGTATAGACCCATTTATTTGCAACTCATTAGTGCACTGTAGAAATCACACTTCCATAGAGCACATTACTGCACCATACAGACAAGCCCTTAGGCTCTGGAATCAGTTAGGATGGTGTTGCAACAGTGAATGCAGCAATGGATAAATACCTTTAAAAATCTGGGCCTTACACATCTGAAAATTGAAGGCAAAAATAAGGCTTATAGGATAGAGCTTGTTTGTGGAAATGTATCAGAGAGAGGAAGAGGCACTTCTCTGTTTCCTAATGGTCAATCATGGTAGGCCATAGGAGACTGATTGAATAGGAGGGAGTGGGTATAAAGAACCAAAGTCTTCCTTCGTGTCCAGGGACCTTGAGGCTTGCACTAGAATAAATTGAGAACTAGGATTTGAGAGGCATGGGATGGAATAGAGGGGCATAGTTGAACATTAGATTGGTTTAGTCACAAATATTCATGAGGAGAGTGTGGTGGGTAGTCATCAATCTAGTTCATGTGGATAAGGCATGGAAGAGTGTGAGCAATGAATTGGCCAGAATCCTTTTGGATGTGGGTGGATCAGTGATCATGAATATGGACACCTGTTTCAAGATGACTGAATTTTTAGGGATTATGATGTATCACACAGGGACATCTGGTTCAAAGTGGCCAAACTTTTAGAGATGATGGAGCGCACTTGTCAGATATAGGCACTATCCCTCAAAATAACACCCTGCACCCACATATTCATCACTGTTGAATGATTATGATATATTTTGTTCAAATAATGCCTTGTAAGATATCATATGCAAAGTCATGATTTGCTGAAACTCTTTGTTTTATCAAAACATGTATATCATTGTGCATGGAGTTACAAGATTTTGCTATATGGTTGTTACTGAAATATGTTGCAAATCTGCGAGACATCCACAGATAACTCGCCAGTGGCGACAGAGGTGACCCACATGCAGACAGGTGTTAAACAGCCATCACCTAGCCATTGAGCAACAGGGGCATTGTGAACAAGAGATTTATAATTCAATAAGAAACATTTGCTCATGCTCCACACAAGGGGGATTGCTTAATTACATGATTCAGCAAGGTATTCGGACTTCTTAGATTTGTCTCCATGCTTGAGCCAGTATTTTTTCCAGTCACACGAAATGAGAGTATAAAATAAGGGACAGTGACAGCATGAGTCTACCTCTCCTCCGCCTACCAACTCTGAAGGCAACAAGAACGTTTGGGGAAAAAAAATACTTTGAGCTGGGCAGATTCCATAGAGATCTCCAGGCTGAGCAGGAAATTCAGTCTATGTAATAAGAACTGTGAACTGCAACAGCCAGTGGGATGAGAAAAATGGCTTGATTCAAATCTTGCTTGATGTGCTAAAGTTTAGGATTTAGAATTCATGTTTACTTTTTTTTTTCTTATGTAGCTATCTCTGATCTTTAAGACTGCCACTCTAAATCTAGTTCTCCATAGTTAATAAATTTATTTTAGTGTTTACTCTTAACCAATGAGTTTGGCCAAAAGTGCTTGGGGCAACCGCTCAGATTACAGAGGCTGGTGCATGCCCACTATCCTTTGTTGAAATGGAGAATCAATTAATCAGCTTGACTTATTCAACAGGGTCTTGAGTACTGTAAATTAGCACATTTCTGGGGTGCAACACTGGAGACTGGGGGAAATTTGCTGGTGTCTTCCTGGGCACAGTTCATGGATGGCTTGGAGAGCATTCAGCATTCAGTAACTTAGATGAGTGTGTCTCTACATGTTACATGAGTAATCACAGCACCTGGAGGGGTTTGCTGCTTCTCACTAGTATAGCGTTGTGAGAGACAGCCCAGCTTGGAGAGTTAGGGTGGCACAGATTTTCCATAGTTCCAGGTTGTACTCTAGGTATCTGTCACAGAGATCTCAGGGGTTGGCAACCTAAAAGATAAGAAGAGCCATTTTTTGAAATTCCTTCAATAACCATGTGTTTTGAGAGCCACACTGGATGTAGCCTTCTAATGGAGGGAGCTGGGCCAGGGTTGAGCCAGGAGTGGGCCCCCTGCTGGTGGTGGAGGTGGGTCCCAGAGCCACAAGGGGGCAGCCAAAGAACCACATGTGACTCCGGAGCTGCAGGTTGCAGACCCCTGATTTAGACAGTACATAGAGACCAAGAAGTGGGCATAGGGGGAAGCTTTGATAGAATCCCCATTGTCTGGTGTTCAGTGCAGATAAATGCTGAAACAGTCAGCTCCGAGAGGTAAATGAAACCCAGGATTTGACTGGTGGATCTTTATCTGTAAGGAGAAAGGAATCCTAATGTCTTTGGAGACAGAGGCCCTCCGGTTTGGGGAATGGGTGAGAGCTGAGTTCTAGAGGCAGACTGAAGAGGAACTATTCTGAGTTACTATTTATATAGTGGATCCTAGTAACCCCACATAGGAGTCGTTAAATGCCTAGTATGTGAGAAATATGTAGCTTGGGCATATAGCACCATTACTCCATTGTTAAGAGAACAAAGTTGTGGTCTGCCACTTAATTACATCTTTCTTTCTTTCTTTCTTTCTTTCTTTCTTTCTTTCTTTCAAACCCCCATTTGGTAGAACTGAGGCTGAATTTGTGACGTTAGGTATTGTCTCCCCTTTTTCTGAGCCCATCTCCTTGAGAAATTTGTACTTTTCATCCACAAGAAGTAAAGAAAATCCTGGAATATTTTACCAAATTTCTGGGGTCCAAGAGAAGAGAAATGCTGGGGTTTGGAGAACAGAAAAAAGTGGAGATTGGGGAAAGATGGAGTCACTTCTTCTGCCAAACTCATCCTGAAATAATTGTAATTAATGTGTCCTGCAATTTGCCAGTAGTTTTAAAGCAGAGGTGTCAAACTCATTTGCCATGGTGCACCAGATTTGACTTACATGTACTTCAAGTGGGCCGTATGTACCATAAATCAAAATATTACAACACTCTCACAGCATCATGGAGTGCTGTGTATGCAAAATTGCACTCTGTGATACCTCTCTCTCTCTGTTAGGAAGAGAGTGGTCCCACGGAGTGCAGTCATGAGCCGGATGGAAGAGGTTCACAGGCTGCATGTTTGACACCCCTGTTTTAAAGAATTCCCAAGCATTGTAAATAGATCCCTATTTGTAGTAGATCCCAGAATATACTGTCTAAAACCTGATTCAGCCTGAGTCCTTGTTACTGAAGGGGCCAGTTTATCATTTCTCACCTGATTTGTTTGCCATGTTTAGTCATTACTATGCAATTATTGCTACTGACAGAATTAAGTCTGCATACTGAGAGGTTCAGAAAGGATGCTGCCCTATTACAATGGCCACTAGCTGGAGCAGTATTTTATGCCAACATTTGTGGATGTTTATAAAAAATGTCCGCTATTAAAGTAGAGCCAACTGATTGGAATGTAATACTACTCTAGTATATCTAATTAAATAGTTTAATTAGTTAATAACTTTTGTATTGAAATTAGCTATGCTTAGTGAAAATTTAAAGTGCTATGGGATATAAGTGCTAACTATATTACATTTATAGTACAGTGTATGTGCCAAAGTGAGAACACAGAAGTTTCACTTTACTACAGAAGAAGTCGACTAGACAAAATGCATTCCTATTAATGGTAGTAAGGAAATGAAAGTATTTGAAGATAAAGACCTATGTTATTGAAATTATTATACTTGAGGAAATTTGTTTCAAGTATAATGTGTTTATTGGCATAAGACCCTGACCTCTGCCTGGGGCTGATATGGCCTTCATTTCAATCAGTCCACTCTCCCTTTCACTGATTTAAAGAATCAGAACTGTAGGGCTGGATGGGACTTCAAAAGGACACTCCCTCCCCACCCCCCAAAAACACCCTACTACTGAGGCAGGGTTCTGAAGAAACTGTTCTCCGTGTTGAAATTCATATTACATAAAGACTAAATCTTGTCCCCACTGATGTCAATGGTAAATGTCCATTCACATAAATAAAAACAGAATTTGGGCTTAAACATTATGGTATTTTTTATTTTTTTTTTTTTTTTTTTTTGGTTTTGGTTTTGAAGTCAGAAGATGATTGCATGGAAGATTTCCGTGGACAAATAACACTGAAGAGACGTTGATTGCTGCACAGTAGCTAGTAATGAAGATGTAAGAGATATATATTAAAGCACAAAACAAGGTAATAAGTTAGAGTCCTCATTGGAGATGGTTCACCAAACAACACATCTTGATCACCATTTATATGCATTGAAGAATTCATATTAGTTTGTGCATTTCAAAAGAAGTACTTCTCTCAGCTGCTGTTGAGAAAGGCAATAAAGGCAGTCATGAGACAGAATTCTATTGTTTTGTTTTATTTTTAATTTTTTTACAATTAGTAGCCAGGTTCTCAGCTTTTATAAATTGATATAACTCCTCAATTCAATGCTGATTTCTGCTAGCTAAGGATCTGGCCACAGATTTATATAAATATTATCTTGGAATATGTTCAGTTGACCTTCCTTTGCTATGCAAATGAACAAGTACACAACTGACAACATAAATAAATAATTAAAGATTGGCCCATCAAAACTATTTGCATCAGGTTTTCAATTCACAACTTATAATTAATACCCTGTTTACTGATTCATGCTAAAATAAACACTAATTATAGCACATGTTTGCTTCATAAAGGCTTTGGTTTAGGTTGTTAAGAAATGCTTTGTGTAACCTGATTATTTTTATTTTTCAAATCAATTGCACAACTGCTCAGTCCCATAGAGACAGCAGAGCTGTGCCACACATGGTGGTTAAATAGCATATGAATTAAACTCCATATAAGCAAATTTCTTCGTAAGTAATTTATATTGTATAGTAAACTTGTATCCAACTTGAACAGCAAATTAAAACATTAATCACATCTGCAAAATTTAAGGTTTTGTGCATACAGAAAAAATATTAGGGAAATACATTTTCCTGTATTGCTAAAATAAATATTCCACATATGGAAGCCAGTCTAATCCTTCTCATTATAGTGTGGATGAAGATGAACATTAAGCCCATATAACATTTCTTTCAGAATTAGTCGATAGCTCATTTTAGTAGATAGCACATATTTTCAAACCTGAAATGCCCAGATTCAATCAGATTTGCAGTCTCTTTCCCCTTGCTACTGAAGCTTTTTATCACTGTTAAGTAACCACTGTGATTATTTCATATCACATACTGATGAGAAGGCAAAACAGTTACAAGCTTTCTTTCTGGCATTAAGTAGGTTGTAAGCTGTGGTAAACTAACTCGTTCTGAAATTATCAGGAGTTCCAGCATTCTTGACAGTTACCACCCTAGGCGTCCTGCCAACACCCGCGTCTCTCAGACACACATACACACTCACACCCCCACCCCCACCCCTACCTCATCAAAATCCAAACCATCATCCCCTGTCTTAAACACATTTTTATCCATCTGCTTCAAAGCACTTTCTGCACCATATCAGTAGCATAAGAGCTTACTTTACATCCAAACTTTCAGTGACATTTCATAGGCTGTGGTTCCCTTAGAAATCATCTATAACAGTGGTACCCAGCCTCTTTAAGGAAAATCTCCACTACTTAATACTAGGTAAACACCCCCCCCACACCCACGCCATAAACACATATAACCACTGCAAACATATGACAACAACAACACTGAATTATTCTACTACTAATAATCAATTACTCTTGTATGAGTAAGATGCTAAGCCTATCTTGGCACAGCCGCCACTGCACATTCTGTGTGACCCCACCTCTTCCCATCCCTCGTGGCTTAAAGTTAATGGATGTGGGCTTTGGCAGGTGAGCCAGGGCTGCTGAAAGCACCCACTGGCGTGCGGCTAATCCTCTCCAGCCAGGTGTCCAGCCAACGTGCTTCGACTAGAGTGGTGCTTGGGGCTACTGCACCCAGCGCAGCACTCGGGAGGCTAAATGACCCCAATATTACTGAAGACTCATGAATCCCTAGTAATCTTTGGTGTCCCACAAGGGGGTCTCACACCCCAGGTTGGGACCCATTGTTCTATAGAGTCTCTCAGGTTCAAGCTAGCCCTAACACTGAAATGACTACAGAGGGCCCAAACACACAAGCAGAACAGTTTCATGGTGTGCAGGATGAAACAGCAGAAGAATGGCCATACAGCGCATGTTGTAGTCTTCCAGGCTGATCACTCCACAAAATGGGTGGTGAGCCAAAATAGCGGTCAGGACACTGCCAGAGGTCCAGGATCTGGGTCAATTAATTGACCAAAAACCATATATAGGGAGATATTGCAGATGACTGCAGTTATATTATAGTTGTCCCTGCATCCTGTCCCCAGATCGCAGAGAGAATTCCATCAGCATAGTACTCATGTTGTTTCCCACATTATTCAATTTCAGCTCTGTGGAGGAGGCAGCAGTTCCAACCTCTGCATGTTTACAGATTTGTTACCATTGCCTTTCTGTACAATCAATGGTCATTTTCTGTCAGCATTTCACAAGGCATAGCTGTGTTTAGATCCTTAGCATGCTATCAAGTTCCAAAAGGGTAGCCGTGTTAGTCTAGATCAACAAAACAAACAAGGAGTCCTGTGGTGCTTTTAAAGGCTAACAAATTTATTTATCGCATGAGCCTTCATGGGAGAAAATCCCACTTCGTCAGATGCTTTGTGTAAATTCCCCATCTTCAAAGTGTCTAACATGAAGTGGGATTTTCTCCCACAAAAGTTCATGCGATACATAAATGTGTTAGTCTTTAAAAGTGCCACAGGACTTCTTGTTTGTTTAGCATGCTATGGTATGGCCAGTCTACAGAGTCAAGGAAAATTAGGAAAATAGAATTACTAAAAGCTACCTGGTACCCATACCTAGGAAAATGAATTTCTTAAATAATAGTTCAGGACATTATCTAAACTTTGCATGTAAAATAAGAATTCATTATATCTTTCAACAATCATGCAAATGTTTTTATTTAAGCAAACTAAAACTGAGAAGCTGAAATTCTGATTGATCTAATCACTTAATAAAAAGAGCATTATACAAGAAAAATTAATATTCAAATAATCAGAACATATGCAATTAACAGAATTCTAACTGTGTATACATACACAGGTACACACACATTCATGAATGTAGGTGAAAAAAATAGTATGCTTTATGTTATTCATTGTCTATAACATTTAACATATCCACAAAAGCACCAAAGGCAGGTTTTAAAAGTTCTTCAGGTATTTAAAGACACAGAGAACTACGCAGTTGGATTTTCAGATGCAGCTATGCATCTAGCACGAATTTAAATCAATGAGGGTTACATACCTAGGTACTTATAAAAATCCACTAGGAATCTCTCTGCATCTTTAGGCTGTAAAACCCCAATCCACAAAGATTTATTCACATGCCTTACCTTACCCATAGAGTAGCTCACTAGACTTCACGAGAACTATTCATGTGAGTAAAGTTATGCTTGTCTGCAAGTCTTTGCAAGATCAGAGTCTAAATTTGTTGTTTGTATTATACTATAAAACAGAAAACAATCTAAAACACAATAATTCTTTTGTACTGTTAAATGTAATAAATAGAAAGTATGGAATTAACCACTTTCCTCCTTTTACACTAAAAAGTCCAATCTAGAATCATAGAATAATAGGGATGGAAGGGACATCACGAGGTCATCTAGTCCAACCCCCTGCTAAAAAGCAGGACCACTCCCATTAAATCACCCCAGCCAGGGTTTTGTCTAATCAGGCCTTAAAAATTTCCAAAGATGGAGATTCTATCACCTCCCTAGATAGCCCATTCCAATGCTTCACAACCCTCCTAGTGAGAAAGCTTTTCCTAATATCCAACCTTGACCTCCCCCAAAGTATTCAGGTTTTTTTTTTAAATCTAACAATTGCCTGTAGAGTATACAGCTATTGCAAGGTAAGCTCAATTGTTTTTATTCTATAATTGATTGATTAATGTCTTATTCAGTGCGGTATCATCATTTTATTCTCAGAATCTGCACACTATTGAAGTAATATATAGCAGGTTTTGTAGCTTTAAATTTCAACAGCAGGTTTGCTTGTAACAAATAGTGATCTTAACCTCAATGGAAAGTGAAGTGGTACTAGGGACAATCCAAAGAGCAAAAGATAAAACTTTTAGTGGCATGTCCAGCAAACATCTGATAAAATTCCCTCTCTTAAAATTCGTAAATCTTAAAACATTTTATGGCCTCTTCCTGCAATCTGATGTGTGGATGAGACTCCTGCACCTCATTGATTTTATGTTGTATAGCTTATATATGAGGATCCAGATAGCTTTTTTGTTTTTCCTTAATTATGAGAAATGCACAGATATTTGCATACTTTCACTATTAGCACCAGGAGAGAGGGGTGTAACAATAGAGTGATTTAAAAAAAAATTATTTCAAAATTTTAGGCCCACATCCCAAGAGATGTATGTACTTGAGCCATTTTACACATGTGAATTTCATGGAACTACTCATGTGAATAAAGTTATGCAGATGACTAAATCTTTGTGGGACTTAGCTAGTATATTTTGAAAGAGTGGTGGAATTATATTTCTAACTTGCCATTTCTTTAAAGAAATGACTAGTGAGAACTAAAAAGCCATATGTGTTCTGCTTCAAGGGCCTGATTTTGCAACTCTTATTCATGAGTAATCCCATTCTACTCATCCATCTAGAGCAGAGGCACACAACCTGCGGCCCCTGGGCCACATGCAGCCCGCACAGAGGCGGCTTTTGGGGTAAGCGAAGCAGGCACACACCTAGGGCCCCTGTCGCCTGCTTTGCCTATCCCAAAAGCTGCATCTGCCTTAGTTGGCAGCAAGAGGAGGAGCTAGACCCTGGGGCTGAGGTTGGTGGCAAGGAACTGGGGCCAGAGGATGGGGAGCTGGGGCCACAGAGGGGGGACCCCTGAAGGCCTATGCAGGCCCTGCAATGGGCCTGTGCCTAGGGCCCCCAATAGCCAAAGGCCACCTCTGGGCCCGCAAGCATGTTCTGTGCAGCCCTCTGGGAGTGAAGCCAGCAGGGGGATCACGTGACGTGATACCTCCCCCCCACCCGTTGCATTTGTGGCCCTCGAATGGCCTTAGAAAATGCAATTTGGCCCTTGGCCAAAAAAAGGTTGTGCACCCCTGATCTAGAGTATTTCACTATTATATCTATTGGGCTTTTCCACAGGACTACTCATACGTTTGGACTATAGGATCTGACCCTTCTGGGCCTCACTGCTGCATACACTTATGCACATGCTTAACTCTACTGTTGTGGTGTGTCTCATCCAAAGTTAGAATTACTCACAGCAGTGAACATTTGCCCATTTTTAAGCGTTTGCAGTAGCAGGATCTTAGGAAACGTCTGTCTCTTCTTCTTCCATGGTCTAAAATTATTTTAAAAGAAGGAACTTTCAATTCATTTCTGCTCTTCCCTTCTGATGCTAGACATTTTAAATAACAACAATGAGCAAACCTTGCTGAAGAGTTATCAATTAGTACATTTATTTTATTCCTCTTTGCTTTGCTTGCTTGCTGTAAGAGTTTTAATGGTAAGGTTTAAAAATTATGGATTTAGTTATGGCAGTTGCTGTTTAAGGTTTAGTGTAATTTTAAGGGGAGTGCGTGTTGATCCTCAGCCTTTTTTAAATTCACAGATTCATACATTGCAAGGCCAGAAGGGACAATTCTGATCATCTAGTCTACATAACACAAGATGTAGAACTTCCCCATATATAATTCCTAGAGTATGCCTTTTAGTAAAACATCCAATTTGTATTTAACAATTGCCAGTTATGGAGAATACACCCTGTCCGTTAGCAACTGTTCCAGTGGTTAATCACCTTCACTGTTAGAGGACTGAGTTTTATTACCACACTACACCCAGTGACTGCACTGTATATTGTTATCACTGTACAATAACAACAGATGTGTCCCATCTCCTGGTTGTGTATTGCATATATAGTCGTTAGCTATGAACATCTTTCTTCAGAGTGTGTATCTAGAGCGTTCAGCCCAGAGCAAACAAAGAAATAAAACAAATGAAGATGAGCACCATCAAAATAAAGACCAGAGCTTCAAGTATAAGTATACAAAAGTAATAAATTAAAACTAGGACATTTGGTGAAATCCAAGTTCCTTCCATTTCTGCAGCCACGCAAAGGCCATCCAAACCACTAACGCATTCTGCATTGCAAGATGGCTGGGATAGCAAAGTAGGATGCTAAACCATATGGTGATAGAGCGGAGTGGTGAGAGGCAAGATATACTAATAGTTCAACACTGCGTGTGCTAATGAAAAAAATTAAATCACCTACCTTTTTCTTGTCTCATCCTTAAAGAGAGTACCTTGTTTTGTGCTGACAATGCACAACTGATAAAATAAAAGGTTTTTTTAAAAATCTTGTTCATTTAGATAGCCTCAGAACCCCTGCTGCCATTTCTCCTAATATGCAAATATTATTAGTTGCTTTCTATGATGCATGCATATATGTCCAATCCATTATTAGTTTATGATCAGCTAACAGCATAATACTGCTGGTTTTTCCATGCCATTCCCATGATAAGACTTTTCTTTAAAAATTAAAATAATAAAAATACTGAGGTTTGAGAAGGAATTGCCACAGATCCCAGAGTCATTCTTTTTTAATCGAGTAGGGATTATATGAAGATATTTCCATGACATAATCATAAAAATTGGAGGTAAAAAACCCCCAGTAAGCTGAGTGAACTTAAATTCTTAGGGTAAAAAGGAATTATTGTTAAACTAAATACAGAACTTTTGAAATGCAATGCAGATGCAGTAGGCATGAATACTATCTTATTTAAATGTCTGTATTAAGCACAACCACTCTCTGCTAAAAATGGGGAAAAAACAAACAAGTCATATTCATCAAAGTAATTGTGTAGGTACTTTCAGTACCAAAATGCCTAGAATGAAAGATTGAACTGCTAACGGCAGCAGTGACAGCCATGAATCATGGTAGGCTACTTCGGGGCCTTTACCACCATAAAACAAAAGATGTAGATGAAAAATGCTGCAATTAAGTGATTTGATTTCTGCCCCCTTTTTCCTACTGCATTCGTGCATGGCTGCACAGCAAAGATTGATGGGAAAAATTACTCTACGTGATCTCTGACAGAGCCTTGGAACAATTCTATAAGGGGAAAACATACAAATCAAACCAGCTTTCTTGTATTCAAACAAAATAATACATATAAAGCAAATACTTTAGCCTATATCCAAAGCACCAGAATTTGCATGCACACATAAATTGTTGAGAAATGCTCTGCTATCAAAACCGAACTCATGGATTTTCCAGCTAGTTGGGTAATACTGATATTTGTTTAAATAAATATTCCATCAGTGCTGCTGAGTGGCATCCTAAATATGTTTGTGCAATAGGAAGAACAAATTGCAGATACAAATTTCCAGAGGTAGAACGTTCTTATCTTTTATATCAGTACATTTCTTAATAAAAAAAACACACACAAAAATAAGATAATAAGAAAATCTTTCTGTGCATTAGACTCTACTATCATTACCATCATTTAAATGGATGTTTTCAATAGGTGTTTATATGTGAGTTCAGAACAAGACTATAAAGACTGCGGTAGTTTTATACAGGGGAATGTTCTAATATGGCTAGCATATACTTTAAAAATATGCTAAACACGCAATAAGCATTGGCTAAAATAAACAAGCACTGTTCATGCAAATAGGAGATGAATGATTCTACCACAGTCTGCTCTTCTGAAATGATATGAGATTTATTTCCTGGAGAGAGAGGAAAGACCTCACAGGCTCAGCCCACTGTAAAAAATGTGCATTTGATTTTACTTGAATATGCACAATGGAATCAACCCACTGAAAAAAATGTGTGGAAGATTTGATTCTATTATGCATAGGGAATCTGTATCTGAACAGACACACTAGAGCACCGGTAATTAGAGTGAAGTCATTTTGTAAAAATCTTAATGTTGCATTGTGTTAAAAAAAATCCTCATACGTTTTCCTTTCCAGTGTCAGATGCTGCTTTTCATTTTGATCTGTATTTTTTTCCAGTATAGTGAACATTTATTCTTTCATATAGATTCTAGTTATCCATGCTGCATAACATCATATATTTTGTCTCTACACCCAGCTGACTTACTCAACTTTGGATTTCCCCCCCTTTTATTCTGATAAGAACGTACAAGCCTCATGAGATAGAGACGTCATCTACATAAGCCTCTCCACCCTCAGCAGATTTCTGCTTTATTTATGGAGGCCTACAAACCATCCTCCATGACTAGAGAAGCAACTTTTTCATTTTCAAAGTTAATCCAGTTCTAGAATGAATTAACTACTGTAGAGGATCCTGACAGCTACACTCTGCTTTTATCCAGCTTGCTGTCATCCCCTTAATTTTTTTTCCTCCTGTAAAATGAACATTAAAAGCCCTGCCTTCTGATTGCTTAATACCAATCACTTATAAAACATAGGACACCCCTTCTTTTTTGAATGTTTTACAGTATCATTAACTGTAATAAAATGGAAGAAATTCTTCTGTTGACCTATTTTCTTAGTGGCAGTCAGAAGAACCATAAAAAAGTCATTGGCTGACTCTCAGTGATGCACCCAAGTTTATTAATTCCATTCTGGCAATAATGGAAGTGAAAATGGTGAATTGGGAATGCAGAGAGCTGGGGACTAGTACAGAAAGGTTTCAGCACAGAAACCATAAGACGAGCCAAGCCTGGGAAGGAATTATACATTTCTTACTATTATTTGACCTACTGATAAGGGTACTGCACCAGGGAACTTTTAGATAGTAAACTCCTTTGGCTGGGACTGAAATTCGTTAGAGGTTTGTCTCAGTAGGGTCCCAACATCGCTGAGGTATTCGGGTCCTTCTGCATTATACATGTTAAATAATAATGATTAATAAGGAAAAATTTACATTTGCATTAAATACAGTATACACTGAAGGGTTGGAATTTCAACAAGGGGCTATTATAATTTTCAAAGCACTTGTTGGTGAAAGAAGGTTGGTTTGTTTGTTTGTGTGTAACATAAATCATTCAGGTGAAAAATGGCACGCTGCAGGTTTCCACAACTCACAGGTCCTTCCTGGGTTACTTTTTAGACCCTGAAAGATTACCCAGATTGTGGGGCATCCTGCATACTCTTCAGAAAGTGATCTGTACAGGATGGAGTTGTAATGTACTGGCAATCAATGATGCTGCCGATAGGGATGTTAACTTATTTAAATAAAATTCAGAAAAAACATCTACCACCACCAATGTCTGTGTCTGTCCCACAAAAAGTGGAGAAAAACTTAAAAAGTCAAATTGACTATGAGAATGTGTTTTCTTTGTGAATATTTTATAAAATGTAATTATTGAATTTGGCACAGCATTCTCATATAAGCATGTTCAGGTCAACTAACATACTACAAATTTTCTAGTTACGATGTTTTCTTCTGGAGATTGGAAGCGAGAGTTTTCATATGGGTTTTTGTAACTTCGGAGAACTTGTAACATGAATCAGGATAAAATGTGTTGGGTGCCAAAAGAAATTGCACAGCTTCAGAACAGTAATTTTAAATTAGCTGCAGCCCTATTTTTGCAAGTCCACTGTACAATCTCTGTTGGACAGCAATGCAGTATTACCATCAAGAAAAATGATAAGTAAGAGCATCATAAGTAAGAGCACTAGATCATGTGCAGTCCAGATTCCTCCCCCACAGAAGGGAAAACAAAACAAAAAATTCAAACAAAAACAAACAACTTTGGAAAATTAATGAAAATGTAATTCAACAAATAACTACCACTATTTATACAATAAGAGTGGAACTGAATATATATGACACCAGAGAAGGGCAATTGGTATATTTATTAATAATGGAATATGGATCATTTCAGCATTTCAGATCAACTCTAGGTTAGGCCTCTGGTGTATTGAGCCCATTGGCTCTCATGCTGATCAAACTGTCTTACTGTTTCCTTGTACTTCCCCATCCATCTGTCTGAATCCATTTGTTGTCCCTTGTCTTATACTTAGAGTAAAAGCCTTCTAGGGCAAGGATCACCTTTTTGTTCTGTTTGTACAGAATTCTGGTACAATGGGATCCTTGTACTTGATGAGAGCTATTAAGTGCTAGGGCAGGGGTTGGCAACCTTTGCCGGCCCCCATACCAGCCCCTCTCCCCCCACAATCCTCAGCAGATGCTGGGGGCAAGACCAGCAGGGGACAGGAGCTGTGGCATGCATGCAGCTCTTGCAGCCTGAGTCCCCGCTGGGGGTGGGGCCAGCAGAGGGAGCAACCACGATGCCGCAGAGCTGGGAACCCTGCGTGCCGCTGCAAATAGGCATGTGTGCCAGCTTTGGCACGTATGTCGGGGGTTGTCAATCCCTGTGCTAGGGTATATTACAAACAATAATAATTCATTAGTGACCAAAACTGATACCACCTGCAGCTGGTAGCTTACAGGAATTCAATTTGTAGTTTGACAAGCCAGTTGCTAGTAAGTGCCTGAATTAAAAAAGACCCCCAAAACAAACATTATTACAATTGGAAATATTATTGACAGTCTCACTAAAGACTCTGAAGATTGAATGGGCATGGAGGTTAGAGTCCATTACCTTTCACCTCATTGCTCCTAAAGCAGTATAAAGAAACTAGCGCTATTCTCCCCTGTTCTATTCATGGTCTTTGGGGAATAAAGCCTTTATTTTCCAGGGATCAAATAAACTAGCTCATTGTACACATACTACATTTTCTACAATATTCAATCAAAATAGTAAATGGAAACTGATAATTAATTACAAGGCATTTACTAATTGCTTATCATTTATTCCTCCTTTTCATTCTTTCCACATTGCTAACACCCTTTGGTCTCCTGACAACTGTCAGGTCTATTCAAAATGTTCCTACCACTTTAGACCCCCTCAAAATTTTGCTGCTAAAATAATGTGCCTGGTCCATCATTAATCTGACCATGGCATCCTCTTCTTTTTTGAATTCCTTCATTAGCTTTACCTTCGCCAACACAACAAATTTAAGTTTCCCTATAACAATAACCCTCTCTACTTAATTGCTCTTGGGTTTTATGTTACCCTCCCATGCCCCTCTAGTGATGCCCTTGTGGAGGGCCCATTTGTCCACTGAGCAACAGCTCATATGTAGTAAGGTACCTAATTCCAGGCTACATGAGGGTTATTGACTCTACCACTCTTACATTAAGTAGGTTTTTTTTCTTTTGAGAATAGACCCATTGAATTCTAACTGATACCAAAACTTTCATCAAGGAGTAACATTATCAGTAGTAGTAAATGTTTGGCAGTGGCTTGGCTGCACAGCTTGATGGGAAACCCATTTCATTGTGTGACCATCAGTGACCCTTCCTCTTCAAATTATAATTATGGAATCCATTACCACATAGATTGGCTTTAATCTCTGGGTATGCATTGGTATATATTGTCTTCTTAAAAATAATAAAAAACAGACTTACTAGCTAAGGTTCCATTCCCATAAAGGGATTTTCAGGGACATATGTAAAGCCCTGCATGAATACAAATATGTGGACGTGCATCCAATCTGCAACTACAAGAAATGGTCTGCGGATATCTGCATCATATCCACAGACGTGGATACAATGCATATATCTGCAGATTTGCAGGGCTCTACCCACCTGTGGAGCCCTGCACAGGTACAAATACACATCTGATCTGCATCTGCAACAGGAGGTCCATGGATATAATGCAGATATTCATGGATTTGCAGGGCTCTAGATATATGGATTTATTCATATAGTCCCTTTATTTGGATTAGGGTCTAAGATTTTGACTAGTCTCACATTAACCAGAAAGTTAAACTTTCACCTTGAAGCCTCTTTCTTCTAATATGTACACGTCAACCATAGGTGCCTTGTTTCTTTGAATAGAAATAAAGTAATGGGGCCTACACACATAGTAGGTACATCTCTGTTAATTTATTGTAGATCTGATGGAAAATGACTGGGATCACAAGTGGATTTTCTATGTTCACCAAGTGTGATATAAAAGTGAGATCCCTGGATAAGAAGTTAATCCTAATTTAATGTATCCCACTAGAAATGCTAAACAAACAAGGAATCCCGTGGCACTTTTAAATTTATTCATTGCATGAGCTTTCGTAGAGGAAAATCCCACTTCATCAGACGCTTTGAAGATGGGGAACTTAAATAAATTAAATAAATTAGAAATGGCAATTCTAGCTATATTATCAATTCTATGATACCTCAGCAGGGCTGGAAGCCAATGTTAAACAGCACTACAGGAAAGCAGATAAACTATTAAATAAATACTCTGTAACTATTTAAATAACCAATGCCTTACTACTTTAGATTGTAAATTATCTGCAGTTACAGGAGAATGGTGGCACAGTAATTACACTGCTTTAAAAGAACCACCCAGATACTATGGTGATAGGCGCCATAGAAATCATTCCAGGACTTAAAACAAAAACAACAAAAAACAACCGCCACCAACTTTTACAGTTTGACATTTACTTTCTGGCACCATTTAATAACAAACCAATGTCTGAGATTTTTGTATTGTTTCTTCTGTTGTTGATTGCTCCATGCTTACACATACATAAATTTTCTGTGTTTTCCTTACAGTCCACTCTCCTCTTGTCAATGACCTAGACATAGGACATCCTTTAGGCTATGCCTACACTTGCTAAAATTAGTTCAAATTAGTTAGTTCAAACTAATTAATTCGAACAATTTTAGTTAGTTCAAATTAGCGATCCCCATTCATTTCAATGGCCGGTTAGTTCGAATTAAGAAATTAGTTTGAATTAACATGGCCACATTGGCTAATTCGAACTAGTTAGTTCAAATTAACCCTTTAGTTCGAATACCCTATTCAAACTTATTATTTCGAATTAAGGAAGCCCTTAATTCGAACTAACTAAAGCCTAGTGTAGCCATGGCTTTAGTTAGTTCGAATTAAGCCTCCTTAATTTGAACTAACTTGCCAGTGTAGACATAGCCTTAGAGAGTTGCCATTACAGAGCACAAATAAAACCCAACGCATTATGTCTGGAACAGTACAATATTCTCTGACTCAGCAGTAATCAACATTTTGCCCCATGTGTACTATGGGAAGGAGAGAAAGAATCAGAGTTTATCCCATGTGTTTGAAAAACGAACATCTGGTAAATTCACTGCAGGGGCAGAACTAAACTTAGAAATATATGGATTCTACTAAACAGTAAGTTCAGCAAGCTTCCTACCATGTTGAATTACTGAGATGGGGGAAAACACTCTCTGCATTTTAGAGTTTAAAAAGACCTTTAACTATATAAGAAAAAAAGTCCCAAATCAATTTACCAAAAATAGGTTGTACATCCCCCCTCCAGTCAGTCTAATTCAAAACACAGATATCAAAGGCAGCAATGGCCCTGTGTTTACACCACACGACACTACAGAGAGATGATCACTTAGCTTTTGTTTTGGTTCCAATTCATTTTTTCAAGAAGTGTAATTAAAAACTGCATTAATGCCACCAATTATGGCCTCCAAGGGACCAGAAACCCCATGTTACTATGTGATGGAACACAACTGAGCTGCAAACATCCATTTACCATTATAATACTCATTAATCCTGCCAAATACAACTCATTATGAGACTTCAAGGAAATCATCTCATAGGCAAACACGGCACAGAATCTATCTGTCACTGCATTCCTCACAGCACAAGTTGCAGGGCTGGAAATTGTTCAATGTAACTAATATATGAAGCTGCAAACTATACATTCATTACTGACACAAACCAGAAGCTGTCTGCAAATGTACAAGGACTACTTTACAAATGGAATTGTAACTCAAAATTGTAACTCTTTCCATAATGAGCACTTTAAATGAAAGGTGAGGAAATGAATTTTAATTAAAAAAAAATGGCCTGATTTTTCCCCAAATCTCAAATCAAACAAACACATTTTATAAGGTTAATAAAAATTAGTATTTTTTCTGTTCTATTTTAATGTTTGCTTGTGATTATGACCAAGATCTGAAAAGAAGCATAATAACATCAAAAGAGAAAGCACCACAAAACAAGCTATTCTTGGGGTATTTCCAGATCAAATAGAAGCAAACAAGCAGAAATATCACCAAAAAAAAGCCTCTATTCAGGAGATTTCTGACCCATTTTTGCTTATTTTAATGACTGATCATTTGGATATCCATCCAAATCAATCCCCCAAATGTTTGAGGCTCCTGATGGTCAGAAATATTTTGGAGGAATGCTGTCATTGTGTTATGCATACCAATGTTAAGCTGCAACACACACATATGCATGCTACAGACGCAAAACCTTGTCACCAATGTATTTTCTAACTTTTCCATGTTTCTCAAGACTCAATTCTATGGGTGTTGCTTTTTTTTTTTTTTTTAATAGAGTTAAAGGTCAAAAGGGTCTGTTAGTTTGACCTCTATTTAGATAGATTAGTTGCCATAAGCAGTGTAAATCTTATTCAACTACATTTCAGTTATTAAATAACACACTCCAGGTACTGAGTAGATGGCTACAGCCTAATGACACATGAAAGCACCATTCAACTGATAGAAGAGACATATCTGGGAGAACCCCTGTGATTTTCCACAATTTCAGTATCTTGATAGCTGAATTATTACTGTAGAGGTTGGTATACTGTAGAGGAGCTCAGCAAGCAGCAAGTAATTCAGGTACACCATGTCTGAAAGAAAGCTCAAAGTACTCTGCTGCCAAGTCAGTAGTAATTATAGCTAAGAATGGAGTTGTTCAGATCATTGCTAAAAAGCCCCCACTGATATTCACTGGCCTAGCATTCCCCCTACACCCATTCCTTCAAAACAGCATTCTCATGAAGTAAGATTCCTCTTCAGCTATATGAAAGAAGGACAGGAAAGAATATGATATGGTTTTAATCAGACTGCAACTTTATTAGTAGGTGTCTGGGACTACTTGGCAGATAAAAGTGTACAGTGCAGGTAATCCCATGGTCATTTAATAATTACCCAGGGGGCTTCTGCCAGCTCCCTCATCTTTTTCCATCCAGGTCCCCCAGTCAAACCATTGTTGGGACTTTGCCCCCCACATGCTTGTAGGAGGGTAAGGGAGGGCTATAAGAAAGGTGGGTTGGCTCCTGCCATACCATTCTAGGAGTTCCTTAAAGGAACTCCCATTCTGTTCCTTTAAGGAACACCTCCTTTTAAAACCCTTTTCCAAGACATTTATCCAGTCACTGTTTACCTTCGAGTACCTGCACTGTACATCTGCCACAATGAGGTGCCAGCAAATAGCTTGTTTGCCCCCACCCCAAAAACCCAGTCAGTTTCACACACATCTCTCGCTACCCTCCTTTACATTGGCCAAAACGAATTGGCTTAAAGCGTGACAGGATAACCCCATGTTCTGATTCCTCACCCTGTTTACTGAGATGGTGCTTCACACCTCCATATCCTGCATTAATGCATGTCTGACCACACAATTTTTATTTTCTTATGAAAATTTGACAGATCTGCCTCAAGTTCCTCTCTTCTGTGAACATTAATTGAACCCTTTTACACATTTCCAAATAGTACACCACATTATATCAGTGACAGAGCCTGCTCCATGTAAAGGGGGGCTTCACACACAGTGTTGCCCCTTTCAAACTCTTCCACCCACCCAGTTCCAAGGGGATGAATCAATGTCATCATTCTGGCCCCTTATCCATTTTGCATAGTTTGACCTCTTTCCTCCTCTCCTCCTCAAAACTACTGTTCCCTTGATCCAGCCTGACAAATCCACCACTACCGCTTCACAGTATGGCTAATATCAGATAAGCCAAAGCCCTTTTTCTTTCTGGCTGCAGGATCAGTACTGATCAAATGGGTTCTGATGAATGGTAATGCATGGTAATATAAAAGAGAAAAAGAAGCCCAATCAGAACAAAGATGAAGAAAAACCTTTTACAACCCCTCTCAGACAAGTCTAAAATCCTATGTGCATTTCTGAGTAGAAAAGCAAGAAACCTTTTCTGCTATGGGGACCAATGGAAAAAATTTTATATGTTTCCAGCAAATAAGAGAAAAACAATCACGGAATTAAGGAATGTAAGAATAAGGGAGGAGATTCCAATCAAATACAAAGTTATCTTAGGCTCCACTGACAATTCTTCACTCATATTTCTTACCATTATTTGAAAATGTAAAATATTGAGCTCTGAAAATTGCAAGATGCTTCATTCAGGAAATAAAATGTTTGTCATTGAGCAATGGTGCATATAGTCATTTTTCTCTTCTGAGTCATCTGCTCTCTAACTTAAGAAAATAAAATGAATAAATCACCCCTCAAAGACATGTATTCTCCATTTCTCCACTTCATATTTTGTGGCTATGTTAGGAATTTATAACTGAATGCTTCATTTTTTTGGAAGGAGAAGGAGATAAGAGGGCTATCCCAAAAGTAAACTATTTGAGGATTAACCCAAGCCGAAAAGAGAAAGCAGGATTTCCCCTTAAGTGAACCCAGACTCTGTAAAAAGTGACTCCCTTTGAAGCACTGGTAAGAGTGAGGAAGGAAGTAAAGGGCTAGCAGGAACCTCTCTTCTCCCCTCAGGATACGAGCCGGGGCATGTGGGTACACCAAGCCGAAACAGGCTGTCATGTAAACTGGGTGTGCTTTTTAAATCAAGACTGGATATCTATCTAAGAAGATGCTGCAACTAAACCATAAGCTATTGGGCTTGATGTAGGAATCATATGAGATTCTATCACCTATGTTAAGCAGGTGGTCAGATTAAATGACTTGCACCTTTCAGGTTTTAAAAGTCTGTGAATGAACAGGAGCTCCTAGGCCAGCTCCCATGAACAGACTCTCTCCAGCAAAAGTGATCTTCACGCCCCCTAGCTACCCATGATATTCAGTGCCAGACTAAGGCTGGGGTTTTCAGGGCTGTAGCCCAGGGCCCTGAACTATGGAGGCCCCCCACTGCCCTAAAAAAATAAACCAGCCCCAGCCTGCCCTGCCCTCAGGCTGGGCTAGCCAGTCTGTTCCAGGTCTGGAGCATCTCTGGCCCCATGCAGTGCTCCCAGCCCCTGGTGCTGGTCGACCCCACCCCCAGGCCAGCCCAACTCCCAGTGCCCAGGTTGGGCTCAGCACCCCAGCATCCACTGCACCAGCCCATCCCAGGGCTCACACTGACTGTTGGGGTCCATGGAGAGGCTGCCGACCCAGCCTGCCCCAGCAGCACCACGATCCCCCACTCTGGCCTTAGGTTGGGCATACACCCAGCTGGGCATTGGGCAGCCATCTGTGTCCCACTGTCTGCTTCAGCAGAGAGAGTGGTGGCAGGGACTACCCCACCTCCCCATGAGGGGGAGCCTCACAGACACTCACAGCCCAGAGCCTGTAGGAGGATTTATCAAGAGCTGACAATATCAAAGTCTTCCTGTGTTACTGGATAATTCAACTAATGTCTCTGTGCCTTAGTTCCTCATCTGTAAAATGGGAGTAATAATACTGCCTTAGTGATGTGATGAGGATAAATATACCATGCAGTCAATTACCTTCTATTTTTAATTATAAATCTTTCAGTCCCAAAAGTTATAGAAGCCTCTTTGATAGGTCCTCGAGGCCTCAGAGGGAAAATCCTGCCATAATGAATTACTACATTCCCAAATTGCATGCTAATTAAGCTCCAAGTTTCCAGGATCCAGAGGAGAGAAAGCAAGAGTTTTGAGGTCCTGAAACCTTATCTGACTAAGGTAGCCAGGTTTGTACTTTTATTATTAAGAGGGATCTGGAGCCTTTTTGGAAGGAAGACATTACTGAAGTATAAAGTCAAGGAAGAGAGAGCTGCAAAAAGACAGGAGCCTATTGGGAGGTGCACATATGGAAGGAGAGTGTGTTGCAGGGGAACTAGATGATTGAAGCTGGAGTTGAAGGAGGAAATTCACCAAATTATAATAATAATCATTTATTATTAGTATTATTGTAATGTCTAGAAACACCAGGACAGATTGGGGCCCTAGTGTCTATGGCACTGGACATATGAAGAACAAAAGACAGTTCCTGCCCCAAAAACTTACAGTCTCAATGCACAAGGCAGAAAATGGATGGAGAAAGGTATAGAACATGCACATAGAAAACAGAACGATGGCTCAAAAGTGCCATGTAAATTTCAAAAGTGTTTTTGTTGTGTTTGGATGCCAAAAGTCTGTTAGAACAAGCACAGGCATTGTTAGATAAATTGCAGAGGAGATTAGGGTGTTTGGTGAGGGGAGACCTTAAAAAGCCAGGGATGAATTCAGATAAGCAGTTTAAAATTTGTCTCACTGTTCAAAATGTAGAGGTTCTTCCATTTCTGGGATGAGAGGAGGGAGCCTATGTGTATATGTATATAAAATGCATTCACTCTTTATATACGATTTCAATTTTTTTAAAAGTTGCGCAGAGTGGAAGAGAGAAAAATAAAAAACCAAAAGTACATCTTAAAGATACTTACACAATTAAATTAGTACCTCAAGGCACCTCCAAAATATCGTTAGCCTCTGATGTTCGGATTACTGAAATCAAGATTGTAGAAGCTTTAGGAATAATATTGCGCTTCCTACCTGTAAAACACCTCTTTGAGGTTAACTTTATAAATCATAGCAGAGAAAAGAGGGTGCTCAGTGCATTTGGCTGCCTTGAGGTGAAAGCTAACTTTGAAGTATACATTGTTCCATTCAAATGTGAGAGGCTCGCAAATAATTACTAGATAAATAATTACTAGATAAATAATAGAACTGGGGCCGGTTCTATTCAACATCTTCATTGATGATCTTGATGATGGAATAGACTGCGTGCTTAGTAAGTTTGCGGATGACACCAAGTTGGGGGGAATGGTAGATACTCTGGAGGGCAGGGACAGGATCCAGAGAGACTTGGACAAATTGGAACACTGGGC
>ML686195.1:3199532-3252032 GCA_007922175.1 Pelusios castaneus | reverse complement strand
TCAGGTCTGACACTGGTCCATGCAAGTCCATTCCACCTCTCTGTGCCTTAGTTTCCCCATTTTGTAAAATAGGGGAAAAGATACTTTCTTTGTAAAATTCTTTGAGATCTATGGATAAAAAGCACTATAGAACAGCTAATTATTATTAAAAACAAAAACAAACAAGCACCACAGAAGTATTGTTATTTGGTGGGACAGTTTGACTTGACAACTCAAGAATGGTCAGAACAAAACTTAGAATATCTCAAGTCTTGGGGAGGCTGCAGAAGGAGAAATGAAAAACTTCTAACCTTCACAGGCGTTTTTGAAAGTATTTAGATTTGCAGACAAATTGGTTCAGGTCTTTGTCTCATACTCTTTCACTGGCTATAGGTTCAGTGAGCTTCCCTCTCTCTTCAATAACTGCATTATTTGTGATGAGATTTAGGCTATATATAAAAACTATCATTCTACTCCCTCAAAAAGACGAATGATTAAAAGACTCAGGCAACTGGCAGTCCAAGCATTCTACTTACATAAATCCATCTTGTGGCAATAGTTGTAAGATTGTTATGCAAAAAGAGCACCCAGGATCTTTTCAAGGAGGGAAAAGGCAACATACCACGTTTATTGTGAGGAAAACACAATTGTGTAAATAACTAATATTTAGTTCGCGCGCGCACGCACACACACACAAGATGTTCTGCTGCTGTTCATGTATAGTTTCCAGTCCTGATTGTTGTTTGTGATTGTAGCTTGAGTTCATGGCTGGTGTTCACAGCTCATGGCAGCTACCTGGCCAGGGAAGCTGGGCATGAGGAAGAGCAGGGTCTCTGTTGGGCACACAGCTGTGCACCGACGCTCTTGGATGGTGTGCAGAACATTACCCAAAGCTTTGCAGTCTCACCCATCTTTTTATCCATGGATCTTCCTCTATCACACTGCCTCAGTGTAATATATGACCATGAGTCATCAGTTAATGGGAGATGTGACTTTAATCTTGTTCTTGATGGGGCTTTTTGTCCCTTTCTTTCTAGGGTGGATTCTTCTTGCTTTTGCAGGGTTTGATTGCATTGTTCTTCAGCCGTCACGGTGGTGCCGGCAGTTTGCCATCAGGACAGGCTGGAGTTGGAGACTGATCCCATCTCTCTCTCTCTCTCTCTCTCTCTCTCTCTCTCTCTCTCTCACACACACACACACACACACACACACACACACACACACACACACACACACACAAAGTTAAAAACATATCTAAATGAAGTTACAGCAAAACGTAGGCTCGGCAACACAAAATGAAAAAAAACAATTCAAAATGGAGTTTTGGTTACAATATGGAGTTACAAGTGAAAGAGTGAGCATGGTATTTTTATCAATGAATATTCCATTGTTTGAAGCAATCCTATGGTATAAATTCATCTTTAGTGCTACAAGATATTGTTTTCAGGAGCCTTAGCATCAGTCACAACTTTGTTCCTTAATCTAAGTAATGAACCTGTCAATGGGAATCTGGATATCATACAGTTTTCTGATGAGAAAAAAGGGTGACGTTTTTTGTAATTTTACTTATCTGCAGGACTGTTGGACCAAGTACTGTGGCCAGAGAAGAAGTCAAGGCCTTTGACTGTGTGTATTCGATTGACTGCATTTCAGTTTTTTCCTTCCTTTTCTTGAATTTCCTAATAGTCACAGTGTCTGTTTGAGCTATTTGTACATTAGCAATGGTATGGTAAGTTTTGGGGAGTTTTGGCAGTTGGAATTGAGATTTATTGGAATGAACCAGGGGGACAGCAGCCACTGACAGTATATCCCCTTCAGCTCTCTGCAACATGCAGCTTCTTGTTCATATCTTTAAAAAATTCTGTTCCTCTTGTATGTAAATTGATGCAGTTAAAGTACCTTTCCTTCCAAATGTTACCCCAGATGTCAAATTCTGTGACTCTGACCCCCAAAATAAGGCTCCTTTTCCAAGATTTTGCCTTGAGCCTTGCCTATTTTTATAAAGTGAAGTAAAGCTAAATGCTGCAAAAAACATGAACACCTTTAATCTTTCAATGCTTCTAAACTGAAACTTTGAAGCATCTCTTACATTCATGATATACGCTAAACCAAAAAAGTTCAAGTATATTTAGGTGCTGATGTTGTTTCACTCAACAAATAATCTAACAAATTCTAACAAATAATGCAAATAATCTGTTTTCTGTTTTGGACTGGCCTAATTTGAAATAATCAGAAATGAACCGCAATATTTGTATCTCAATTATAAGCACTAGTGCCACAGGACTCTGTTGTTTTTCTGCAATAGACTAACATGGCTACCCCTTTGGAACATACCCAATAGGTTTCCCTTATTGTAAAGATCAATTCTATTTGTGATATTGGGGCCTGAAAAATATGAGTCTCATTTGATTAGCATGACCAGATACCAAGTGCAAAAAATTGGAATGGGGTAGAGGTTAATAGGTGCCTATATAAGACAAAGTCCAAAATATCAGGATCATCCCTATAAAATCGGAACATATGGTCTCCGTAGATTTGATGTGTCTCTTTTAGCCTTACAATTCTGTAATACTTTCACTGTATTTCAATTAGATCAATCATATTCAACACAGTATTTATTTTATGTGAAAAACTGAAATGTCCCATGAGTAAGTTCTGAGACCTTTTATGTATTACTGTTGCTAGGGTAACCACATCCTTGAAATCCATGTGTCCAACATGTCAATCTCATTTTACATCTAGCTATCCAAGAGCCAACACTGCAACCTGGCATCAAAAAAAAAAATGAAGAGAGAAACAAGACAAAAAGAAGCTTTCTTATCAAAGTATATTTGCATATCTGTTGAAGTTAATTTTGGTCCTTTCTATATTACTACTGTCTTTGTTTTTGACAGACAACAGGTGCTTGCAGCAGACTGGGAAACCAGTATGCAGTGCTGCAATCAAAGTCCCTCATCAAACACCAAACTCCACAATCATCTATGGAAAAGAAAACTAGCACTTTCTGAAGTTTCAGCCAAGAAATCCAAGTCCAAGTATCTAGTCCTGAAGGCAACATTTTATGCAATTTATACCAGACCAAAAATGATTGCATTATAAATGCACATTGAAAGTAAAGGTGTCCCCATGCATCTCTGTATATATATCTCCCAGAATAATTTCTGAAAATCTTGCAAAAATTATTATTAATTGTTATTATTATTTATTTGTATTGCCACAGCATTGAGAAGCACTAATCATGGACCAGGACCCCATTGTGCTGGGCACTGTACCAAATAATGTTATTACCATAAGGCCTTCAGACAAAATTTTCAAAAGTATCTTAAAAGCCTGAGTCCAATTTCAAAAGTGATTTAGGCATTCAGAGCCTAAGGGGAAGATTTCCAAAGGCACAAATGTCTGCTAAGCATCTAATTCTTTCAAAGGGAAATGGATACCTAATTGCCATTTATACCTTTAAATATCTCCCCCTAAGTTTCATTGAAAGTTAAAAGGAACTCTTGTTCCTAAATGCGTAAGTCACTTTTGAAAATGGGGCTTACATTTGCTTCTAAGTCACCCAGACACTTCTAAAAATTTTACCATAGATATTTATGAAATAAAAGTTAGAGTTCCTTTGTAAGTATGTTGTAATTTAGTCAGACTTTCTGTAATGACTAATGATTCTATATAGCCATTGTGAGTGTAACTCAAGATAGGTATGAAGAAAACTCTGCATCCAAACACATCTGAAATTTGGGATATTCAAAATCCAAATCCAAATTCGAATTTTAGAATCTGAACTCATTTTAAATTTTAAAGTCACAGCCATACTCTACATAAGTCAATTCACTTATGCCAACACTGACCTCTTGGTATTCTTTCTCTATCATCATCTCTCTTACAGCATTTTAATATCTTTTTTTTTCATTTTATCATTTCATTATTATACATGAACTTTTAAAAATGCATATGTGATATTCTACTTCTCTTTCCATTTACATTTTATAATTATTATTCTGTACTGGTTGTGTATGTGTGCTCAGTTACTAAATATTTAATAACATAAGATTCATATTGTACCCACACTTTAATCCTTACTAGGTCTCTTCCTTTCAGGGGCATATGTTTCAGAGTTCTCTGTTCCATAAAATATATTTAAGTTTGGCATATTGAAATAGGAACTGGGAATGAAAAATAAAAGCATATAGTATAGAAGTGTGCAAAATAATTATTGAGATAGAGAAGAAAAATCAGGTACTTCTAGGTAAACTTGCTCAAATACAAGTGCTTGGGAATATTAAATTGAAAGACAACTTGAAAAATGATAAAAGGATGTAGGGTCCTGTTCTATGAATAAGGATCCTAGGTAGTATAGTAATACATATAAAAATAATAATAAAAGCTTCACCATATACCATTTCTTTATCACTTTAGTTGAATGTATAGAAGATACACTAACAGATCTCTTCATTTAACAAGCACAGCCTTTGTTGACATGAGCTCCTTTGTATAAAAACTTTCAGGTATATGAGCTACAGTATGACTAGATTTTCCTCACTCCTCAATAAAGCCTCATGTCCCTAAGGTTGTTTTCAACCTTGGTTTTTTCTTTTCAGTGTGTATTTATGAGAAACATTTTTCTATCACACTTTATGCAGAGGTCATATGTGGAGTGAATGATGTCAGCATATTCCTGTAGTTTAGCATAACCTTCAGTTTACTGCAAGAGCAGATTCTTAGCCCTAAATTCATTCCAGGGAATGTGTTACTAGAAGAGATTGTAGTGGAACTAGGGTTGTTGAATATGGAGTGGAGAAAGGGCTCTAGTGTCACAGAAATGCTAATATGTGGCCAAATGGTCAAAAAGTGAATTATATTATAGTTACAACAGGGAGAATTTCTTCAAACGGAGGAAACAAGCTGTATTTACTACCATGGTTCAGAAGACATATAAGTTAAGGTTACATTTTATTCAGTTGATTGACATTTGGAAAATTGGATGAGTATGATAATCCTTTACCTTGTAACCCATACATTGGAAAAAGTGCTTTGTGTTAGAGGAATGGTGGACAATGAATGATGAATAGAGCTAAGCATAAAACTCAAGGGTTTCACTTAGCTAAAGTTATGAGAACATGTTCCCACTACTCCAGGAGTTCCACTTTGAATCTGAAATCTGAAAAATGTCTTCAAACAAGGCTCAGTTGAAAACATCAAGATTCACATAGTTTTATGTTTAAACTACAAATGTCCATGATCTCTAGAAAATCATCACACCACCCAAATTCTTGAACAATTCAATAAACTTGGTCTAAGACTTCAGTTTGGACAAAAAATATTCAAAGGTGCCTAAGTGATTTAGGAACCCATTTTAAGAAAATGAGGCGCTTAGAAGCCTAAGTCCTGTTAATTTTTGATGGCTAAGTCGCTTCTGAAAAATAGTACTTAGGTTTCTAAATCACTTAGGCCCTTTTGCAAATATTATCCTTTTTCATGAAACACAAAACAAGGTGCATTTTGAATGGCCTTTATGTTAATTCCAACATGCAGCTCTACTAATGAATGTCTGCCAGTTAAATTCTTTACAGGTAGTAATATAATTAATATCCAAACAGTCCAAAACTGACCACAAAGAAATCTCTTAAAATTGGATGACTGAGCAACAAAATGGCAGATGAAATTCAATGTTGATAGATGAAAAGTAATGCACAGTGGGAAACATAATCCCAACTATATGTACAAAATGATAGCATCTAAATTCATCATTACCTCTCAAGTAAGAGATCTTGGAGTCATCGTGGATGGCTCTCTGAAAACATTTGCTCCACATGCAGTGGCTGTCAAAAAGGCCAACAAAATGTTAGGAATCACTAGGAAAGGCATAGATACTAAGACAGAAAGTATCATCATACAATGATATACATTTGTGGTACACACAGATTGTGAATACTGTGTGCAGTTCTAGTTGCCCCATCTCAAAAATGATATATTAGAATTGGAAAAAGTACAGAGAAGAGCATCAAAATTTATTCAGGGCATGAAAGAGCTTCCATATGAGGAGAGGGTAAGAAGATTGGAACTGTTCAGCTTAGAAAACAGAAGGGAGATATAATAGAGATCTACAACATTGAATGCTGTAGTGAAAGGAAATAAGGAATCGCTATTTATCCCTTCACATAACAGAAGAACCAAGAGTTACCCCAAGGGATTAATAAGTTGCAGGTTTGAAACAAATATAAGGAAGTACTTCTTCATGTAAAATACAGTCAACTTGTGGAACCTGTTGCCAGGGGATGTTGTCACGGCCAAAATTATAACCAAATTCAGAACAGAATTAGATAAATTCATAGAACATAAGTTCCTCAATGCCTATTGGTCCCATGCACTGGATGTCCCTAAGCCTCTAATTGCCAGAAGCTGGGACAGTATGACAGAGGGTGGATCACTTGATAATTGTCCTGTTCTTTTCATTCCTTCTGAAGCAACTGGCATCAGCCCCTGATGGAAGTCAAGATACTGGACAAGAGGGACCACTGATCTCACCAAGTATGCCGTTCTTATGTTCTTATGTGAGAGCAATAGCTGCATATAAAAACTATGTAATAGTTTCCATTCTAACCAAATATTATCTGTTACTCCTTATTTCCTGAAACTTTCACCTCTCAAACTGAATTTTTCCAAGTTTGTTTTTGCTCAAAGATAGGTTTGATTTTATTCAGGATTTTTTATTATTCATTTGGTTTTGTTTCTTGTTTTCTTCTTATTTAAAAAGGTCTCAAGGAAAGCCTCTCATCCTCTCTGAGTATGTGGAAAGCGAGTAAAGATGTTTTGCTAGTATATAATTATTAAGGCTTCTTAAAAACTTCTTAAAAACCAGTTGAGTGTTGAAAGTTTAAATATAGCAGAGAAATAACTCTTAGCCTAAGTGTCTTTTGAGTGTTCTGGAGAAAATGTATTTTGATTTGATTTCAGTATAGACATTTGAAAATCACATAGGCTATGTCTACACTAGAAAAGTTAAGTCAACTTTATTAAGTCAACTTAACAAAAGTCGACAACTTTTCTAGTGTAGACATAGCCCCTTTTCAACCTTATTAAGTCGACTTAACACTTTAAATCGACTTAGGCGCTAATCCCCATCCACACTGGCTTAAGTCAACCTAAAACGAGGTGTTATTAAGTCGACTTAACTTTTCCTTAAGTTGACTTAAGGAAAGCCCAGTGTGGATGTGGAGTAGTCTAGGTTGACTTAAGCCTCCTTAAGTCGACCTAACTTGTAAGTGTAGACGCACCCATACTGAGCATGCAACTCATATTTTGCTAAAGATTTTTATTAAGTTTCATAAGACTTGTCTTCAATAGAAAAATTATGTTGTCTTTGAATATGACTTTGAGTAGTCATGTTAACATTTCATTAAACATAAATGTGTAGACAGGATGACATTTTGACTCTACTGAAGTCTTAGCCATCAAATTCACGTAGGGACCTCAATGTTTAACATTACCTCAGTGGTCCGTATCAATACCATAAGTGAGAAATACTTCTTAGTTGTCTTACTGAGCAACTTCCAGGGGAGCAAACAGTCATGCTACACAGAACTAGCTTAAGTTTGCTGATGAACAGAAAGGCCGTTGTATTAATTAAGAGGGAATAAATGAGCCAAAGATGTTAACATAACGCAGTCACTGTCCAATGTTAAGCAAGGTTCAAGATTTGGTATGTAAAGATCCAAGCCTGCTTAAACATCATTTTAATCTTTTAATAAAGATACAGAAAAGAAGGTAAACCCCTGGCCCGGTGTGGTCAGGACTTCACTTAGGATTAGAATAACAAAGATCTGGGGTCCCAGGAGATAGTGGGGTAACAGACAAGATGGTGAAACATACTTCATTAGTTTCCATCAGTTCTTCAATATTTTCCCCCAAACTCTCTTTCTTTTAAAAAACAATTCAGAATGGTGGGTGGATTCCTTTATTATTCTGTCCAAATAGACTTTGTTTCTGATACACCAAATGTGGTTCATTGATTCTGGACCCACATTCTCTTGATTACCAGTCATGATTTTAATACAGTCCCTGAATTATATCAGTAGGCATTTTGGCTTAGATTAATTCACTTTATCTGCCCTCTTTTCGTGTCTTTGCTCATCAGCATCTGTTATTACCAATTATTTTGACACCTTTTGAACTTCCTCATGCTTTTTACACTTGATCTTATAATTAGAGTAAATTTGTAGACCCAAGAGTGCTCAAGAGTAGGCACAAGAGTGCTCAAGTCCTGGTTGCTCAGGTTGCTAGCTTTATTGTATATTTTCAGGAATAATCTAACACATCCCTCGTTGTTGTATTTATCACCTACATAGTTAAGTATTGTTCCTCTTTTCCAACCATTAATTTTACATCAAGAAATTCTAAAGAGCCAGAATTTTCAGACTTGGAAGTTGTGTTCCATATGTTGCCATGCTTTTGTGTTTGCAGGCACATATGATTCACTGAATCCTGAAGTAATCTTTCAAATAAAATAGATTGCTTGCAGGCATGTAGATGACTTTAAATATTTCTGCACTTCACTGTGAATTGCTCATTCACCTGAGTGTTTAACTATGTCAATGTGGCTCAACATTATCATATTTAATTGAATAGTTCAACAAGATAATACGCCAGTGTACACACCATCATGAGAAATCATTCAATGCATTATTGGCTCACAATAAATAAGGCAACACTCAAACACAACACAAGGGACTTGGTGAGAATAAATTTATAGATAGATAGATAGATAGATAGATAGATAGATAGATAGATAGATAGATAGATAGATAGATAGATGAGAGAGGGAAAGGGTTTAGTAGAGACTGGTAACATATCAATTTTTTAAATCTTTTTTTCCTGAATGAAAGTGAGAAGAGGAAGAAATATGGCTATGAAAGAGAAGACATTAGAATATCACGAGTAAGACTAACAAAATTATATCCAGTCCTTCCAACTCATCCATAATCCTAACTCACACTTAGCACAGAACAGGTGAAACTCCTCCTGCGCAATTCTCATCATTCTGCAGAAGTCCAGAATATTATCCTTTAAAGCCATAGGTCCCCTCTCAAACACTAACTGCTGGTGTCACCTCAGCAATTATTTGGTTTACTTTGCCAGTAATTCTATGTGATCTCACAATCTTCAGTGCTTGACTAACATAAGTAATATTTTGAATGAAAAGTAAAATATATGATAATAATTGAAATCATTACTAATCAGACCATGAAATTACTAAATGGCTAGACTGACAGAAAGATGGACTCCCAAATGTATTTATAACTCTTACATATGTACTTTAACTTTATTACCATGAGTAGTCTTATTGAAATCAATGAGAAAGAGATGGTCAGAAAATAACACTCCCCCCTCACCTCACCCCAGAAAATTGTAAATTTTCAAGCGACAAGAATCAAAAAGTGAAACTGAAAAAAATCTGTTCAGACACACTACTAAGGTGACTTATGCGTGTTGTAATTATGTACTCATTCTCTTCTGTGAGCCATGATGCATCATGGGAGATGTAGTCCAGCTAGGGAACCTGCCCCATAGAGGAGAATGGGAGCATGATGTCAATGAACTACAGTTACCAGGTGGCATTACAGCAGCATTCATAGAATCATAGAATCATAGAATAATAGGGTTGGAAGGGACCTCACGAGGTCATCTAGTCCAACCCCCTGCTAAAAAGCAGGACCACTCCCACTAAATTATCCCAGCCAGAGTTTTGTCTAACCGAGCCTTAAAAATCTCCAAAGATGAAGATTCTACCACCTCCCTAGATAGCCCATTCCAATGCTTCACCACCCTCCTAGTGAGAAAGTTTTTCCTAATATCCAACCTTGACCTCCCCAGCTGTAATTTGAAACCATTGCTCCTTGTTCTGTCCTCTGTTACCCTCGAGAACAGCCTAGCTCCCTCCTCTTTGGAGCAACCCTTCAAGTAGTTGAAGGTTGTTATCAAATCTCCCCTCAGTCTTCTCTTCTGTAGACTAAATAAGCCTAGTTCCTTCAGTCTCTCCTCATAAGTCATGTGCCCCAGCCCCCTAATCATTTTTGTTGCCCTCCGCTGGACTCATTCTAATTTGTCCACATCCTTTCTGTAGTGGGGAGCCCAAAACTGGACACAGTACTCCAGATGCGGCCTGACCAGTGTCGAATAGAGGGGAATTATCACATCCCTCGATCTGCTGGCAATACTCCTACTGATGCAGCCTAATATGCCATTGGCCTTTTTGGCAACAAGGGCACACTGTTGGCTCATATTCATGTTCCCGTCCACCATAACTCCCAGGTCCTTTTCTACAGCGCTGCTACTTAGCTGATCGGTCCCCAGCCTGTAGCAGTGCATGGGATTTTTCCGTCCTAAGTGCAGGACTTTGCACTTGTCTTTGTTGAACCTCATGAGGTTTCTTTCGGCCCAGTGTTCCAATTTGTTTTCAGGTGTAAGTTTTTGGTTTTTGAAAGTTTGGTTTTTGATAAAAAGTAGAAGTTTTCTGGGGAAATCAGACAAAAAAATAATTTAAAAAATTCTTTTAGTTGAAAATAGGCATTCATTGCATAACCAACTTTCCCGCAGAAAGGGTATTTAAAAATAAAATAAGTTAAATATATGTATAGTAAGCCATTCTGTGACAACAAGACTCTACTAAGTATAGCTTAGTAGGCTAGTAATATAGGTCTTAGGTGGCTGAAAGCACCAATAATATAACCTGTTATGACTTTTTGCCATAATTATCACGTGTCTTTTGCCATGACCTATATGGTAGATTTATTTTTTATAAATTCTCAATCACACACACAGATATTTAGGAAGATATAGATATATTTTAAAGACACTTGATATAAAGATAAGTTCCAAAGGGGTAGCTGTGTCAGTCTAGTTCAGCAAAACAAACAAGAAGTCTTGTGGCACTTTCAAAGCCTAAGAAATTTATTTATTACAAGAGCTTTCATGGGAGAAAATTCCACTTCATCAGACGCTTGAAGATGGAGAACTTACAGAATGGGAGGAAAATAAATGCAGGGAAGTGTAATTCACTGTAATTCAAGTCACTGTTACAGCAAAGCAAAGCAGTTGTTTAGATTCGAACAGTGGAGAACGGCATATTAGAGGGAGGTGGGGTAAAATCACCTGTTTTAATAAGAAAAGAACCCCAAATACCAATTTAACCCTAAGGCAATGGTGTCAAATTTGCATATTAATTCCAATTCTGTAGTTTCTCTTTGAAGCTTTGATTTGTAATCCACTTGTCTAAGTATGACTATTAATATATTGTCAATGGAGTGAGCAGGGAGATTGAAATGTTCCCTATTGGTTTTTGAATGTTGTTTCTGATGTCAGATTTGTGTCCATTTATTCTTTTGTGAAGAGACTCTCCTATTGGTCTAATGTATAAGGCCGAGGGGCATTGCTGGCACATGATGGCATAGATTTTCTCCCATGAACGCTCATGCGATAAATAAATTTGTTAGTCTTTAAAAGTGCCACAAGACTTCTTGTTTGTTTTGATGTAACAATGATTTTGACCTTCTCTCCCCACAACTTAGCCAAAAAGCAACAAAAGTCATTCAAATTTGATTCATCCCATGAGGCCAATACACAGAATCTTCAACTCATCTTAACATCTGCCATTGCAATCAAATTTGGAGTAAGTCAGACAATTGAATTTGAGACATTTTGTCCCATTTTGCCTATCTAGGTACAGTCATTGCCCACCTAGAAAGTAGTAATTAGTTACCTATGTAATTCAGGACTATCATGATTCGTTAAAATCAAGTGTGTTCTTCAAAGCCAATAGGAATTGTTGCTCAGTTCTAATTTTTACCATTCTTTAGTCAGGAAGTGTCAGATTACCGGTCATCTAAACAGTTATATGTTAAACACTCTAGTGGTTCTTTATAGGGTTTTTTTTTTTTTTAAAAGAAGCTTTGTAAACTTTATATTTTTGTTGTTGTCCCCACAGTATCTGTCTTTAAATATATGCATGTATTTACTTACATAATCTATTGCTATTTTCTTTTGTTATTCATGTTATAATTTTATATTAAGTTTAAAATCTATTTTACTGAGCTGTTTTATCCATCCTTGTCTTAGAAATGAATGTGCTGTAATCTTAAGAGATGCAGTATTTACTTAACTATATCCATATTAGCTAATTACATTTATTCTACAGTCAGCTAAGGATGCCCTCAGTCTGTTGATGCTGTCACATCTGGGATATTGAAATGTTTCACAATAAGTATTCAGTCAGATGGCTCAGATCATTCATTAAGCAGCAGGTACACATCAATTGCAAGACTAGAGATTACTCAGATCTCTCTGCAATTGGGGCCTTGCTTTAACCCTTAAACTATTGGGATTTTTCATTCTTTGTCAGCTGATATATGTGCTAAGAGGTGACCTGTAGTTGGCCATGGCAAGCAGAGAATTAAAACACTTATACATTCATTACATCATATATCAGTACTTCTGTTATAAACCTCAATGTTCAGGACTTTAAAACAGATAAAATGACTTCTGTCTGACTGAAACAGTGTAAAGATATGAAGCACAAAGGATATATTCATTAAACTTCCTCCAGTTTAAAGAGACCAAGTGGGTGAGGTAATATCTCCTACGGGAGCAACTTCTGATGGTGAAAGAGACATGGTTTCAAGCTTACACAAATCTCTTCTTCAGGTCTGGGAAAGGTACACAGAGTGTAGATAGATAGTGATAGATACCAAGTGGAAAAGATCGTTCAGCATAAGACGTTAATGTGTTATAAAAGATCATTTCAGGTGAAATAGATAGTTCACACCCCTGCAGTCAGAGGATGAAGGAAGGTTAATGGGTTACAGATTGTTGTAATGAGTGTCTTTTTTGTGGTCCATGATGTTTAAGTTATAAGTTTAAGCTCCCAGGCTTGTCTTTTGAAGGTGTCATGCTGGTTTCCTTTGAGGACAAGGACTGGGAGGTCAGATATAGAATGATCATTTTATGAAAAGTGTTCACTCACAAGTGATGTGTTGTTTTTGTCTTTTATCATTTTCCCATTTGAGTTCATTGACGAAAGTAGTGGTTGTCTCATTTCACCACATAGCTGTTTTCGGGATATTTAGTGCACCTGATGAGGTACCTCACATGTGGCAATGTGTAGGATCCCTGGATCATGAAAAGTGTGTTGGGGGGGGGGGTGAGGCAGGTATTAATCATCATAGCAGGTTGGCAGCAGAAGTCCTTGTGCTGACTGTAAACTGAAATTTCGAAACAAAATAGGATGCTTGATGGCGCTAGTTTGCATGTGGCTTCCTAGAATGCTCTCCTGGCTGCACCTGCGCAGGCAACTGAAGCCTGAGATCCCTTTGAAAGGCTTGGATATGTTTGTGTACACACTAAGAGAACTGTTCAAGACATTGTCCATGTTATCCCTTGCATTTTTATTCGATGGAGTAAAAAGGAAATAACCACTGAATAACCACTGAAATCAGTAATCTGGGATAAAAAAGGAGTAATCTATAGGAAGAATGTTCTGTGGTAATTAAATATATTATTATAATTCTGTATTATTTGTACTAGCCTCTTTTAACAGGGAAATTTAGCAAAAGGCCCTCAAGCCTCATAGACTTGAAGGTCAGAAGGGACCAGTACGATCATCTAGTCTGATGTCCTGCAAAATGCAGGCCTTAAGACCTCATCCACCCACTCCAGCAATAGGCCACCAACCTATGACTGAGTTATTTACCTCCTTAAATCATGATTTAAGGACTTTAAGATACAGAGAATTCACCGGTAGGTGAGCCATGCCCTGTGCTACAGAGGAAGGTGAAAAACCCCCAGAGCCCAGGCCAATCAGCCCTGGGGGAAAATTCCTTCCCGACCCCAGATATGGCAATCAGTTAAACCCTGAGCACATGGGCAAGTCTCAACAGCCATTTACCCAAGAAACAATTCTCTGTAATAATTCTGAACCCACCCCATGTTCTCTCCCCTCATAGGCCACTTGTATATCCACCACACGTAGCCAAATATCAGTCAATTTCCAAAATAGGCTAATCATACTATCCCCTCCATAAATTTATCAAGTTCAGTTTTGAAAGCAGTTAGGGTTTTTGCCCCCACAACTCCCCTTGGAAGGCTATTCCAGAACTTTACTCCTCTAATGGTTAGAAACCTGCATCTAATTTCAAGCCAAAATTTCTTGATGGACAGTTTATAACCTTTTGTTCTGGTGTCCACATTGTTGCTGTACTCAAATAATTCCTCTCCCTCCCTGATACTAATCCCTCTGATGTATTTATAGAGAGAAATCATATCCCCCCACAACCTTCTTTTGGTTAGGTTAAACAAGCCAAGCTTCTTGAGTCTCCACTCATAGGGCAGGGTTTCCACTCTACAGACCATCCTTGTAGCCCTTCCCTGCACCTGTTCCAAATTGAATTCACCCTTTTTAAACACGGAGGTCCAGAACTGCATGCAATATTCCAGATGGGGGTCTCACCAGTGCCTTGTACAGTGGCACTAAGACCTCCCTGTCTCTACTTGAAATACCTCTCCTGATACATCCTAGAACTGCATTAGCTTTTTTCACGGCCACATCACATTGGCGGCTCATAGTCATCCTATGATCAACCAGTACTCCCAGATCCTTCTCCTCTTCAGTCCGTTCCAACTGATGTGTCCCCAACTTATAGGAAAAATGCTTGTTATTTGTCCCTAACTGCATGACCTTGCACTTCCCATTATTAAATTTCATCCTAATCCTGATACTCCAGTTTACAAGATCATCCAGATCTTTCTGTAAATAACATTTAGCGTATGAAGCTTCAAGAAGACTTTTTAACAAGTCAAGAATTCCTGAAGAGAACCGAAAGAGCAGATCCTGCCTTCACTCTATTTTTATATATTATATTTTGAGCATATATCATATATGCAACTTACCCTGGTACTTATTTTATGCCATTTCCCTAGAACAGTGCTTGGAAATTAGTAACTCTCAGCTAGGACACTGGAAGCAATTCTTTGAAAAAATCCTCATCCCTTGTCTGGGAAGATAGATTTTTAAAGGCCTGAACCAAGTCTGAAATGCTTCTTCCCAAAAGAGTGTAGGGTGGCTGAGTGAGAGAGCACCAACACCAGGCTATACGAGTGAAGAAGCAATGCTTTGGCCAGTTGGTAGTGGAGAGGAAGATTCTAATACCAATAAAGAGAAATTATGCTGTCAGATCTGTTAAGGGAAAAGCCAGGAATGGAGATAATGGGAAAAAATAAGGAAAGGAAAAATACAGATTGAATATCAGGGGCAATTTCCCGTCAGTGAGATGTATTTATACAGTGGAATAGTCTCCAGTGAAAGTTGTGGAAGCCCAGTTGTTCACATCATTTAAAAACTAGGATGCTCAAATATTCGAAGATACTACAGGAAAAAATCCTATCTGGAAACGGGAGTGAACAAAACCATATTACCTAACAAGTAATCTCCATTTCCATCTTTAATTTCTATAATTGCATCTTCTGTTATGGATACAATGTAGATTTTTAATGTGCAAAACTAATGTCTGTACTGGCATGTCACACAAAGAGAGTTATACAGGGCCTAGGTTTTAAGAATAAAAATATTTAGAGGTTCATATTAACATATAGATTCTATATAGATTCTAAATTGAACAAAAGAGCATAATATAAGGATTTGTCTAGGAGAAAGCTGCCATAGAGCAGACACAAAAAATATACATCGTTAAGAAATCTGCCATTACATATTAACACCATGTGGACAAATTCACCTGATCTGCAGTCTGAGTGAAATTCACTCTAGTGCCAAGAACTTAAATGATGCACAGGCCTGGTGATCCTCTTCTACAAAGGGCTGAATTTCACTCTCGTTGAATTAACTACAAAGCTAAAATAAAACCATGATTAAAGGATGACCACTGTCAGAACATCTCCTTACAATAGAACATTTGAGCAAAGAGGAGAAAATCTACAAGATGGAAATTCCGCTCCCATTGACTTCAGTCGGGCCAGAATTTCACCCAGTTTCTCAAGGTTCAAGTTGGAGTGTATGAATGATTTGGAGGAAAAGATTAACCTGATAGACAGATAGACGGACGGACGGATGGGCGGGCGGGCGGGCGGGCGGGCGCGTATACATATAAAGGCACACAAATCCTAATCAACACAGAATAGAAGTTTGATTCTTGCCAAAAAAGCAGTATTAGAAGCCTGAGTCAGAAGAGGCACAGACTAATACTCGATTAAGTGTTTAGTAGTTCCTTGCTTCCCCGCTGTTCAAGGCATTTCTTGTCTCTGTTTTATTGGTCTCCCATACCTCAGCATCTATGCCTTTTTTTTTTCTTATTTTTCATACATACCATTTCCTATAACTTATTATCTTCCCTAATAGAACAGCAAGAAAGACTAACAGATTTATTTATCACATGACCTTTCATGGGAGAAAATCCCACTTCATCAGATGGGAAATTTGTAAATTTCCCATCTTCAAAGCGTCTGACAAAGTGGGATTTTCTTCCATGAAAGCTCATGCAATAAATAAATCTGTTAGTCTTTAAAAGCGCCACAGGACTCTGTTTGTTTTTCTGCAATAGACTAACACAGCTCCCTCTTTGGAACTAGAAAACTAGGTAAGGTACAGTTATTGTTGTACTTCTCACACAAAGTCCCTAATCAATCTTAGCTCTGCCCCACAGAGATGCTCTGAGCTATCTAGAGACTCAGACTCTCTCATAGCACCATAAAAACACAATTTTATTTTACTTGAATCCAAAGAAAATGAGTCAGAGTAACTTTCAGAATCTGAAGTTTGATGGTCAAGATCTTTTAGTAGCAGATTCTCTTAGAAACTCGAAAAACTATATGATTGCAAACTCTCCACGTTCAAGCATGATTTTGCCAGTGTAAATTCAGGGTTAATCCAGGGCCGGATTAACTGGCTCTGGGGACCTGGGCTGCCCCCCACAGCAGGGTCAAACCATGGGGTCCCCTGCCTCCACTGCAGGGCCACCCCCAAGGGGTCCCCCACCCCCACTGTGGGACCCCAGCCTTGGGGCCCATCATAGGGGCCAGGCCCTCCGCCCCCCATTGCTGAAGGGGAATGAGCAGGGTCATCTCCAGATTATCCAAGGCGTTTTAGGGGCTTGAGCCCAGGGCCCCCATTTTGCCGGGGCTTGAGGCTTAAGCCCCTAAAACCCCTTTTATAATCCAGCCCTGGCTTAATCTAAAACCCACTGAACTCAATGGAACTTGGAAACCTTCTAACAATTTTTGCCAGGAGTAGGTGCTCTTTTATGAGATCTATTCATTAAAAATAGATTTAGATAATTCATTAGCTCTTCACATTTTGTAGGATGTTGCATAATTATCCATGAGGATTTTTTTCTCAATCTTTGCTGTTTTCTGGGATATGCAATTATTTCCAAAGAATTTGAGCATTTAAGAAATAACGATAAATGGGTTCTTTTATTCTCAGATCTTTCATTTTTGTGGCTTCATTTCACCTAATCAATAGGCTTCAACTTTTAATGTGCCAAGGTAATGTCCAGATCTATATTTTGGTCCCTGAATGTTCCATAATGACTGTTTTTTGTTGTGTAAGTAACCTTGAGATATTTAGATTTGGATGTTTTCCAAGTTTCAAAAACTAAATGTAGACAGAGTAAAATTTGTTACTCCTCAGGTCTCTTCAGCATCAGTCTTTATATTCTCTCTCGGGTCTAGGTAGCTCCTTTTGACATCTACTGTGTCCTCCAAAAGTCTCTTGGCTCACAACATCAAATTATTGTTTATTCCAAGCTCAACTGCTGATGTCTATATTAATGAGGTTGCTAGCCCAGTTTATTAGTGTCCTAGAATCATTTCCATCCTATATCCCATCTTGTCTCTTTGGAACACCAAAACACTCACACTTTTTGTCTGTTATTCTTCACCTGGATTATTGTAATTCATTACTTGCTGGCCTACTTGTCACCTTTTGTTTTAGTTGCTTACAGCTGGTGTAGAATTTGGTTGCTTATAAGATTTCTAATTACGTTAGTGCAACAATGAAAGAATTCCACTAGCCTCTTGCGATTCAGGGCTTTTAAGCATTTGGTCCTTAAAATACATGAAAGTTCATGCATAGTTTGCACAAATATATACAAATAATCACCTTTCCTCTTATTACCGCTTTTAGATGATGGAAGTTTCAGCTATTAATTTTAGATTATTCAAAATATTTATAATAGTCTCCTTATAACAAATTTTCTAGTCTAGCAATTATTTGCACTTTTCCCAATTATTATATTCCTGCTATCTTTTTTGCCTTTCTCATCTACTCTCCTCTTCCCCAATCATTTGTTCAGGAGCTCATTAGGACCGACAATGAGAGAATGGCCAGTAGATTCAGTAGCAGCAGAACCAGAAGCAGTGTTTACATAGTGAGGAAGGAGAAAGCAGGAAGATATGAATGTACTTAATTGGTATCACTGTCAACAGTGAAGATGAAGGATGAGGCTCAGCTTTTCCTTATTAGAAGTGGTGATGAGGTTTGAGAATTGTTGGGTAATCAGAACACAGTTTGGGAATGGACATTTTGGGTGATCCCAAGGGAAAAGTGGGATGGGGAATTTTATGGTTTGAGGTGGAAACTGTTTGAAAATTAGAAAAGTAGTACTGTTCTGAATCATAGTAAATCTTGAGGGTGAGTGGGAGGAGAGAGAGCTGATTTTCACTTTGTGTTTCCAGGTTTATTTCATACTAGCTCTCAAAACAAAATGCAATAATATTGGTCAGAAGATCCTCTGCTGAATGTGCAAGAAATCAGTGCCTAAAGACCATTCACAACTCTGAGAAATTACTTTTCTTACCAAATGCTCTCTGCAATATTTAGCTCCTTAGTATTCACTACACTCACTTGCACCACCAAACAAACCATGCAGTGTTGATGGAGTTATATCAGGTGTAAACAAATACAGATTACAGTAAGAAAAATGTGTCAAGTTGGTGTTGAACTGATTCTGCCAGTGAGATGGTGCAAAGGTAAAATGAAAGTGACTATAATACCTGTATTAACCTCTGAGCCTGCCCAATAGGCACTAAATGTTACAAGATGTCTGAGCAATCAGACGGAGAACAGAGTTCATGCAGTTAATAAAAATTGTTGTGCCCTTTCTCTGACAAACCTAAGTCATGAATTCTTATTAACCATGAATAACGGGTGGCAAACTCCTTAGACAGGATTAGAATTCAAAATGACCTTGATAAATTGGAAAAATCCACCTGAAGTCAATAAAGACAAGTGCAAAGTACTACACTTAGCAAGGAAAAATCAAATGCACAAAACCAAACCAGAGAATAACTGGCTATACAGCAGTGCTGCAGAAAAGGATCTGGGAGTTAAAATTGATCAAAGATTGATATGAATGTGATATATCGTTGAAAAAACCCCCCATAATTCTGGGCTATATTAACAGGAGTGTCATATGTAAGATCTGAGAGGTACTTGGGACTGCTAAGAGCTCCACTGGCATATTATGTCCAGTTATGGGCACCCACTTTAAGAAAGATGCGAACAAATTAAAGGAAATCCAGAGGAAAGCATCAAAAATGCCAAGATGATTAGGAAACATGACCCATGATATTAGGTTGAAAGAACTGAGTATATTTAGTTTAGAGATGAGAAGAGTGAGGCACAATAAAAGCTTTCAAATATGTGAAAGCTTGTTGTAAAGATAATGGTGATCATCTTCATTTTCACCCAGTAGCAGTAGAAGTAGTAATCAGCTTAGTTTGCAGCAAGGGACATTTAGGCTGCATCTACACTGGTAAATTAAGTCGACTTAAGCTTGGCTTAAGTCGACTTAATTTGCCCTGCATCTACACTACACTTTCCTTAAGTCGACTTAAGCAAAATAAAGTCGACTTAATGAAAATTAAGTCGACTTTATTAAACCACCTTCCTACTTGACCTAAGGCTTAATTCAACTTTTTAAAGTCGAATTAAGCCAGTGTAGCCCTGGGGTAGCCCTAAATCGACTTAGGGCTACCCCTGGACTACAACAATGCCCTCCCTGCCTGGGGGGGCAAAGGAGGAGCCTGGCATGCCCCCCAAAGGGCAGGGCATGTGGGCAGGGTGTGACACTGTCTGGATTTAGGGAAGCATTTATGATATTATTTTCTATGGATATCTCATAAATGCTATAATCCATAGGAACTATGTCATGTTTAGTATCAATAGAAAGGTAGTAATTTGCTGGGAATGATTATATAGTTTATGTCTAGCAATTCTATTTCGATTAGAAGTTAGGAATTTGATGTTATATCCATACTTTAACTTGTGTCATTCTGGAGGAATGCCTTAGACGGGAGGGTGTGAACAACCATTGTCTCCTTAATGTTTAGGAATCTGCCAGGTGATATGGTCCCAGGGAGTAAACTGATGAGCCATTAAGGACACAATGGTTGTATTCTTTATGTCCTTAATGGCTCATCAGGATACTCCCTGGGACCACTCCCTTGGGACCTGCCCAAGGTCCCCTTAGCCCCACAAAGTCAACCTAGAGCATCCAGTGTGGAGGCTCTAGGTCGACTTTGTAAGATCCCCTTTAAGTCAACTTTAATTTTAAGTGTAGACACACTAAGTTGACTTAAAAGTTCAAGTGTAGACATAGCCTTAGACTGGATATTAGGAAAACTTCCTATCTACGAGGATAGTTAAGCACTGGAACAGATTACCTAAAGAGGCTGTGGAATCCCGGATACAAGAGGGTTTAAGAACAGGTTAGTTTACTGGTGTTTACTGGTCTATATATACTTAATCCTGCTTCATTGTGAGGTATGGACTAGATGACCTCTTGACATCTCTTCCAGCCCTTCATTTTCATGATTTTATGATTCCAATTACTTCTGAGATAGAATACAGACTTCCTGCATTATATTTATTTTACTTCATTTGCATGTTAAATACATAACATTTGCATTTCTACTAAAGCAACTGCACAAACACATAAGTTATGTACTCTGATAGGGAGTTGTAATTATTACACATACTACATGCAATTCTGAATGTATTCATAATAAAAAGATTGCACACCAGTTCCTGTGCTGCATCACTGAATCATCTTTTAAAATGAAGGAGATAGCTCCCTATCTTCCTAGTTCTAACAGCAACAAATAAGAAAGAAAAGAAACAGCTCTGAAAGGAAGACATCCAGGAGAAAAACCAAAGCAAAAAGGATCCAGAAAGACCCACCTTAAGACATTCATCAGGCCAAGAGAATAGGAGTTTGACACTTGATTTGTAATATGAAGAGTTGCTGTAGCTGTGTTGGTCTCAGGATAATGACCAGGTGGATGAGATAATATTTTTATTGGACCAACTTCTGTTGAGAAAGACAAGCATTTGAGCGTACACAGAGGTCCTCTTCAGGTCTGGGAAGTTTGATCCAGTGCTTCATTTGCACAGCCCATATGTTCTGCCCAAGTTGCCATTGCCTGTATCCTCAAAGATCTTTAGCTGTTTCTCAGATAGGTGACTAAAAGGCTTTGAGGAACTTGGCCTACCTGACTCCAAACTACACAACAGATATATAAACTGACAACCTGGATCTCTTGGAGGCCTTTCTTGCAAGGTACTGAGTTCAGGGAATGCAACACCTTGCAGAAGATACTTACCATCTTACAAGAATGGGCCTCTATTGGAACTCACATTTGGCAGGTGTTGATATAAGATAGTCAATGAACAGCTACAGAATGTATCTCACTAGTTAGTTAAACACCAGGTGATGTATATAGCGAAGATCAGATCAGATGACTCTGTGTAACTATGGTGACTGTTGATAAGGCACAAGGATGCCCACAAATTCCACAAATTTCAATTATATTTCTTATTTTAAAAACCATGCATTTGGAAACTTCAGATATTAAAATATTAAAATATACATTCATTGGCCTACTTGCCACCCTTTGACTCTGGACTTGCAATGAATATTTGAGAGCTTTCTGAGAAGGCTACTTTATAGAATTAGTTTTTCATATAAGGAGTGTGCTTTTGTTATGTACCAGCACATCGTAAAGTGTAAAATAAGAAGTTCTAACATGTCTTACATACAATAAAAATGTTTGTTAGATGCCAAGTGATACTTCTTGGCAGATGCCCTTTCAGGGGATTTATGTAGGCAGAGGAGACCAGAAAGCTTGGCAGTATTTTAACTCATATGTTTTATGTAGTTCAGAAAGAAATTGCAATGTCTATTGCTCCTATAACTCATTCCATCAAAAATATTTATGTCAGCCATACAAAATTGTAACAATACAACTCTGCTGGAGAAAAGCCAAGAAGTGTAATTCAGCCACCTAAAACCACAGGAAGGTCCAAAAATGACAAAGAAAAAAAAAAAAAGTCAGGACATAAGATATAGAACAGTATTGCAATGAAGGTCAGGATATATGTTTTAATATACCAATGACTAAAGAGTGGTGAGAATTCATTTATTTGATTCACTGCACATTTCTTTCAGTGGTGTATTATGCACATTACCATGTAGTTCAGCTAACATGCAGTGCAGATAGTGTAGCATGGCTTAGGCAAGCAAAGACATACCTTAAGGGTATGGGGTATGTACCCGAGTACATACCCTAGATCAGTGGTTCTCAACCTTTTGCGACACATTTGTTGACATATTGTGATCCTATAGGACGCACCAGCCCACCCCTCCAGGCGGAATCCAGCCATCTCCCCAGATCACAGCAACTCACTTACCCATGTGGTAAGCTCTCTACTCATTCAAGCTGTGCCTCTGCATCTACATTGCTATTTTTAGCAGTGAAGTATCCTGCTGCCTTCCTGCCGCTGGACCCCTTCCCAATCACAGGAATGACTCCAGCAGTAGGAAAAGGCTCTGACTGTGGGAAGCAGTGGAGAAAGTCTCCACCAGCTGTCCCTTGCTGGAGCAGAAAGACTCCAGAAGCAGGGGAAAACTCTGAGAAGAAAGACTCTGGCAGTGGGAAGCCAGCGAGAAAGGCTCAGCCTTTCCTTGCCAATTCCCCCATACCAGAGCTGCTGAAGCCTTTCCCCAATTCCTTTCTTCCGCTACAGCCTTTCACTGTAATGCAGTAGGGACAGGGTGTGCTTTTCACTGCAACGTGTAGTAACATGTACACAAGGGTACACAGTGTAGACATAGCCTTAGGAACAAAGAATACAGTTTTCACTTACAGGATAGTGGACTGTATTTTGGAAAATAGTGACTTTCAAAGGACCAGAGGGCCAGTGAACATGAGATCCCAGTGTAGTGTGGTTGCTCAAAGAGATAGTGTGATTCTTGCCTGTATAAGCAGGGAATAACAAGTAGAAATAGGTAGGTGCTGTTATCACTGCATTGCTGAGGCCATTACTGGAGAACTGTCCAGTTTGGTGTCCACACTGTAAAAAGGATGTTGACAAATTGGAAAGAGTTCAGAAAAAAAGCTTCAAGAATGATCTAAGATCTGGAAACCTGCCTTACAATGAGAGATTAAAGAAGATGAAGCTATTTTGTTTAATGAAGAAAAGGTTAAGAGGTGACTTGATCATTCTATAACAAGGGTTCTCAACCCCTGGCCTGTGGGGCTTTTTAAATGGCCCGCGCTGCCTGGGCTGCTGCCTGGGCACTGCCTGGCCCTGCTATGGTCTCCTGCCTCTTCTCTAGTCCCAGCCAGGGCTCCAGGGCCTGTGTGCGGGGCCATGGGACTGCGCAGCTGGGGCGTGTGCGGGAGTGGAAGGGAGGCCACAGTTCAGCATGTCATGGCACAGCTGGGGAGCGTGCTTTGGGGGGCGTGGGCCAGCATGACATGGCTGGAGACGGAGGGGCAGGCTGGCGCAGCTGTGGGGTGTCCTGGCTGCTGGAGATGGCCACAGGCAGCGCGGCTTGACCGGGAGGCCATGGGCTGGCACGGCAGCAGTGGGGGAGTAGGAGCATGGGCCGCGCTGTTGCTAGGACCCACACTCCTGCCCACAAACTGGCCCTGTTCCTGGGCATCTAGCACCCTACCTCCCCTTTAAAAAAAACTTTCTGATTTTTTCAAAAATTTTAAAAAATCTTTTTGGCTCAAGAGCCACAAATATAATTCTTACAACCCCGAATGGCCACTAGTCTGTTTAATTAAAATTTTATTTAAATTAATTAATTGTTTAAATTAATTTTAATCCAACTTTAATTTGAATTGAATTAATTTAATTTTAATGTAAATTTAATTAAATAGACCGGTGGCCCTTCAGGGTTCTAAAAATTGTATTTATGGCCCTCGAACCAAAAAGGTTGGGAACCACTGGTCTATAAGCACGTGCATTCGGAGAAGATTTCTAACAACAAAGGTTTTTTAATCTAGCAGACAAAGGTATAACAAGGATCCAGTGGCTAGAAATTGAAGACACACACACACACAAAAAAAAGTTAACAATGGGGATAATACACCATTGGACCAACTTGTCCTGGACCGTGGTAGATTCTCTATTATTCAAAATTTTTAAATCAAGACTGGATGTTTTTCAAAAAAATATTATCTAGATCAACCAGATACCATGGGCTTGATGCAGCAATTTCTGCATGAACTTCCATGCCATCTGTTACTCAGGCTGTCAGAGTAGATTTTCATAAAGGCTTGGTTTGGCTTTATAATCTTAAAAATATTTAGGGCCGGTCCCTGAGCTTGTGTAGTTTAACATTGCTCTACGGATGTTGGAGGAGTTCTGGGACAGGGATTTTTTTGTTTGTTTGTTTGTTTTTGTTCTGTGGTTAGTACAATGGGTCCTGAATCATGACTAGAGCTCCTACGTGCTACGATAATACAAATAAATAAATAAATAATGCATCAAACAACACCAGAAGTGGAACTTGCCCTCAGAGTGAAATTTACTCTTGCCATGTATGCAGCAGTATCCAATTCCTGTTTATTTTCCATACTGTAATAAGAGCACAGTCCTCTTTGTAATATAGGGCCTGTCTGGAAACTTTTTATAGCGGTCAATGGAAAGACTCCCATTGACTTCCATGAATTTTGTGTCAGACCCAGAGTATGGAGTTCATAAACAAACTATGGAAATACAGCCAAGATGGAGACACTATAAGGTGAGCGCATAACTGATTGGAAAACCGTACCCAGAAAGTAGTTATCAGTGGTTCACAGTCAAGCTGGATGGGCATATCCATTGGGGTCATGCAGGGATCAATTCTGGGTCAAATTCTGTTTAATATTTTCATCAATGATTTAGATAATGGCATAGAGAGTACACTTATAAAGTTTGCAGACAATACCAAGTTGAGAGGGCTTACAAGTGCTTTGGAGGATAGGATTAAAACTGAAAATGATCTGGACAAACCAGAAAAATGGAGTAAATAGGAAGAAATTCAATAAGGATAAATGCAAAATACTCCAATTAGGAAGAAACAATCAATAGTACACACACAAAATGGAAAGTTCCTGTCTAGTAAGCAGTATTGAAAAAGGGATCTGGAGGTTATAGTGGACCACAAGCTAATTGTGAGTCAAAAGTGTAAGACTGTTGCAAGAAACTAATCTTTCTGGGATGTATTAGCAGGAGTGTTGCAAGCAAAACATGAAGTAATTCTTCCACTCTACTCCATGCTGATAAGGCCTCAGCTGGAGTACTGTGTCCAGTTCTGGACATTTCAGGGAAAGTGTGGACAAATTGGACAAAGTCCAGAGGACAGCAACAAAAATGATTAAAGGTCTAGAAAACATGACCTATGAGGAAAGATTAAAAATGGGTTTGTTTAGTCTGAAGAAGAGAAGACTGAGGGGGGGACATGATAACAAATGATTGTTACTAGGAGGAGAGAGAAAACTTGATCTGATTAACCCCTAAAGATAGAACTAGAAGCAATGAGCTTTTAAATTGCAGCAAGAGAGGTTTAGGTTGAACATTAGGGAAACTTTCTCAACTGTCAGGGGAGTTAAACTGTGTAAAGAGGAGGTAGAACCTCCATCACTGGAGATTTTAAAGAATATGTTAGACCAGCATGCCCCAAATTGTGTTCCGCAGAACACTGGCCTTCCGCGCGATGTGAATAGGTGTTCTGTGAAAAAATTCCAACGCTAGTGATTTTTCTTTCTAAAATATTTCCTTTGTTCTTCCCTCATTATTTTTTGTTCTTTGTAAAATAAAAGACATTATTTTTTGTTCTTTGTAAAATAAAAGACATCCCCAAAAAACGAACTCTTTTAAATCAACTTTTGAGCAATATGTGTGGCAATTTTTTGGTATGAACCCCCTCAACCCCTGACCAGCATGTTTGCACTCCATCAATACATTCCAAGCACAAAAGTGTTCCATGGCAAATTAGTTTGGGAAACGCTGCGTTAGACAAACACCTGACAGGAATGGTCTAGTAGTAGCAGTAGTAATCCTGCCTTGAGTACAGGGGACTGGACTAGATGACCTCTCAAGGTCCCTTTCAGTCCTACAGTTGAATGACTTTATGCCTCTTTCCCTTTATTGCTGACTCTGCCTGCTCTTACCCTTCTTTGAAATGAGAAGTGAGTAATTAAGTACACAGAAAAAGGGTATATAGAAAAAAAGGAAGGTATTTGGAGATTACTATCGAGTTTCAAAATTAGATCTCTTATTGAATGTGTGGATGTGTTTTTCATGGGTCTTTTAAAATACTAAATATTGGCTTCATGTGAGCACAAGTAACATGAGATCTGGCCTTTTCACATTATCTTCATCATCCAGAAACGGAAATACTGTGAGAAGAGCAAATTTTCTGTAAATTCTACCTCATAGCAAGAAAGAATGATCTTGTGGTTAAATTATACCATTGGGATGTGAGGTGTTATTCTTGCCTTTTTTCTTCTGTGTTCTTGCTGTGCAGGAGGTTTCTGTGTGACCTATGTCAATTTGTTCACCCTTTCTGTGCCTCATTTCCCTAACCTGTGAAGTGGATGTAATAATCAGAAAGAATATTGTGTGACATGATTCAACTTTGTTCACAAAGCACGTTGAGAACGGTGTACAGAAGGAACAAAGTATTACGAGGCCATTTCACCAGTCTTTGTCTGAGCTGTTTTGCACAGTTCTGGCAGTGCAAAATAGCCATAAAGATGGCTCAAATGGCCAGCTGCCAACTCTGCAAGGATGGGGGAATTCCTCTAAGAGGTATATCTGGGTCTATACACCTTGCCTGCCTCTGGCAGAGATGATATAAGCAGGAGAAAGATGTCACAAAAGGAGTGCTAATCTCTTCCGGCAATCCCTGGCTGACATACCAGCCAGTTACCAGAGTTTAGGACATCACTGAGGCTGCTTTGAATTACACCAACCTTTGATCATGGTAGGCCTCAGTAGTAAGCTGCCATAAATGGCTCCTTAGAATTTCACTCCCTCCCCTCTTCAGTTACATCCAGTGCGTATGGGATGCAGCTGAGAGCCTGACCCATTTTTTACAAATCATGTAAAAAAAAACCCCAAACAAATATAAATCAAAAGACTCGAGTGGCAAATACCAGACCCCTGTGCACAACTCATTTAATAATATAGTAGATCACTTTACATCATATTTTTCACATTGTTCCTAAAGAAATTTTCGGGTACATAATTAATAGAATCTTTGCCTCTAGCGCTATTTACTTTTACTACTCATTAAAAGTTTTCAATCACAAAAAACCTGTATTTTTTTTTTACTCACAATGTTTATATTTCATGTTTCCTCTTCCATAAAAGATTATATATGTAAAGCAAGTATCTTGTTAAGATGTCTTCCATTCCCCAGATGCATGTACTATTACTGCTATGTTTCAAATTCCCTTCCATACATTACGTGATAGATAATTCTGGTAGGCTGTGGTGCAGCTGTATTGTTTCCATCATTTTATTTCAATCGTAAGGCCCTGCCAGAGCAATTAGGCACATGCTCAACTTTAAGCATATGACTGATCCCATCCAAGGCCCGCCCAACCATATAGGTGAACTAGGCAGTTGCCTAGGTTGCCAGACTTTAAGGAATGCCAAATTAGATGGAAGTGAATTTTTTCCTCTATTTTAAAAATATATTAATATATTATCTCTTATAACCGGTGGGGGGCGGGGAAGCAAAATCATAGTTGCCTAGGGTGCCAAAAACCCTTGGGCCTGATCCCATCCCTTGTTATTAAAGCACTTACACATAACACTGGGAATAAGGCATGTGTTTAAGTGGGTTTCTTAAAATCAATTCCTAAATCGGAGAGGATGCTGATAAATGCAGCAATGAAGTAATGTAATCTCTGTCACTGATGAGTCATAAGCAGAGTTCACCGTTTTTGATTCACAGAAATTCATGCAGCCTTTCAAAAAAATTGTTTCATTTACATATGAACAAATTAAGGTTTCCTTTTAAATCTGAGGCTCAAATAACCCCGAAAACCAAGTAAAACTCATGTTTTTTCTGGTTTTATGTTAAAACATGCAAATCAAACAGGTGTTATTTGGTTCCCTACGAAACTACACAACATATCAGTTGGCTTGAAAAATGAAGATTATTTTATCTAACTGGAACCAAGTGTTGAGATTGTAATGACACACCAACCCAAGCAAGTTTTCCTTGGTTAATGGGTTTGTTACAAAATTGTCACATCACTCTATTCATGGTTCATTTTCACAAAATGTATCTTTAAAACCAGATGAGATGATACCCATCACATTCACCAGCAACTATACACCATACAACAGAAATACTAATGCAGGCACCCACCCCTGCAACAAACTCCATTGCTAACTCTGCCCACATATCTACTCAAGTGACACCATCATAGGACCTAACCAAATCAGCCACTCCATCATTCACCTGCTCATCTACCAATGTGGTAGGGGCATCATTGTCCTGGAAAGAGGTTTGGAGCCCAGGCCCATGGTTCAGGCCCCATCCCCTGGGCCCAATCCAGCCAATGGGCCAGATCCAAGCCCTATAGGGGCCCGGATTGGGTTCCTGTTACTGCCGGCTGGAGGCCAAGCACCAGATCCCTAGCCAGGCTCGGGGCTGGATCCCGCCACTGCTGACCCTAGCAGGACTTCAGGGCCCCGGCTGGGGTCAGGGCTGGATCCAGCCACTGTCAACCCTGACAGGGCCCTGGGGTTCCCAGCTGAGGTTGGGGCCAGATCCCACCACTTCTGGCGGCCAGGCCCTGGGTTCCCTGTCTTGGGTCGTAGATAGATCCGTCCGCTGCTGATCCTGGCAGGGCACCAGCCAGACTTGGGGCATTGACACTGGCACTCAGGGCCCATGCTCCATGTGCCCAGCGCCAGCGATGCCACTGGTGATATACGTCATCCTGTGCCAACCATGCATCTCTGCTTTACACCTTGGCCAAACTGGACCCTCTCTGCGCAAAAGCATAAATGGACACAAATCAGATATCAAGAATGATAACATTCAAAACCCAATAAGGGAACATTCCAATGTCCCTGCACATTCTGTTAAAGGCATGATAGTTACATTGCTTCAACAGAAAGACTTAAACAAGATTCCAGTGTGAAACTGCAGAGTTAGAATTCATATACAAATCTGGCACAATTACATTAGGTCTGAATAGAGATTTGGGCTGGCTCACCCATTATCAAAGGTGATTTTTCCCCCTTTTTAACATTCTCACCTTCTTATCTGTTTTTCCACCCCGTTTAAACCAAAACAACTTGTTGGTTTGCTGAAAAAGACTGAACGGTCCTTGTGATTTGTCCTGCTCTGCATTTAATCATCTGACATGCTACAGTTTCCATTTCATGCATTTGATGAAGTGGGCTTACATCCATGAAAGCTCATGAGATAAATAAATGTATTAGCCTTTAAAAGTGCCACAGGACTTCTTCTTTGTTTTAGTGACTAAGGATGTATCTGCCCTTTGAGCTGAATGTGGAATTTCAGCTCACGGAGATATATCTGTGTTAGCTCTGATTAAACTAGTGTGCTAAAAATAGAAGTGTAGCTAAGTGGTGCAAGAGGCCGAGGGGCTAGCTGCCTGACAATGTACCTAGCACCTTGGACGGGATTATATAAGGACAGCTAGCCCCACCAATTGTTGTACTGCCATGGTTACACTTCTTCTGTTTTAAGCAAATTAGTTCATTCAAAGCTAGAGTAGGCATGTCTTCTTCAGATGGAATTTATACCACCAGCTAGAGGTGCATTAGATGTTGGTTTCTGCACGAACAAAGGCAGCAAGTTCTAGTAATAACAGTGCACGCACAGCCTTGAGCAGGAGACCTAGGGATAGGCCCAAACCAAAATCCAGAGCAAATACTAGCAAACCACGGGGTTTTCAAACACACCTCCAAACACTGATGCTGATGTAAGTTCTGCAGATGGCCTCTGTTTATTATAAGCAGAAGTTGAAATCCTACTTCAGAACAGCCTGAGATCTGACTGTTCGAACACGCACCAGATTTGGCAGTTTACACCTGTACAGCCTCACTGCCTTCAGATTAAGCCTTTATTACATGTGCAGAGTTGCACTAAAAGACAAAAGGGATAGCACAGGTGTAACTTATGTTTAAGTTTAAGAAAGTGGGGCTGCCCACGCATAACCGAGGGCAGCATCTGACCTGTAGAATCTATATTCCTGACAGTTACGTCCAGGAAGGGCAGAACCCAGTTTGTGTTTGAGATTCCATGTAGAATTGCTGCAGATAAGAAAACCTCTTCTAATTGCAAACCGAAAAAAAATCACTGAAATTTGAGCTGGACTTATGCGAATAATAATAAATACAAAATCCCATGATGCCCATTTTAGAGTTATTTGTCAGTATAAAATGGGTCTTTAAAAACTGAAGTGTTTATGTGTACTCTTCAAACCTCTGATAAACAAAATACCCAAATGACAATTCGATTTCCTCTATCAAAATACTACTGCTGTCCGTACCTATATCATAGCATAATAGGGTTGGAAGGGACCTCACGAGGTCATCTAGTCCAACCCCCAATATGATTAGCCAATATACCAAACTCGATGGAGTCAATGCAATTGGATAGGCAAATAAAGCCTTGCAAAATAGAGCATGGAATCCTGCTGAATAAGCACAGAAACCAGTGCTCTTTTTACAGATTAATTGTTTTCTGGTACAAGTGATAACTCTTACTGCTATTCTGAAATTTGGAGCTGCGCTATTATTAATTTTGCATTATGGTATCATCCAGAACCTCTGATCAAGACCCACTGTGCAAAGCACTGTCTGGACACATTGTGAGAAACTTTCCCTTGCCAGATGAGTTTGCAACCTAAATAGATGAGCCAGGCACCCAAAGGGTGGGAGAGAGAACGAACAGAGGTACAGTCACTTGCAAAGAGACATGCAGCTCTGGGGGAAAGAGATTTAGAACTCCCCACTCTTGAGCCCTCATCCAGGGCCTTAGTCCACAGTGCTACCGCCAGCTCCCCAAGATTTGTAAGGTGAATGGAAAACAACTTTCCTCTTTACATTCCTTAAGTCAAGGCTAGCATATTCTTGATACATTTCATTATATTGTTGTACCTCCAAAAGACTATTTTCAGGGGGGAATAAATGATCAGAAATAAAGGGGAACCATATTTTATTTCAACATTTAAATATTGACACGGCATCTCTGTAGAATGCCCTTATAAGAACTGTAATTTTAAGAGAAGTGTGGTTCCACAAAGGAACAGAATAAATATGAGCAATTTTCTTGAACTCAATAAATCTATCATTAGTTACTATACTGAGAGGCAGAACTTAACTAAAGTTCACTATAAAACTGTAATTTCCTTTCCAGTAAAAACTACATGGGAACTGCGTTTAAAAAAAAACCTCAAACTTTAAAAAATCCTATTGGTTGTTATGCGTCCTGGCTCAGTCACATACAATAGCAAATACTTACAATGAGAATAGCTCCAGTGGAGCAATACTAATACGTTTGCCATAGCTCCCACCCTGTCATTATGCACAGGAGCCTGTGCTTATCCCTTTTTAAATTGGAGACTCTTTTAACCACGAATCCCCAGGATGAAACTGAACCATTTTCCTCACGGCAAAACAAATCCTTCTCTGGTGAATTTTGTTATTGTTTATTGTTACAGTGTTTTATCAGCACTAAACTGTATGAAAGCTTCAATTAGTTCTTGATGAATGAGTCCATAAAATCATGTAGTTTCATTTCCCCTGCTACCAGATATTTCACTGAATGTTATTAAATGAAATATAATTGGGATAGGATTCAGAAAAGTTAGAGTCATGTTATTTTCTTTTGGGTAGAAACATTATGTCTCAAGTATTTCATTTTTTGAAGGTGATGGCTCTTTGTTCTAAAGTGAGGAATGCTCTATTGTTCGGAGACTACTGTTTAAAGCTGCTGCACTATATAGACAGATAACAAGAGTTATAAAATACAGGCATCACAGCCTTCTGACTAGCTTTGTAAATTTTGCTTAAGTAGGATGAAGTAAGAGTGCATTGAAAGAAAAATCCTTCCCCAATCCTTAGAACAAACTACTGGTCCAAATTCATCTCCAGCGTAACTCCACTGACTTCAGAAGAATTGCACCAAGAATGACCCCAGCCCGTTATGACTAGACTCTTCTATTTCTGTGTGCAACGTTGACTGAGCGAGGAGAAAGAGGGGAGTAGAAAGTGGATTTGCATGAAGAGTGTCAGGTTTAAAGAAAAATAGATTCAGGTGGACTGAGATCAGTGAAGACCCTTCTCTTGTTTTACAATCTGAAGCTATATTTCATCATGCAAAAGTGTTAGTTACATCAATGAACATTTCCCCATCCTAATACCCAGACTCACTCAGAGAAAGTAGCTTTTCACTCTGTCAAGCGATGACATGGGTGGCTGGCAATAATGAATATTAGTGGAATTGCTCCGAGCAGGGTACTTGCCATGTGGCCTGTATAAACATGGTTGAATCATGGATCCAAAACATTTTTATCATACTACAGACTAAAAATAAAATTTAATGGCTGAGACTACAAAGTACAAAGATGATTCCAAATGATTCTATGTACTTTCTGGACCCTGGGGTTAGCTTATAGAGCAAGATCACCTAGCAATAGGAGGATAGCTAGAAACCTGCATTTACTACTGAGAAAATTGTTGCCAGAAAGTAATATGTTCGTGGGAGATTGAATGTCAGTTATCTTAATGGGAGGAATTCCTCCTACCTCCCAAAGTTAAACATACATGGAAAGCTGCCCAGACTTGTCCATTTGCTTCCTTTCCTCATATGTGGTAAGTAGATTTACCTATTGGTGATGCTGGATATGTGCAAGGTGCATGGAACTAGCCAGACTTTGTGGGAAAATACAGGTTTTAGTTGGCTAACAGGAGACATCATTCCAATTTTTTTTAAATTAGAAAAAGCAGCAAATATCAGAAAATTATAGCATCAAAATAGTGTAAAGCAAATGTCAGTTGCAGTTAAAGAGTCCTTTCCCCTCCATATGAGGGAATATTGTACAATTGCCACTAGGCATCATATTTTTTCACTGATCATTATAGGAATGAGAAATCAAATTGACTATATCAAATAATCAAAAGCCAGAATATTAAGGATTCTGAACTTGCACTGTTGAAAACAATTACAATCCCATATGAAATTGTGAAAGAAATGATAATACTAGACACAAGGAGAGGCTATGATATTTTATATCCTTTGCAGTAAAATTAAATTACTCCTAACATGTCTGCAACGAATCAAAACCTCTGTTCAGGATATAACATGACAACCTGTGGGGGAGGATCAAGAAGATTATTTTCCTCCATATGTATGGCACTGCATGATTGGCTGATGCACAGCAAGTGTTTGTTTCACCTTTCCCTCTGTGATCTTGGCGTTAGGATGCTAGATTGAGCTAATATGGTGATTCCTGTGTTTCTAGTATGAATTTCTGGAGTTTTTATCTGATGTACAAAATAAGAAGAATGGTTTTGTTGTGAAGGCACTGTACTAAGAATCAGGAGAACTGGAGTCATTTATTGGCTTTGTCAAAGACTCCCTTTGTAACCTTGTGCAAATCATGTAATCGCTCTGGGCCTCAGTTTCTGTTTTGGCTAAACAGGGATATTACTTCCCTATCTCACAAGATAAATTCACTTCTGTCTGTGAGACACTTAGATACTTAATAACAATATAATACACACACACACACACACACACACACACACACATACACACACAGATAGAGTTTTCCTTATAGATTTTTTGTTTGGGCTGAACACTGTCATTGAATATTTATAAATTGATCTGACCAAGAGTCTTTGTAAAGTGCAGTGCTCATCAAAGGCACTGCGGAAATAAAGTCTGCTGAGGCCCCCTGTACCTCAATTTCCCCACTTAGCAACCACTGCGAATGGTTAACTATGCTTGTAAAATAATTCTTAAAGCACTTTTTTGAAGGTGGTTGAGTTCTACAGATGAAAAGAAGTATACATGAATTAAGTAGTAGTAGTATTAAATTGCCTATCCATTTGGTGTCTTAAAAAAAATTCCCGTGTCATTCTCTTGTCAACATTTTTTTAAATGGAGGAGAGTTCTATCGGATTCTAGTTAAATGTGATCCTTTTCATAATTATAAATGTACAAGTGCATGAAAGGATCCTTTTTCAAGGAAAAAATAGCCTACTGTGTGTTAAAGAAGGAGGGCTTGCTCTCTTAAAATTTTCTCCAGGCTCTGGGAATTTTTCCTCTGAGATTTCTTACTGCTAGTAGGCTCCCACCTTAGAATCATAGAATCTTAGGGTTGGAGGGGACCTCATGAGGTCATTTAGTCCAATCCCCTGCTAAAAAAGCAGGACCACTCTACTAACTCATCCCAGCCAGGGTTTTGTCTAACCGAGCCGTAAATGTTTCCAGAAGAACTTCACATTGCTAAGGGTGGTGTTTCCCCTTTGAAGGCCATGTAAGATTTTCTTTTAAACAGATCCTCCTTTGAAGAGTCTCATATCTGTGGGATTCTCCAACAAGGTGGAGGGGAGTCCCCCATTAATAGGATTTACTGGATTAGGATTTCAAATTTTAGCAAAAATTGTAATCCCTGAGAAGACTTTTGAATATGCTGGTTTGCAGCAGGCTCTACTTCTAAAGGAATTCTCATCACTAGAAGGCTTCTAAATTTAAAACTTTGCATCATGTGCAATTGCATAGAAATACAATGGAAAAAGTCGTCTTCTTCTCTCTCTAGATTTTTTTTTAAATGAAAAACCCTGAACTATAAAAGTCTTTTATAAACATAAAATTCCTATCTGCCTGATAATTCCAAGTCTTCTTGTGTTATGGCTGTACTGTGTCATTCACAATAAATAGGTTAATGTCTTAGAAGGTCCTGTTGCAGAATATTTCAGCAAATTGAAAACCTATCTCAACTTCTGCTGGGGAAGTAAGGTGTTGCTGACTCTCTGGCTATGTCTACTCTAGAAAAAGTTACGTTGACTTTGTTAAGTCGATTTAATAAGGTCGACTTTAAGTCGACTTAAAGCCGCCCTTATTAAGTCAACTTAAAGTGGACTCAGTCGACAAAGTTAAGTCAACTTAGTCCACTTTGTTGAGTCAACCTAACGGCCCTTAAGTCGACTTAATAAAGTCGACTTAAGGGTTACTCCCTGTCCACACCATCCGTAAGTCGACTTAAGGAGTCAATTTAAGGCTTAAGTCAACCTAATGTGTGGTTCTTATTAGATGATTTAAGATTTCATTAAGTCGACTTAAGGAATTTCTTAAGTCAACAGTGAAAGTCTGGTGTAGACAGGGAGTAATTTAGGTTGACTTAAGAGTCCTTAAGTCAACCTAAATTGCTAATGTAGACATAGCCTCTGAGCTTCCATTTTGACTTTAGTTACTGCCTGTTTCTTTCTGGAAACACCATAGAGAGAAAATGTTTTTTTAACAAGAAATCCTTTCCTATGAAAAGCCTTTTAAAAACAGAAAGAACGTAACAAGAAACAGTCAATAGAAGACAATATCATGATGAGGCAGTTGAGTATGAAATTTCTTAATGGAAGGGGTACTATACTGTGAAAAGCCTTTTAAAAACATATGTAGCTTTTTGTTATGCAGTAGTTCTTGTTCAAACCTCAAAAGAATGCTTTTTCCCAGTAGTATGTCTATCAAAAGACTTGTAGGATAACTAAAAATCAAGATAGAAGTTAGAGAGTCAACAGCAATTTGGCTTTAAAAAAAATAGAGAACTCGTGAAACATGTTCAGTTTATTGAAATATTCTGCACCAAGGCCATTACTAGTTCAGTCAAGGCCTTTCAGCAGAGATTGACATAGAAAGGATAACATACTGATATAATACAAGTAAACTTGGATTTATCAGAAATAAAGGCTGGCTTGATGCACTGCTAACATCAGTTGTATTTGACATCAGCTCTCTTTCTAAAGGTTAGTAATGGGTCTCTGGAAATTCTATCCTTCCCTTCAAATATGATCTAGACAGAAAGGCCAAGGACAGCAGGGAAAACCTTACTCTCAAAGTGTCCTAGTCTCTTTCATGTTCATGCATAGCATAAAGAATCTCATTTTTAAGGGTCTCATCTGAATGACCCACTCCAGTAAACAGGCATGAATCTACCTTTCAGTGGTGAAGGACTGCGTTGACCCCACCAAGATCTGAATCCTTGATTCAGACACTCTACTCATTTCAAAACAGATTCTTAAATCACTGAGCCACATTCTTCACAGCAATGTCGATTTTGCATGAAATTTGTGTTGCAACTTATCTCTGAGTGATTATAAATGCCATGTTAAAAGAGACATTGGAAACAAAACAAACAAAGACTCTATGACCAATAATAAAACTAAATTCAAGGTACGTCTCTATTTTGAATATCCTCTATTCATGTTAGTGATTTACAGCCAAACTGGTTTAGAGAAGAATGATTCTTAAACTTTAAATGCACGAACAATGAAATGAGAAGCACTGTAACTGGTCACTGAGGTTACCTTGTGTCTGTGTCCTAGCTTCAAAATGCACCCAACAAATAGAATTAGATGGTGAGGGAAGGAAAAAACAGCACAGTATATACTGATTAATGGAAGCTACAGTTATCTTACTGCTCTGTCTGCTTGGTTAGCTTTGTTTCAAATCTGATACAGATCTCATGCTGCATAGCTAACCCAGAAATAGTCCATGTTCCTTTAAATTCAAGCAATGCATCACTTTCTATTACCCTGTGTCACATCAGTCTATGACTGTAAAGTATGAGTTATGTGGACATGAACCAGCATGTGGGCCCAGTTCAGACAAAACTGAGATTTCATAAGAAACTCAGATGTTCACATGGAAAAAAATACCTTTCTTTTTTATTACACTATACATTGCTTATGTTTCAACTCTGCCAAGGAAATGTTTTGCTGTCTTACTCCTTATAATCAACACTATTTTATTTTTGTTTAATGCAACCATTAGGTCAGTGTGTCTTGGCAGGCATATTCTCGCCAGTGATTAATGCCAAGCATCATCTGCTTTTCCAGAACAGGGCTATAATACACCAAATAGCTCTCTTTGGTTCTTATTAAAGAGTATGAGCATAAAGACCATTATGGAGGGGAAGGCCTGATTCTCATTTACACTAAGGCCCCTTTATATTGTTCTAATGGAATAAAGGAATATTAAAGTGGGTGTAAAAGTAATTTAGCATATTTTAAACCACCTTTAATACTGCAAGAGAGTACTTGGAGCAGTGGTCTCCAAACTTTTTTGGTCCATGCCCTCTTCTTCCCCAACCCCAAAATCCACAGTCAGGAACTGCGGCTCAAGGCTCCCTCCCTGCCTCCCATAGGGCCTGGCCTCAGCCCTGCTGAGACCCCCTCCCCTCCCCAAATGTTTCTCTTTGCCCACTCAGAGGGAACATGCCACACAGCGTAGAGACCATTGACTTGAATTAAACAAGAATCCAGTCCTCAGACTCCAAAATAGTCAATTTGAGTAGGGCTCTTCAAATCTCTTTGGCTATGTCTACACTAGAAAAGTTAAATCGACTTTATTAAGTCGACCTAATAAGGTCAACTTTAAGTTGACTTAAAGTCAACCTTATTAAGTCGACTTAACTTTTCTAGTGTAGACATAGCCCCTTTTCGACCTTATTAAGTCGACTTAATGCCTTAAGACAACTTAATAAGGTCAATTTAGGTGCTAATCCCCAACCCCACTGGCTTTAAGTCAATTTAAGGAGTCAATTTAAGGCTTAAGTCGACCTAAAACTAGGTGTTAGTACATCGACTTAAGCTTTCCTTAAGTCAACTTAAGGAAATGCTTAAGTCGACTTAATAAAAACCCAGTGTGGACGTGGCTCTGTTTAGGTCGACTTAAGCCTCCTTAAGTTGACCTAAGTTGCCAGTATAGAGGCACCCTTTCTGTCTCTCACAGTCCTGGTATGTATTAAACTAATTATTTAATAACAGGATTGTGCTCTCCATCACATAGTACTTGGCTTAGTGGTTATAACACACAAGACCTGGGCTCTAGTCCTGGTTCTGGCCCCCCCCCCCCCCAAAAAAAAGCCCACTTCACTCTGCCCCTCAGCTTCCCTATCTGTAAAATGGGGCTATAATAACAATGAAGTGTTCATGAAGAACACTAGTCTCTCTTACTGTAGTGTTGCAAGGGTGAATTCTTTAGTGCTTATAAAACTTTTAATGGAAATCAATGGCGTTACACCAGCAGAGGATGTGACCCACTGTATTTTAGATTATCAACCATTTAGGGGCAGGAAAAAAAATTAGCCAAACAAGCAAGGTTGCAGAGAATCACCTCTTGCATATTATAAATAAAACAAACAAGGAGCCCTGTGACACTTCTAAAGACTAACATTTATTTATCGCATGAGCTTTTGTGGGTAAAATCCCACTGCGTCAGACGCATGAAATGGAAATGACAGTATGTAGGTGAATATATAAATTCAGAGATGGGCAAGTCACAAGGTCAGTTCAAACTTTTTCAGCAAGTTGCTTTGATTCAAACAGTGTGGAACAACAGATGAGGCGGTGAGAATGTGAATTAATGAGTTAGCCCAGTGGTTCCCAACCTGTGGCCCAGGGACTAAAAGTGCTCATCAGCTCCCCTCCTGCTGGCTGCATAAGGGAGCAACTGCCTAAGGACTGAGGTGGAGCAACTTTCTGTGGGGTTAAAAACCAGTGCAAGCTCCTTGCTGCAGCCAGGGGGATGGGAGATCAGTGCTTCCCTTCCCCTGTCTGTAACAGGGAGCACAGCAAAACGCTCCACCTAAGTCCATAGGTGCTGGGATCCCTGCTGGACCTAGAGGGGGGAAGCACTGATCTTCCATCCCCCTGGCTGCAGAAGGGAGCCACTGCTAGAGACCCAGGTGGAGCACACTGGACTATAAGATGCATAGTTTCCCTGCTGCAGTCAAGAAGACAAGAGATCAGCGAGCAGGCAGCCTCTTGACTGACTTCCTTCTATCTGACTGCAGTGGTGGGCGGCCTGCTGGCAGAGACTAGTGGCCCTTCAGAGCTATAAAAATGATATCTGTGGCCCTTAAGCCAAAAAGGTTGGGAACCACTGAGTTAGTCAGTCCAGGTCCCTATTCAAACCTAGTCTGATTGTGTCATATTTGCATAAGAATTCTAGTTCCACAGTTTCTTGTTGGAGTCTGGTTTTAAAGTTTTTCTGTTGCAGTACTATAATTGTCACGTCTTTTACAGAATGTCCAGGGAGGTTGAAGAGTTCCCCGATTGGTTTTTGAACATTACCATTCTTGATATCTGATTTGTGTCCATTTATTCCTTTGCACAGAGACAGTCCAGTTTGGCCAATGTGTAAAGCAGAGGGGCATTGTTGGCACAAGATGGCATCTATCACAGTCATGAGCTTTCTCTGTGCTCCAAAGTGTCTTGACTTCAGCAAAATAAACATGCAAATAAAGAGAATTAAAGGTGACTACAGTCACTGGTTTCCAACTTTCTGAAGTCCATACAGAAATCCACTTCGGGTATCTCTCTTCTTACCCACAAAGTGTCAAAAGGCGTGCAGGATGGAATTTTGGCAGTAAACAGGCCAAGAATTAAAGTGATCTCATTACCTATAACTGTGCAGTCCCATGTTACTTGATTGTATTCTTGTTGTAAAGTGCTACCTTCATTTTGAATTTCCAAGCCAACATTTGCAATTTTGAGAAAACAAACATTCTTTTAAGGTTATTTTCCCCTTTAAATAACAGTCATATACTTGGAGCTTCAACAATGGTCACTACATAAGAAATGCTAAATGAGGTTTTCAATAATATTCTATGTGGTCAGGGACTGGATTATTTATCAAGTGCTCTAATTGTATTTCCGTACGGTATTATTGTAAGTTAATGTATCTGAATGTACCTTCTATCATTCTATTATTTACACACACATATCATAAATATACAGAGATGATTGAAGAAGTCTAAGGCTGAATTAAGATGGTACTGCAGGTAACCTTATTAGGCAATGCTTGATGCTCATGACCCACACTTTGTTTTAAAATAGCATGCCACAACTGATTGACTTAAGTGCGTAGGCTGGACAGCCAAGAAGTAGCACTATGATATGCAACATGAGACATAGGTTAATTTATGAAATTTGGCGTGCAACTGGGGTGTTCTACTGAAGAAAAAAAAAGGGGAGGGGGAATGTGTAACTGGAATCCTAGTAGAAACCTCTTCCAAATACTGGAATATCAACATTGATTGAAATGTGATTAAGTGTCAATCCCAGCAAGCTCTATCCATGAAGTATTTGAAGTCCAGACTCACCCCACAAAACAATTAGGAGGTAACAACATGGGATTTGTTCAAGCCTTATCCCTCCATGCAAGCAGGGTCAGGGATTACTTGTCTTAGTGAATCAGCAAAACTCGCTTCTCTAGGCAAGATCAGCACCTACTAAGAGGGTGGGGTTGGAGGTGTATGGGGCAAACACTGCCAGAGAGTTACAAGGACGCAATCATGTCAGCTTAAGCTGTGTTTATCTGTCTTTCATTGTTTTGCATCACAATCTTATATGGAATGTATTTTTTTTAATTTAAAATGAATTAAGTCTTCACTGATGTCTCTTAACTGTGTTGCTCCACACCCACCAAATCACTAACTATGGCACATCAATACATTTTAGTTAAGCATCTGTCTCCTCATTTGCTTCCTTGTCAAATTTGCAATTTATTTCTGCATAACTTTTCACTCTGCATCTGCACACTCCATGACACAGGTAGAGAACGCACCGGAAAGTGCAACACTTGTTCTTCAGAGAGCAAACATGTAGTGCAAATTCATGCTGTGAGGACTTGCAAAGTTCCTTGGGGTTACATACAGGTGTGAAACTGTTATGGTAATCTGCTAAGCATATTTTAGAGAAGCCACAGCACATCCAGGCAACAATTAAATCATTTATGAAAAAGGACATATCTAAAGCCCTTGTATTTGGCAGATGAAAGATGGATATCACTAGAAGCCTCTTTTATTCACAAGAGCAACATAGGGTATAACATTTTATAAGTAAATGCTTGGATTTGATTTTGAATATTTAACTACTAAAATATCTATCTTATTTTGATAGATAGATAGATAGATAGATAGATAGATAGATAGATAGATAGATCATATCACAAAAATAAATATTTACTTAGAGCAGTGGAAAACCAGAGCATCAAGATCGTGAATATTTAATAGAAAATAAAATTATATATATTTTAAGTGCATGCTACCTTCAACACAACTGCATCTTCACAACAAATCTATTGCATTGCCCTGACATAGTTACTGCAAAGGTTTTTCCTTTGCTGTCCCAAGGGCCCAATTGATTTATCTGCCAGAAGCCTAAAGCCCCAAAATAAGATAGCTTTGAGTTTACAGAGGTCATTTTTCATTGTCTAAATAAAAATTTCTAAACAAAAATCTCTCATCCTGTTAACCGCAGGGTCCTTATCTCCCCAGAGGTTACAGAAACCTGAAAAAAGCCATTTCAATTCTTTTATGAAGAAAGATAAAAGCAAGTTTTCGATTAGAAAGCTAAGGAAAGCCTTCTTATTAAATGGTGGTAACAGTAACTAGTTGAAAAGGCAAAACTGTTCAAGGAATGGGGAAAAGGAAATCATTATGCATGAAGTAAACATCCTACATGAGGCTGCCAAGACAATCTGAAACAGTGACATTCGGGGAGAGAGGGGAAGTCCATAAGCCTTTGTAACCAGTTATAGTTCATTTCCACCTATTAAAAAACCCTGTTTTATCAAGTATGTTTTCTTACTTGTGTGTGCACAGCTTCATAAAGTAATATTAACTGCATGTTACCTTAATTGTGTATTCAGACCCTAATCTGTCATCATTCAAAGCACTTACACAGCACTGCCTGGTTTGGGAGATGGCATGCAATATCAGCTTCAGAATAATAGATTTAGCAATGCTAAACTAAAAGTAGAATTATTGGAAGTTACTTCAAATTCCAAGTTTTGATGAAGCAATATAAACAGAGACACTAATGATGATGCTCTGGGAAACTATCCAAACCACTGAAAACAAAAGGTTTCTGCTATTTGGAGAAATACTCAATATATGACTATGAGGTTGAAGTACTCTGTTAGTGTTTTCCTTCCTCATTTCTGTATAACACAAGAGGAGAAATGAGACAATATTGAAGCTTTTAAAAAAATTCTTAATATAGTCTAGCGCTAAATAGCTAATTTACCAATTAAAATGTCGGCATTCCTAGAAAAACCTTAGCCATAAAAAAAACCTACAAGTTTTTGACTGATGCTCCTTTTTGATGATGTTATCCATTTCAAAATACTACTTTCAAAATTGAATGTACTTCCTCACCTTCACACCATTTCCCCAGATTTTGAACCGAAATCTTGTATTTCAGTAAGGATGAACACAGTTATGTACACTCCTTTACAGGAGATAAAATACCCAGTCTTGGATTTACCTCTGATTATCTCAAGTAAAATGTGTTAGCTAATGCTGTCTGCAGTGGTGTCAGACTGATAAAAAGAGATCTTTCTCAGTCTCTTCATTTGCTTAGAATAAGTTAGAGAATAACCTAATGTGGATTTCTCCTATTCCCTCTCCACCCTATTTTCTCTGAGTGCATCCTTGAATATGATGAATTATAAAACTAGAATATTCATTTCTAGCTGAGATGATATGGTGCTTCTGAACTCTCATCTGACAGAATTCAGATTCTTCTGTCCCCAAAATTATTTTATTTCCCCCCTCCAAAATTAAATTCAATTAATAAAATGAATAAATTCTTTGTCTCAGGATCTTTTGTTTTGAACTATTGTTAGTCTCTCAAGATGTGAGGAGACTAGCTAATAAAAACCAACAGTAATATCCTCACCCCACTGAAGTCAATGGGAACTTTCCAGGTGACTTCAGTCAGGCCAGAAATTTACTCCTGACATGTAGCTTTGTTTGGCATATTAAGTCCAGCAGACCCAGTTTAATTTACGTGGCCCTCTTCTTTACATATTTTTGATCTCTTCTGTATGTGAACTTGTACTTGTTTCAATACCTATAAGATGGAGATATGTATCTTTAAATTAAAGAAGCTAAGAAAATTATATTTGAACTACACTACAATACTATGCTGAAGTCATTACCTTTCCTATTTAAATATGGCATTGTTGGCAGATGTCTGTATTTTAACAGAACACTGTCCTTGTTCACAAAGATCCTGATCTAACTCCCTTCTGCACTTAATGGAAATAGTCCCACTGACTGCAATAGGAATTGATCAGCACTAAATAAGGGTGTTCATAATCTCTCATATCCATCTCTGGACCTAGACATATATGATAAAGTTCTTGACAATTTCATTGACTTCATTATTAGGTAGAGACTTAAAATACTCAGAAACTGTAGGGAAATATATGCTCCATTCCAAATGTTGTTTTGTAGAAGAGGAAATGATTTTTATTACTTTATTTTACCTTCAAATTGTAACTAATATATTAGAGTTTGCAAGTTGTTTTTTTTTGGGGGGGGGGGGGTGGAGGGAAAGTCCTAACACTAAATGATTTTGTATTTTATTTTAACTCTCCAATATTAAATTTTAATGGCCTTCCTGGGGCCACCCTGTATTAGAACACAATATTGCTACTATGGCTTCGAGTCATCTTCCCTAGAGATCTCTGACAAGAAAATAAAGTTTTAAACCCAGAAGAATTTATCCAGTAATGCAGGTATTGCTCATTGCAGTTTTCAGCAATAGCTTGCTACTGTGTCTATTCCTTAAGAGTCCTAGTGAACCCAATGGGTTAATAATGGGTAGCTACAAATGTTAAGGAAGTACTGTAGAATCATAGAATGATAGGGCTGGAAGGGACCTCACGAGGTCATCTAGTCCAACCTCCTGCTAAAAAGCAGGACCACTCCCACTAAATCACCCCAGCCAGGGGTTTGTCTAACAGGGCCTTAAAAATCTTCAAAGATGGAGATTCTACCACCTCCCTAGGTAGCCCATTCCAATGCTTCACCACCCTTCTAGTGAGAAAGTTTTTCCTAATATCCAACCTTAATACATATTTTACTAAATGTTGTTACATCGTACAGTCTCCTAAGACACAACAGAAGGTACTCTGCCCCCTTGATTTTCATTCAAACCACCAGTTCTACTCAGGACAGGATGGTAGACTCCAGTTCTGAAATATTGATAACCTATGGAAATTAATCAGATTACACTCCAATGACACCATATCTTTGCTAATCTAAACACTTACCGCACAGATACACTCTACTTTTTATTGGCACTGTTCTATCAGCTTTATGCACAGTGAGGGGTACCTTGCTCTACAGAGAGTACCCTTGAATTCTTGGGGAGGAAGTGCTAAATTTTCAAAACTGGACATGCCATGGAAGTACATGAAAAATAGAATATGAGCACACACAGGAGACTGCCACATACAGAAGTATATGGTCAAGATGGGCTTCAACATATTTATTACATGAGTGACTATCTCTGCACCATGGAAAAATTAGTGAAACTCTACTCGTCCTCATACATTCATTAATTTCACAGGAAAGTTTGGTGGTCCACTTCCAATAAACTTGGGCAAATCAAAATAAATATAAGGACAGACCAAGTAATAATTGTAAAGACTATAAATAAAAAACAGGAAAGCGTCTGTACACTAATTTTAGCTGATGAAGATGCCTCTGGGGTTTTTAATTAAAAGACAGAAGCAATATCCTGCAGGGATCAAATGGATACCTAGCAATAAAGCAGAGATGGACACATTTCATATTAGCTGATGGCAGAGAGAGATCATTGATAGTAGATTTAAAATCACATGCAGAAGCCTTTACCTGTAATAGTGGAAATTACAGCATGCCAAACTCTCTCTCTCTCTGTTTCTAAGGTTATCAGTTTGACTAAGCTCTAGTTTATCAACAGGCTAATTTCAATCCATGGTATTGTGTGTAGACATTGTTCTAAGAACAATCCATATCCTCTACCAAAGCCTCTCTGTGTGGACCAATGGTGGAGGATTATTCCTTCCTGCCAGCCTAGAGGAAGATACAAGGCAATTCCAGCAGCAGCTGCTATCATAGGCCAAGAACTACCATAATCACCAAGGAAAGCACTGCAAGGTGCGGGGAGCCCACCCCCTTGGTTCTGATGCATTCTGTAAGATTTGTCCTTATGCTGGTAGTGCTGCTTGTTGTGATGCGACACCAGAGGCAGGGTGCAGAGTGGGAGGTCTCCTCTACCTGCCCATACAGGACAGTTACGGTGCAGGAACTCGTACTGCTACTGCTGGTGGGAGCGGCACTCCCTCTCTGAGGCTCCCCACATGCTGCCCATGGGCAAGGGGGGGGGGTGCCAAGGATTCAGAACTGGCTCTGGAGATGCCATGGCAAAGAGGCAATGCCAAGGCTCTGGCGGTTCTGGTTCAAAGGCAGAAGCAGTGGTGGCTTGGGGCATGGCATTGTTTCCACCAAGCCTTCTTCACTGTGCAGCCTGTCTGGCCCCTAGCCAGGAGCCTGAACTCCACGACTGTCTCCTCATGAACAGCTGCAGCAATGTGGAGCTGGGCTGGCTCAGCACAAAGGCCTAGCCCAGTCACCAAAGGATGCTAGTATGGAGCATCAGGGATGGCACAGAAAAGCATCAACCTCATCCAGCAATTCAATTTTATGGTTCTGAGAATGAAATCTGGCAAGAGCCATTCCCTGCTCCCTTTGATCCTTCTGACACTAGCCCTTAAACTCCCTCCCTATACCCACGGTGTCTATTCCAATCTCTTCCCCCAGCTGGAATCTCCTTCCCCACATACTCCTCTCTCCCTGTCCACAGCCCAGATCCCCAGCCATAAATTCCACCTCCCACATCCACTGCAGCCTCCACATTAGCCTTTGATCCTAGTCATATCCCTGCCCCACAGAAGATCCCCCTCCTGATCTGCCCCCCCCCCCCCCCGCAATCTTATAACAGCCCTTCCCACACATCCTCCACCCCTCTGTTCAATCCAATGCCACACAGAAATAGCTCACGGTTCCTGTCCTTCAGACTCAGCTCTGGTGCACACTCCTTCCCATCTGCCTCCTCAAACATATTCTATGGCTCACCCTTTGCTCTCCATGTCCATCCCCAGGATGCCCTTCCCTAGCCCACTGCTCACTTCCATCACTAGTTCCACTTACCCACCCAACCGCATCTAGGTTTGTATGAGAAATATTTTTGTCTACATGTAATGTAAATTATATAAAGACAAATCTTAATAATTAATAAATATTTATAATTGCTTGTTTTGTCACTTCTCAGTAGGCTATAGATCTGCTGTTTTGAAATCAACAAGAGTTGTCAGACTCATAAAGCTGATCCTATTCAGTAAATCTTTTAGAATTCATCCTCCTGCTAGAGGTCCCGAGTGGCACCCCTGATCATTGGAACCAAAGGCACTACATCCTCTAAAATGGTTTGATCCAGTTGGCTCATGGATGCAATAACCAGACCCAATGAACTCACCCAGTCACCTCAGTCTCCTCACAGTGGGCCCACCAAGAAAAAAAAAAAGCCATACAGCTCAGATAAGCAGTGCAGAGAATGCTGACAAGTCTGTCTGCACAGGCTCTCCACCTCAGAGTCCTTTCATCACTTACATCCCGCTCCCTCAACCAATGGCTCTGCAGAGAAAAAGACAGTAAAATTGTTGTCAGGCTTCAATCCTGCAGTGCTTTCTCACTCTTAATCAGACTTTCACTAAAGTCAACAGAAGTTTTGCCTAAAGTCGGGCTGCGGCCTGATCCCGCAGACACTTAAGCATAGTGATTTTTCTTATGTGATTAGTCCCACAGAAGTCAGTGTCCCACTGAATTCTCATGGCTGCAGTCCCTTGAAAAGTCATTCTGTTTATGTATTTGCAGGATCAAGTAAAGATAGAAAGAACAGGCCTATGCAAGTGGCACAGCAAGCCATAAATGAAAGCTTTGCACATTTTTAGAAATATGTGAGGCTGTAGACTTGAGCCATAGATGTATCCAGTCAAAAAAAATAATTAAAAGAATTTTATTCGTCCAAAGTGCAAATATATAATCTAAAACATCAGTTTAGTTGTGGCAGCAAAAAACCCCTAAAGTCAGTCTGCAATATAAGAAAGATAACTTCATAGGCATTTAGAAGTCTTTGGCATACATACAAATTAAATATACAAATATACATACAAATATTAAATGTTAATCATAAATAAAGATTTATAATATATTGTATGTTATATCTTTATCATACTTTTAATATTCAATCTTGCATTTTGATTACCATTTTATTGTTAACCTTACATATTAGCTTATCCCAAAAGAATACAGAGCAGAGGGAACATTTACTGATGTGCTAACTTCTATATAAGAAATGTGTGACTAACCTCAGAGAAGGCAGAACTAAAAATGTACACTAGTACTCTGAAAATTGCAATAGAAGTTTAGCGCTCAAAAGACATCTAAGTTTGCAAGCATCAGTGCACAGACAGATGTCCCTATCTTCCAAACCCATTGAGTGATTATGACAGTCTGTGTAAGTAAAGCAGTTTTTGTCACACAAAAAAGCACACCTATTATAACCAGGGTGTGGGCAAAATAATTGCAAGCTAATTTTGATTAATTATATGCAGAGAATGTACAGAAGACATGGGCTCAATTCTCAGAGGTACTGAGAGGCAGTCAAAACTCCCCTTGAAATCAACAAGAGTTGTCAGACTCAACACCCTATGAATATCAGACCTGTTACAGTTACACTTCTAGTATATGATCCTGCACTCAACTGCAAGGACTCTGAACTGGCCTAGATTATTTAACTCTGTGGAGCCCATTTAGCTTCAATGGCCACTGAGTGAGCACAGAGCTCTTTTATAGTATATTTTATAATTTATTGAAACATATTCTATTCCATATGTTCTATAATATGGCTGCCTTTAAAGAGCTTTTGAATTATACAACTTTAAACAAACAAAAATAGAGCCATGCTATTAGATACACAAACAGAAAATGATGAATGAAATATATGTTCTCTGTGATATTGTGGCTCCATTTCTTTTTAAAGTCATATAGCTCAATGGGAGTTAAAAATAAAGCCATATTATTGAACATCTGTTATGTTACACAATATAACATTTGTAGCACATATTGTACAATATGGTACACTATTATGGTTATTTGTTTTTGTTTTTTTAAATTTGAAGGCAATAAAGCACAACCAAAATAAAGATACCTCTGGCAGAGATTTTGCATTTACAAATGTAAAATCTAAAATGCCAAAAGAAAACACAAACAGAATAAGACATCTGAATTAGAATTGTGTAGAAGAGCTGAACAAAATAAAGTTAGGTACAAGTGAAACTTGTAACCAAGGACTAAGGGGGGAGGGGTGTAGGGGGAGAAAAAAAGAAAAGGAAAAGAAAGCAGCAAGCAAATAGCCTCTTTTTACATCCAGACAGTCCTGAGAATAATAATGTGCTAGTTTTTCAAATCCAAGTAGCTATTGAAGATAGTAATGATTTCAGTCTAAAAAGCAATGCTGGCAAGCCTCTTCGGAGATTGCCAGCTCCCACTGTGCAGAAACATTGTGTCATTGCATGCTGGTGTAATAGAGACAGACAAAAGAAATACTTCAAGAAAAGAAGTGGGGAAGCACTGGAAGATGTATTTTCCCAGAAAACCCAGCTACAGTTTTACCAATGACAATATATATCTATAGTCATTGGTAAAACTGTAACTGGGCTTTCTGGAACAAGACACACACACACAAAGCAGTTCTTGTGCTACAAGCCATAAATTTAAACTCATGAACTATTAAATTTAGAGCAGAAAATCTACAAGTCTTACAATATTACTTCATGATGGTTTCATATGTCAGAAAACATAGCTGTAATTCACCATCATAAATTAAGATCACCATGACATCTTTTTCAGTTATTTTTACAGCATTGGGCCAAAAGAAATCTCATGAGATTCAACAAGGACAAGTGTAAAATCCTGCACTTAGGACAGAAAAATCCCATGCACTTCTACAGGCTGGGGACCGATCAGATAAGAAGCAGCGCTGTAGAAAAGGACCTGGTGCTTATGGTGGACGGGAAGCTGGATATGAGTCAACAAGGTGTTCTTGTTGCCAAAAAGGCCAACGGCATATTAGGCTGCATCAGTAGGAATGTTGCCAGCAGATCGAGGGATGTGATTATTCCCCTCTATTCGGCAATGGTGAGGCCACATCTGGAATACTGTGTCCAGTTTTGCAGGGATATCCTTTGGGGGGGCAATGGGGCAATCACCCTGGGCCCCAGTTATGTGGGCCCCAAGCTGTCCTGCTCCCAGCGGGGCAGTGCAGGACCCGTGCCGCAGCTCCCCGCTCCCTCCCATGGCCACGCTTTGCCCTGCCCTCCCTGCCTTTGGAAGCAAGACAAAGGCAGAGGGGCAGGGTAAGGCAGGAGGCTTCCCCCAGCCTCTGGCCCTGGGCTGGCCCGCCCTGCCCCCAGGGTGGAGCAGGCCAGCCCAGGGGCGGCGCAGTTGAGCGGGGCCCAGTGTCTCGGCTGGCCGGCCTGCCTCTCATGGTCAGCCAGCCCGGTGCCAGCCCCAGCCAGTGGCGGGGCCTCGGCTGGCCAGATCCCAGTGGCAGCCTCAGAGCTCGCTCTTTGGCCCCGTGCCGGCAGCCTGGGGTCCCGGCTGGGGCTGGCTCTGGGGACCCGAGGCCGCGCCGCTGCCGGTAGCCTGCCCTGGGCCTGCTGCTCCACCCTGGGGGCAGGGCAGGGGGCTGCTGGGGTCCCCGGCCACAGCCAGCTCCCCCAGGGACAGTTCCCAGCAGCAGCCTCAGGGCTGTAGCCAAGGCTGGCTCCCGCTGGTGGTGGGGCCTTGGCGGCAGAGCAGGCTGACCCAGTCCACCCTTCCCCCTCCAGCATGGGGTGGGGCCCCTAGGGACAGCTCTGCAGTTTTGGGCTCCCCACTACAGAAAGGATGTAGACAAATTAGAAAGAGTCCAGCGGAGGGCAACAAAAATGATTAGACTGTTGGGGCACATGACTTATGAAAAGAGACTGAAGGAACTAGGCTTATTTAGTCTGCAGAAGAGAAGACTGAGGGGAGATTTGATAGCAACCTTCAACTACTTGAAGGGGTGCTCCAAAGAGGAGGGAGCTAGGCTGTTCTCAGTAGTAACAGGGAATAGAACAAGGAGCAATGGTTTCAAGTTGCAGCTTGGGAAGTCAAGGTTGGATATTAGGAAACATTTTCTCACTAGGAGGGTGGTGAAGCACTGGAATGGGTTACCTAGAGAGGTGGTAGAATTTCCATCTTTGGAAACATTTAAGGCCCGATTAGATAAACCCTGGCTGGGATGATTTAATGGGAGTGGTCCTGCTTTAGCAGCGGGTTGGACTAGATGACCTCATGAGGTCCCTTCCAACCCTAAGGTTCTATACACAGGCACACATGCCCAGAAGACTAGCCTAATGTTGAGATCAAATCTGTTAAGACTTCTCTGTTGACCCTGGTTATACAAGACAGTACATAACAAGTCAAGAGCTATGTTAATGTTGCTTCTATTAGTGGCTTTATTTCCTCACCTTATTTAGTCTGCTTTAAAAAAAAATCAACATAGGATGCTCTATATACAAGATGCATGCTAATTAAAGTGAAATTACTCAGAATTCTAATCTAGACCCTAGATTATCTTTTAGCATGCTGAATATTGTATAAAAGGTCAGTAATAGTTACACTTTCAAGTGTTCTACATATAAAATTTTACGAGATGGGCGAAATACTAGTTTATAAGCACTTTCTAGAAATTATTGTTATAGAAAAAATTATTTAGGTCTTTGGTTGTTTCTTCATCAGTTCGGAAAATAAGGTGACACCCTCGAAACACACATGCTGTATAGGCCTATGTAAATATTAGTAGCCATAATATTAATGGTTCTCAGATTTTAACAATGGATCTTTAACATTTTTCTGGAGATTACCTAGGGTTTTAAAAACAAAAAAAAAAGGGGTGGGGGAACTCCAATCAAACATAGGATACTGCTTCCACTAATGTGTAGGACAACTGAGAGAAATTTCATTCATTTCACTGGGAATCAGATCTGCCATTTTTGGTACCTGTGCTCCATACATCATATTCTCTCTCTCTCTCTCTCTCTCTCGCACACACACACACACACACACTCACTCAATCTTGGACTGTAAGAAAGGTTTGTGTGTTTTTACTTAAACTCAAACCAAGGCACAAGGATTATAAGGGAAATGAACAACTCTTGATGCTGACAGAACACTTTATCTGATATTTAGCAATGAAAAGGGAGACCCTGTCAGCCCAGAATTCACAATAACAGGAGTCAGCTGAATTCCTGACAGTGTGGGAAAATTACCTCAACACAGTCTACTTTTGCTGATTGTTCCTTATGCTGAATTCCTGATGCCCTGAAAGTTGCTGTGCTCACATCCTCTGCTGCTGGTGTCAAAGAACATGCTTAATCTTCACATGCCAAGATGAGGAAAACCTATTGCAATGCCCAAAAGACCTAACTCCTGTCAAATATATTCATTTAACACTAGCAGTTTGGTCTATGGCACCAGAGTCTTGAAAAAAGGGTGGGAAGGAGAGGAGGAAGAGAGAAACAGACAGTGGCTTTAGCCCAAAATACCTGTCCTATCTCTACTACTCAGGCACACCGCAGGAGGAATGTAGAGAGGATGCCATCCATAAAGGGTTGGATTTTTATTTTATTTTAGTGCACTATGCCTGAGATAATGTATGTTTGTGGGAAACATTTCAGACTAAAACTCCCATATATGTTCTATGCTGAATAAAAGTCTGCTTGATCAAACATTAAATTAATTGTATCCAGACTGCTCCTGTGAACATCAGTGTCATCTTGGATTGTTGCCGAAGTGCTAGTTTAGTACATAAAAGTTGCTAAGTTTTATGAGCACAAAAGTCAAAAGTGTTGCATGCTATTTTGAGGTAAGTCCTCATTCTCCCACCCGCATCTTGAAGTGCACCTCTCTCTCCAATGTACAGTGAAATTGCTATATCCAAGACAACAGAGTCCTGTGGCACTTTTAAAGACTAAC
>ML686195.1:3094029-3179532 GCA_007922175.1 Pelusios castaneus | reverse complement strand
GGGGGGTGACGGATTCTGCCCTGGTGTGAGAGCTGCAGGAGGCGCCACATTCACCAGAGGCTGCCTGGCTGCGTGGACCGGCCGAGCCAACGTGGGCAGCCGGGGTGTAACGGGGTAGGTGCGTGTCCGGGTCCCTCGGCATCTCCGAGCTCATTGCTCTCGCCTGGGGCCAGCCTGGAGTCTGTAATGCCGGGAGTGCAGAAAGCCCCCCCACAAGGGGTCCATTAGGATGGGGAATTCCCAAGGGCCCGATGAAAGCGTGCTACTCACTGGCTCTCCGCGGTGGCTGCACAGAGCCACCGCCTAGGACCTGCCTTCCTCCCCCCCGCCTCCCTCTGTACCAGGGACGGATCCTGCAGCTGGAATGGAGGGGCTGATTCTTTGGCCGCTGCCCACGTGGTGATCCAGTCCATCTATATAACTAAACCACAGTTGTATATATGCACGGCGGGATGTGGACGCAGCTCCTGCGTGCGTATATAACTGACACAGTTGTGTGCGCGCAGCAGCTGAATCCACGTGCATAAGCCTGTGGATTAGATAGCTCACGCGCACGGCTGCCCGCCGTCCCTCCCACCCAGCGGTGATTACCATTTTTCAATTTGCGATTCTTTAGAGAATCGGGGGTTTACTGGTTCAAACTAAGCAAGTGCCATTCATGGCACTTGCTTAGTTTGAACTAAATTAAGTTAAGTTAATTTAGTTAATTTAAAACTAAACTAAATTAAGTTAATTTGAACTAACTAAAATTAGTTCAAATTAGGTAGTTCGAATTAACTAATTTGAACTAACTTTAGTAAGTGTAGACATAGCCCTTGATTCTTAACAATACCATTAATGCACAAAGTCTGAGTTGCACATTTTAAACTAAACTCATAACCAATTATGCCTCACTTTGCTTCTAGTTTCATTACAAACATTTTGAATAGCTCCAGTGAAGGTTCCTCCTAAGACTGACTTTCTTCATCCTTCCAGGGACTCAGAACAGCTCATCAGGATTGAGGTGTGTTACAACAGCACAAGTTATTTTTTGAAAATCAGTTAATCGTAAAGCTGGAGTAATGATGCATTTCTCTTGAATTTCATGTAGGCAATTGAGCTGGAGAAAATCTGGGTGTTCTAGACACAAGTTAATCATGCTCACCTAGATGGATAGCATTGTGTGCATTTACATACACCATTTCTCTGTCACTTGGTCATTCTATTCTACTAGTATGTAATTCCTAAATTAATGCAGTCTTTTCATGGTCTTTAGTTGCATTTCCCAAAGGCAATCCTACCAGCATTATCTGCCTTTTATACTTTATTATTAGGTTTCCACCACTATTTTGACAAAAGGAACCCTGCTGTGAACAAGGTTAACAGGGGAGCTCTAGTCGCCCCAGTATCAACAGTGGGACTCCTTACTCTCAGTTCCAGATGGCCAACTGCAGAAAAATCACCGAAGAGTAAAAATGGACTTTACCATCACAAATGAGGTCCATTATTTTCTGCAATTTTCCAAGGCTTGTCCGCAACTCAGCCTCAGTTTTTTGACTATCATCCCACAGTTCAAGTTGGCCATATTTATTTTATCAGTTCACACTTGTGCATTAAAAAATGGCTATCTGAGCAGCTCAGCTAATGAAAACAGAGTTCTTGACAATATATTTCTGACAATAAGCAGTGGATCTGTGGAGTCCATGAAGGTCTCCCCAAGCTCTACAGTGCATATTGTCAGGCTCTGGTTCTAACTGGTATGGATGGTGGTTGAGAATAGGTACTGTTGGAGGCCCAGTGCAATTTGAGGCTTAGCATAGCTTCAGTGGCTTGCCTGTTTATTCTGACCCCTTCAGCATGACACCTTCCAGTTGTCAGAGATTAATAGGATCACTGTGTAACCTTGTAGATGTTTCAGTTTCTGTATGCCACAGCACATAAGACAAAATATACAGCATGTATGCTTGCAGCTGGATAACAGTGATGGAAACAAGTTATCCCTGAATGCCTGGGGGTACCCGTTTTTTTATTACTACCATCAAGGGGCATATTATTACATTGCCCCACCTATTACATATGTTGTTTTGACAACCCCAATTATCATGGTGAGAATGGAATGTAGTCAAAGGGTAAGAACCCAGTTTAGGTAATTAGCATATATGATAATGAGTAGAGAGGTAATTAGGTGAAAGCTGTTAATGGAAAGGTATAAGAAGTCACCACTTAGACAAAGGCATGCATGCTTTATCAACACCTGATTCCACAGGATGTGCTGCCAGTTGAGCCAGAGGCCATTGATGAGTTGGTGGGGCCCCTGAAGAAAGCCGTCCCTTTCCACAGCTTTCTGAGTGACTGCTTAGCTCTCCAGGCTTAGTGAGTATTTCATTTTAGGGTTTGTATGTAACTAGTACGTTTACAGAAAACCTTGAACATTAAACCTTATTGATCTGCAAATCAGGTGTACTGTATCTCACTGGTATCCATACTGATCACTAAATGTCCAGTATCAAGGATCAAAGCCAGACTGTCAGGACTGGGCTCAGACTAGTGCCGATACCAAGGTCCAGGGACAGGCTGCAGGGTCACTATCAGACCCAGATGCAGACCAAATGTCAAAGTTGGGTTAGAGCCAATCCAAGAGTCTGGGGGTCAGGAGGTAGGTGCAGAGCTTGGTTAGGAACAGGGCTGAAGCAAGGTGAGAGTCGGGTATGGACAAGCCTGAAGTGGAACAAGGCTTGAGTAAGACTTGAGCAGAACAGGATCAAGAGTAGGCTGGAAGCATAGGGAGTCTAGTACCACGAAGCAGCAAGAAGATTCTTAGACAAGTGGTGCCTCTGCACTGACTATCTGGTGATGCTGGCAATGAGAGTGAAATACTGGTGCCTGGGGTGAGAGGTTATCTGGCTTGGGCTCTACCCAGGGATAGACTGGTGCAGCTTGCCTGAGCTGAGTTGGTGCAGACTCTGTTAGGGGGTGAGTCATTGTAGCTGAGTGAGCAGCTCTGAGCTAGGCTAGTCAGGATGGGACTGGTGGTACTCATGGAACAGGTCAGAGTTTATCAGCTTCCATTTGTTCCTCCAGTTCTAACCTTTCCAATTTACAACTTACAGGACTAAAGGGAGGTATGATCATGAATGGTGCAGAGAGAGTGAAGGAGGAAGTGTTATTTACCCATTCACGTAACACGGGAACTAAGGGTCACCAGATGAAATTAATACATTGCAGGTTTAAAGCAAACATAAGGAAGCGCTTCTTCACACAATGCACAGTCAAACAGTGGAACTTGTTGCCAAGGGATGTTGTGAAGGTAAAAAGTATAACTGGAAATTTTAAAAAAAGAATTAGATAAGTTCATGGCGAATAGATTCATCAATGCCTATTAGACAAGTTGATTAGGGATGCAACCCCATGCTTCAGTGTACCTAACCTCCACCGCCAGAATTGGAACAAACAACAAGGGATGGATCACTTAAAATTGCCCTGTTCAGTTCACTCCCTCTGAAGCATCTGGTCCTGGCCACTGTCAGATACATAACTATTGTTCTGCCCCAATAGGGGTGGTGTTTTATACCCTCGGAGGATCGTGGAATTCAGGATTTGGTGGTGATCCTGACCTTACTTCATGATCAGAATTGGAGCCTGTATTGGTCCTGGCATGCAGTTGGGGATCTGCTTTTTCTGGAGGAAGACATGGAATTCAGGCTATGCTCACATTGTGAGGTATAGCAGGAAGTGGAGAGAGACTGGGTTAGCTTAAATGAGTAATGAGAAAAGAATTGAGGTACGTGTAGATAAGTTTGCAGAGGGGACAGGAGCTGTCCAACTATTGCCCACAGAACCATACCATGTCTTCAACAGTGATAGATGGGTTAGCTTAGCAGCAGCAACCATCAGACCACTTATTTTCTTCAAATATTATAAGTGCTTGTATATAAATGGAAGATGTCTATGTATTAAGATGGGTAAACTTGAGCGCCTTATATTAAATGAGGATATTGATGTAATAGGCACAACAGAAATTTGGTGGAACAATGATAATCAATGGGACACAGTGATCCCAGGATATAAAATATAAAGGGATGACAGACTAGGTCATACTGGTGGAGGAATAGCACTATATGTGAAAGAAAGCATATGGTCAAAGTAAAAATCTTAAATGAATCATACGGTACCAAAGAATCTCTTTGGGTAGAAATTCCATGCTTGAATAATAAGAAGAGCCATAGAGATATCAACTATCAACTGACCAGTATGGTGGTAGTAACTGTAAAATTCTCAGGGAGAACAGAGATGCCTAAAAACAAAAACCCACATTGTAACAATGGGAGATTTGAACTATCCCTTTGTTGACTAGGAACCTGTCTCCTCAGGATGGGATGTGGAGATCAAATTTCTAGACACCATTAATGACTGTTTCTTGGAGAGGCTTGTCCTGGAACCCATAAAGGGGGAGGCAATTCTTGAGTTAGTCCTAGATGAAAATAGCTGAACCCCATGTTAATAGTGACCAGAATGTAATTAAATTTAATGTCTTTATTGGGGGGAGCGGTACCAAAGAAACTCTCCCCCCCCCCAGCATTTAAGATCAGAAAAGAGAACTACACAAAAATGAAAGAGGCTAGTTAAACAGAAATTAAAAGGAACAGTAGCAAGAGTGAAATGCCTGCAAAATGCATGGGAACTTCAAAAATACCATAATAGAGGCTCGAATTACATATATTCCTCAACTAAAAAGAAAACAGACACCCTAAAAAGGACAAAAAAATGCCATCGTAGCTAAACCATCAAGTAAAAGATGTGGTTAAAGACAAAAGCCATCATTTAGAAATTGAAAGTTAAATTCTTCTGAGGAAAATAGAAAGGAGCAAAAACTCTGACAAGCCAAGTATAATTAGGCAGACCAAAAAGAATTTGAAGAGCAACTACCTAAAGTCACAAGCTAACTGCAAATTTTCTAAAAAGTACATCAGAAGCAGAAAGCCTGCTGAACCATCAGTTGGACCACTGGACAATTGAGGTGCTACCAAAGAACTCAAGGAAGAAAAGGCCATTACAGAGAAGCTAAATGAATTCTTTGCATCAATCTTCACTGCAAAGGATGGGAGGAAGAGTCCCAATCTGAATCATTCCATTTGGGTAACGAATCTGAAGAATTGTCCCAGAGTGAGGTGTCAGTAGAGGTGGTTTTGGAACAAATTGATAAACTGAGCAATAAGAAGTCACCAAGACCATATTATATTTACCCAAGAGTTCTGACAGAACTCAAATATGAAATTTCAGAACTATTAACTGGTATTTAACCTATCACTTAAATCAGCCTCTGTAGCAGAGGACTGGCAGATAGCTAAAGTATTGCAAATTTTTTAAAAAGAGTCTAAAGGTGCCCCTGGCAGTTACAGGCTGGTATACCTAATGTTAGTTACAAACAATTTTCTGGTACTATAGTATAGAACAAAATGATCAGACATATAAATAAACAAAATGTATTGGTGTATGAGATCAATACCAACCTATCAGGACTACTCCTTCTAGTTGAGTGTGAGCCTGCAATTTCTTAGTTTGGATGGGGTAGCATCCACCTCTCATGAGTGCTCTCCCAGCCAATGGTTTATCTGAGGGGTCTTCATTGATTAACCCTCCAGCGGTCATACAAGCAGTTTGTAGGTATTCACAAACAAACCCCTTCCACAATACACAGTCTATCTTCTGCTAAGGCTTCCTCCTTAGAGATACTGCCTTCCATAACAGATTAACAAGGCCCATCAAAGTACCCTTAACTAGCAATGTCCTTTTCAGCAGCTTACCTGGGTTCAACCTTTAACGAGTTCAGCAGGGTCCATAACAGTACCTTTGCTTGTCTGTCTAAGCTCTTGGCTCAGTCCATGGTTGGTCCCTGCAGCCAGCCAAAAGCTCCAGCTTAGCTCCTCTAAACTTTAGGGCTCAGTCCTGCCCACACTGACCTGACTGCAGTCCCACTACTCTTTTAGCCAGCTTGGAACCTAGTTCTCCTCTTCCAGCCAGGGCCAGCTCGAGCCACAAGCCAATGAGGCACTGGCTCAGGGCACCGATGCTTAGGGGCATCAGGGGAGATGCGGGCTGGCCCAGAAGCTGGACCCCCGTACTCCTGCCCCTCCCTTGAGCCAGCCACGGGAGCAGGTGAGCCCATGGGGCGGACTCCGCTCTCTCGCCCCGCCTCTGAGCTGACTCGCTCCGTGCCTAGGGCGGAACAGCCGGACCAGGGGAGGGGCAGGAGAGTGGAGCCCCAGCTCTGGGCTAGCCCGCTCTGCCCCTGGGCCAGCTGTTCCCTGCCTTCAGGGCGGGTCAAGCCAGCCTAGAGTGGATGCTGGGTTCCATGCGCCCCGCCCCCAGCACAAAATCAAAAGCCAGCTCAGGGTGTCACAGCCCCTTGAGCCAGCCCTACTTTTGGCTTCAGATAGCAAGTGACCGCTTTGCCTCTGCTGCTTCTTTTTATATGGCCCCTCTGGTCCCTGATTGGCCACTCCAACAGCCCTTCTGATTGACTGCTTCTGCAACAGTCACTCTAGGCTGCCTGGAGGATGTCTTGCTCTGGGGTGGATGAGCAGGATCATGCCACCATCAGCAGGGGGCTTGCAGAGTTTGTACGCCCTGTCATAGTTGGGAAAGAGTCAGCATAGCTTTTGTAAAGGAAAGCCATGCCTCACAATCTGTTAGAATACTCTGAGGAGGACAAGAAACATGCATAAGGATTTTGGCGTACTTGGCCATTTTCTGAAAGGTAAGATAAAGTCCTACATCAAAGGAACAATACAAAATTATTCAATATAGTTAAGTCCAAAGTTACCTGTGAAGAGTTACAAAGGGATTTCACAAAAGAGGGTGACTGGACAACGAAATGGCAGATGAAATTCAATGTTGATAAATGCAAAATAATGCACATTGGAAAACAATCTCAACTATATACACAAAATGATGGAATCTAAATTAACTGTTGCCAATAAAGAATGAGATCTTTGCATCATCATGGATAGTTCTCTGAAAACATCTGCTCAAAGTAGAAATGCACAAATGATCCATGCCTCATTTGCTAAAGAAACATATATCCCCATAGTAAAACAGGGTTCTATGGCTCTTAACAGGAGTAAGAGCAAAAAATGAGTCCTATTACATATTGACATGAATGAAGAACATCTATGATAATATTTAGCGATTATACTATATGATGCATTTCATCATAGGATCTCAAAGGCAAAGGAAAAAAGGAAGTGAGCAAGAGCTGGTAGATTGTAACAGTACCTTGTGAGTGGAAGGACCTATACATCATAAATAATTGTGACATAGTAGAGGCACATACGGTACGTCTACACTGGAGGCTCTGTTAAGTCGACTTAAGTCGACTTAGAGAGTCCACACTGAACACTCCAGTCAACTACCAGAATCCACACTGGTAGGTGCTAGGTCAACGGAGGAGTGGTGCATTGTGGGTAGCTGGGAGGGGGCGTGAAGGCCAATTTGGTCGACTTAAGGGCTTCTCCCATCTACACTGGCTTAAGTCGACTGAAAGAAGTAGCGTTAAGTTGAATTGCGAAAGCGCTGAAGTTGATTTAATAAGCACCCAATGTAGGCATGGTGATCTGTAGGTCAACTTAGCCGTCCTTAAGTCAGCCTAAGGCTCCAGTGTGTACGTACCCATAGAAGCCAAGACATGTCATTTCCCTGTAAAGTTGATCAGTTCTGGGGTACTAAATGTGGGTCTCAGAGGCTTGCTACCCTCTGCATCCATGTCTCTACCTTCTTGTGTTATGCTTAATTCAATCAGTTGTATTAAATGTGCATCACTAAAGTCAAGTACCTTTTCTAACACAGAAACAGAAGATATAGGATTGCATTCTATGCTGATCATGGCAAGTGCAGTAAAGATAGACCCTTATTTTGTTTAATCATATGTATACTCTGTAATGGGTAAATCATGAAAATCTATGGAGTAATGGAGGACATCTCAAGAGAAATCAGGCATTGAATGCTGCAGAGCAGAGCTCTAGATTTCTTTGCAATGCACATATTACCAACAGCAGAAGTTAACTTAAGGAAGGAAATATACCTATAGACTTTCTTAATGAGTAAAAAAAAAAAAAAATTCTTCAAATTATATTACACTGCATACTTTCCTGAGACTTCTATTTTTAACTACAGTGTGTTCTTAGGAGAAGATTTTATAACTCTCTAAATTAGCCTAGGGTGATTACCCCTAGTGTGCAATTTACCACTATTTTATTAAAGCAAGATTAAAGATAATACTTCATTGGAAGAAGTAACAGAAGCATTAACCTCTATTTACCTTGACATAATAAAGTTTTAATAAAACATGGGCAAATTTCATTGAAGGGCATAATTATTCTAACACAATTTAAATGGAACTTAATTCTTATTCTGCGTGTTAAATGCTTAAAGATTAGTCAATGTCCTTTTCTCACTTTTTTCCAAAAAAAATACATAAAATATTTCAACCACTTAAGTTTGTTTGCTGATAAATACATCCTAATTTATTCTAAAGTTAAAAAATATAAGAACAAATGAAAAAGCAACTATCTGGTTTTCAAAAGAAATTCTCTTTCACTCCTCCCCCAGATTCAAAAATTATATATAAAAAATAAAAGTTACCCTGTTCCAATTTTTAACTATTGAATCAAAGAGGATTCTTGTTTGTTTTTGTATCCTCTGGCTTTATTACATCAGACAAGCATCAAAGAGGCAGAACACATAGGACTGAAAAATAACATAGCTACACTTTGCAATGGAGTGTTCTGTATCTGCCCGTGTTTTGTTGTTCATGTAATATTTTTCAATAAACAAAGATGTCAATCAACTTTCTTTGCAGCACATCACATTTCAGATTTAAACCACTTCAGACACGGAGCTGCCCCAAGCTCACACACTTAACAGATAAAAATTCAGCTTTCTGTCAAGGCAGAATGCAGTATTGATTGTAGATTGTATTTAGGCTAGTGTCTGTTGGAGCTATATTACCTTCAAACTTGTATAGAGTCCACTATAGACACGCAACATAAAATACATTTCATTTCTAGTGTAAAGTTATTTGTTTGTTTGTTTTTTGTTTTTCTTTGGGGGGGGGAGGAGATGTTCTGCTCTGATTAGCGCCAATTTCCAACTTCATGCCTGAGACAGGCCCTGGCTACAGTATATCCAGGGAACAGTGGGGGGGGGGGGGGGGGTAGTATTAGGAACACATGATAGCAATCATGAAAACTTTGATCACTTGATTTGATTCTAGTGCTTTGTAAATTAGCATAATTATTCAAACATGCTTCATTAAAAATCATGACTGTACAAGTCCTTCAGTTTAATGATCCAAGAACATACCACGTGAGCTAAGCTTTAAATAAATACATTAACTTGGTACTTAGAGGACATGCCTGAGATTGAGGGTTTGTTGTTTTTTTTTTTAATTTGCTGAATGCCAACTCATAATTCCACGGTGAGAGGGAATGGTGCTTTGCTAAAAAGGTATGCTACTCTGTATAGCTTATGGTTTATCCTCACATCCACTTGACCCTCTCCTGGGATTGGGAAAGGTTTGATACTATGTCACCTTTAAACTACTGGGAGATTGTCATACAATCCCAGTAAATCTCCAACTAATTACATTTGAATTTTAGGTGTGACCATTGATTTTGACCTTTGAAGTTTGGCAGGAAAAGTTTGACAGTAGTTAAAGTGTCTCCTGATTTTGGAATTACTTATTTTAACAAAATAAATGTTAGAAATAAGACTGTAAAAGTCATATTTAAACTGTATAACAAAGTAATTTAATGTTAACTGGCTTAATAATGCCCATTGCTCCAGAAAAAACAAAGAAATACATTTCTTCATGGCAACCAAAAACATCAAGAGTTCATTTACATTCCACTAAAACTGTAGTTGACAAAACATTGGTAGACATCACTGAGGGTGTTAAGAGGAACTCAACAAATCTGAGAGGGAAAAAAAATCCAAGTTGCCACTCTTTCCTCAACACTTTTCCTTATGTGCATAGGCATACTGGGCACCACAAAAGTCAAGCTAATTTTCAATATTGTACGTGATGAGTAAATTAGGTTCTGAATAAGTGATTGTCAGACTTACCTTGAATATCCTTGGGGTTTTTTGCTCTGTTTAAGCCATACCCTTAAATAAAGAGATAAGTTAAAATATTGGTCCTAAGTTATGTTAAAATTGACATATGCTACTATGCAGAGTTATCTGGATTCATCAACCACTTCTTTTTACAGAAGTATCCATCACACACAAAAAAAAGCCATGTGGTCCATCAGAACTAATGGAAACACAGCAGAGAAACTGAGAGAAAATCATTTTAATTTTTAAATTTCTAAGAGTTAAGTTTTAAATTTCTAAGCATTACAACACAATGCAGACTTGTTAACCACTAGTATATATAAATTTTCTACGTCTGTCCATTAACATTATTTTAACTAGATGTTTTCTAACACAAAAGCCTTTTTTTTTTTTTTTTTTTTTTTTGGAAAAAGGAAACTATCTGCAATAAAACGTCAACACCTTAGAAATTTTTCATTTTTAGCAAAATCATGTTCGGTCTAGTTATTGAACATTTTTATTTACTCTTACTGAAATTCAAATATTGGCTTCTCCACCACAGAGTTATGGAGTGAAGTGAAATGGAAGCCCTCTATTCCAATACTGTTATAGTACAGATTTCACAATTTCAGCCTCTGGGACACCATTTTGGACTGCAAGAACATGCCCTCTTAAACTTGCTCATGGCCACAGACTACTGATACCTACAGGTGTAGGATCTCTGGACCAAAGCCATGTCTGAGTGACTGTTTTAGTTTCATTAGCCTATGTTTCCAAGTCTTGAGGTCATTTGAGTCCAGTGCTATGTAAATGAAGGAGTTCTCAATATTTTCAGTACTAATTACTATAGATTCACTATAGATTAACATGAGACACTTGGAGATGCAAGTATGGGTCTTTTAGCATTTGCCAGAGAGGCTAAGGGAGAACCAGGCAGATGGCTCATATAGGAAGGGTGAGTTTTATTTTTTAAAGGGACTGAAAGGGAAACTGGAGGAGCAAAGAGAGAGGTGGAATTCTAGTAGTGAAGAAAGGAAAGGCCTTGCCTAAAATCCCTTAGCACAGAACACTGAAAACTGAAGTTAGATATGAGGCAGATTTTCATAAACAGCATAATGCACAAAGGGCATCTGGTCAGGTCAGGGACATTTGCCATTAGGTGTATGTAGGAGAACCTTAGCAACCAAGGCGTAAGGGCAAATGAGCTTGTCATTACTAAAGTTCTCCGATTCCACAAAACACAGTAGCTCTTTTAAATAACTTGCATTTTCAATAACACACACACGCGCACACATAGAGAGAAACCAATTAATCACTTTCAGGTCTTTGTGTATGCAAAATGTTCTTATAAACTGAGCTTTATTATTCATACGTGTTTCATATTTTGGAGACTTCTCTAATGCAGAAAAAGAAAAAAGAATCAAACCAATTCAACTGTAAAATGTGCAAAATCATTGTTTCAGCGGCAAGATTCTATGAAGTATTAGCCCTCTTCAAATACAACAGTTGAGCTTTAAACCCTTGAACACCAGGATTCATAGTGGAAATGCTGACAAAACTCCTAACTATTGCAGATCTAGCACTGCTTCTATAATAAACATAAGGGAAGCCGCACTAGTCTTGCACACAAATTAGATTCTCCAATATATAAAAGTCCAGTGTGTCCTTCTAGCATGAACTTCATTATCAGAAAGTTGGTTCAGGATACTAAGCATATTGGAAATGATAAAAATGAATGTCAAAGATAGTCCATCTAACACATTAATTTCCAGTTTCAGAAAGCCAGGCTGTGCGGGGGGGGGGGGGGGGGGGAGAGAGAGAGAGAGACACTAGCATTATAAATCTAATAGTGCAATGCAATACACATGTAACCCATCCCAATTCTCTTCTGGTTTTTTTTAAGCTTTTACCCAAGTTGTAGAGTCAATATTTTCAGATTTTCCTCAGTTTATTTGTCTCTAGTTCCTGTTTCAGTGCAGAGCAACCTTGCTCCAGTGCACTGAGTAGCTAATGATGAGAAGACCGATGCTGTCCTCTTTTGTTATGTTTTCCTTATCCGCAGTGGTCTAAAGGATGCTGGGTCATTTGCAATGCTGAAGGTGGTGGCTTACAGCTACAATATATTGATCAGGACATCCAGGTGAACGAACAGTGTAGGTACAAGCAGAAGGTCTCAATTTTATAAAAACTGGGGAGGGGCACTACCCCCCTATTCTCTGCCAATGCTAAGTGGATCCAGTGAAGATGTTACAGGGCTCCCACCATATAACCAAAAACTGAGGAAAGACTCTCCTCAGTCTACTCTTTAAGATTCAGCTATGTCTAAATCCTGTCTCCTCTCCCCAGTCTCTCCTGAGGGGGGAACAAAGTGTATCCAAGAAGGACCTCGGTCTGTAAAAGTAGTCATTTCTCCCCTTTTCCCATAGGCACAGAGGTCCACCAGCAAAAAGGCCATTGTCCAAAAGTAAGAGACAGGGATTTACCTGTAAATTGCAACAAACTAAACATTCATACAGATTATGAATATTTATTTCTAAATTCTACTTCTATTTCACCTAACTGTGCCTCCATGATGCTGTAGAGAAGCCCCTCACCCCCCCCCCCCCAAAAAAAAAACCAAAACACCCACAAGGCCTCTGTCAATTTGGCACAATGGGGAAAAAACAATTCATGTTCCCAAGCAATTGGCTAGAACGACAGCATCCTAAAAAACAGTTTTTATACAACAACTACTGGAGATGGAGAAGAAGGGCAGTTAAAAATGGAGTGAGAGGATCCAACATACTAGAGCAAAGGTTTAAATTAAATGCCAGAAAGGATGAGAGGGAAACAACAGGCCCATCAGCTTCCATCTCCTTCTGACTAGCAAGTGGGAGGCAGAGCGCCCTTGGGGAGGAGGAGCCAACGTTATATTCCCATACCACTGTTTCTAATCAAGTTTCCTATCCATTGAGATGGGTGAGTAGTACTGGTGGAGAAGTTGAATGGTCACCTGCCCATGTGAATTATGAAACAGAGAGAAGAGAGTTCTACAAAGGAATGCATATCTATGAGATGCTGGAGGCCGTCTCCAAATTACCCTTGTAGAAATTACAGATAATAAAGTACATCAGTATGTTATCTGCCAGCAATGGGACAAAGTGAATAAAAAGAGGTTTGATTTAATGAAAGGTAAGCAGGATACAGTCAGAGGTCCAGTCTACTAATGCTGACCCCGTAAACTCCAGAAAATCTTGAGTGATGCAAGTGCATAACTTATTCCAGAAATAGCATCAGCAACCTGAGTGCAGGAGTATTCCCTCACCAAGCCAATCTGTTGGCGGAGTGAGGAAGTGCCCTAAAGAGCATTTCAGACAATACGGAGTACAGAATGATGGGAAACCACAAGAAGGTACAAGGCAATCCAGTCAGGCAGCATTCAGGTGAATGTATAGACATGAGCTGAAAATAGAAATATACCTCATCAGGAATGGTAAAATGTTATTGGTGACCTAAGACTACACCAAGCCCTATACACACGTTTAACAAAGGCATTGCAGGTAAAGTTAAGGTTGGTAGTGAAACTAACATTCAAATCAAAAGGATAAAGAACTGTACCTGTTACCCTAGGCATTTAATTTTATGCAAAAAAAAAAATTGCTAGAAAAATGTTTTTATGTTGCTAAGGAAAACTCTGCTGATGCCAATGATGGGTGAACATCAGATGTTTAATTCATTTTGAATAAGCACTCAAAAACTTTTCTATATGTACATACTTTGTATGCAATACAGGGCCGAAAACCTGGAAATGTCATCAGAATAGCATTTTTCATGGTGCCTCTTCTGTACTTTCTGGTTTTGGTTAAGGCTAGCAAGTAGAGAATTTCTTATGGTGGATTGGCACCTCTTCTTATAGTCCTAGTCCAAACAATGACACACATGCATAAAATGACAAATTCTGGAATGTAAAATTATTCCAATTTTTATCTGCAAAAGGGAGATTTCACTCAGATCTTGCATTCTCATTTTTGACTCATTCATCCTTTACAATGATTAGTGATATCCCAAAGCCAGGAAATCCAAATCTGGGCTTGCAAATTTCAAAGTTGTTCTGATTCAGGATTCCGGTCCATCCCTTTATAGGGATGGGTCCTAATAATATATTGAGTATTCAGGTATATGTCCAAATTTCAAATGATTGCCTCCCTAAAGTTCCAGGTTCCAGTTGAGGTCCCCATTTCAGCCTAATATAGTACATAAAAATTATACTTCCTTTTTGTGGCTGATGCACTATAACTGGGTAACATTCAAGTCAGAAGCTCTTTGGTAACATATTTGAACCCCAGCTCCTCCAATCAACTGGTAAGTTTCAGGATCCTAGTTATACTGAGAAGGAGCACATCAAACCAATCTATAAAGTTCTTATTGTTCTTAAAAGCAGAAAACATCAGGAGTGGCTTATTAGATGAATTTAGCAGCAGGGAAACTTGCAGCTCATCAGCTTTTTCTTCCTCAAAGGAGGTACTTACTGCAGTCAAGAGGAATTATTGCTGAGGATCTCTGGGCATGTGGATGGTTTTGTTATCATTAAAAAAAAAAAACCCTGAACAAGACACCTCCATCCCCACTATCATCCCTTTTGTTTTCTCCACTAAAATACTATAGTTTCTTCTAATGCATATGCTTCATTTATGTGAACACTTATTTCCTCATTGTTTGTTTTTTAACATTTGAGAAGGTTTATTGAGGAAAAAACCTACTTTTGATTCCAACTCTGGCATAAATCTGCCAACTAGAAACAGTCAAAAGTGCATGAAATAAGACATACATCACCCTACTGTTAATTTTGTTCTTGCACATTGTGTCCATATAGACTGCTGATTTGTTTCCTGAATTCTTAGCTCTCCAGGATGAGACAGACTCTCTTACTGAAAGCAATAATAGAGTATTGAAAGAAAGTATTGGTTTCTACCATAATCAGAATTATACTTAGCATGGTCTAGAATAGAGGAGAAAGATGGTCAGGACTCCAGAATTTTATTCCCAGCTCTGCCATTGCCTCTCAAGAAGATCTTGAGCAATTCTTTAAGTTCTCTGTACCTTAGTTTATCTTTCTCTAAATACATGATTCTATCTTGCATCACAGGAGTGTTATAAGGTTTAATTCATATTTGTAAAGCATTTTGAGCTCTTTGGATGACAAGAGCTATGTATATGCAAATTATTGTTTCTAGCAGGTTGGCGGGGAAAGGGGGCAGGTTTTGTTCTTTGGAAAAAGTCTGGTTTGCTTGTTCCATTTTGTCCCAGCCTTTCAAGGCTGACTTCCCATCCTTTCTTGGCAATTATCTCCTAGAAAGCACTGTTACATTTCAACGAATGACACAACCAGGATGAGGACTGTATTGAATTTGAAAAATGTCATATAAAAAAATGGAAGCAAATTACTCAAATATGATGAGAAATTTCACAATTTTCATTTTGTTTTTCTTGAGGTTAACAGGGGCTCTTTCCCCACAGTGCAAATAATAAATATGCAAATGAATCGACCATTCAACAAGTAGAGCATCCTACATGTTTAATTTACAAAGGCACAAAATCCAAACTGTTTTAAAGGCTACACTAAAGCCGTAAAACAAAAGACATTGCACATCCCAGAAGCCCTGCTGTTGCTCATTGATAAATTATTTTCTGGAATTCACATTACCAAGCACATTACTGAAGTGCTCTCTAGCCCTCCAGTGTTACAGTTCAAGGTAGTATGTGACAGATCTGAAAATTCAGAAGGAAGAAAGTCTCTAGAGTATGTAGAGCGCAGCATTGCTCACTGAGAGATTATAGGGGCTTTTATATCTGTTACAAATGTGCAGTTATACTGATAACTTCAAAAGTGGAATATTACATATCATGCTAAAATTCTCCACTACAATTATGGTCTCCCTTTGTTTCTGTTTTCTCCCCTATTTAGCTATTGCTGGCTTGCCAAGGATCTTGAACTTGAGAAAGGTTAGACATCACAATGCTGGAGCAGTCTGTGAGCATCAGCAGATTTAGCTTGTAATTTCATTGATCTATGTGGGCTTGCTGTTTGCAAACCAGCTGCTGCACTGTTTCCCCACAGCTACTGATCTGAGTAGCATTGATTTTTTCCCTTACATTAACATAGCATTACTTCTTTAATGGGCAATAAATGACTGGATGTAAATACAAACAGGGCTGCAACAACAAAAGAAAAGAACACATCATCCCTGTTTTTACTTAAAGCACTCTATTAATATTTGCCATAAAAATTAAAAGCATAAATTATTGACCAAGATAATGCAATTTTATTTAATGTGATTATATATATACAAACAACATATACCAGTAAATCATCTTTTCTTACTGTATTTACTCATAGCACCAAATGTTCCATCTTGTAACTAGTACTCAGGCAAAAATATATCAATAGTAAAAGCAGATTTCTTTTTAGGAAGGAGAACAGCAAGTACTACAAAAGCTTCGTCTCACTATTACTATATTAAGGCTTAATGAATTCTGAATCCATGTCAATTTGGGAGGAGGACACACTGTGTATGTTATCGCTCCTCTTGCTCTTGGAAAATGTGGCAGAATTGAGGCCTATGGGGCACCACAGGTGAAGACTTCTGGTGAAAAGAAACAACTGAAAGTCATAACTTTCTGGGGTACAGCTAAGAGAAAGTGGCAGAGACAGTTTAATGTGATTTTTTTCCTACCTTTGCTCAATCTCACGTGTGTTAGTAGCACCTCATGATAAACAAAAGCACCACAAAGATCTAACAATAATACATTTTTATTCTGTGTTTTCATGGAAAAAGGAGGTTTCATATGGAAGTCACAAGCCTCTCTCTTCGTGGTCTGGTTTGCCTGTGGAGTTGGGAAAAGATGCAATGGCATTGGAGACTGGGGATTGTTAATGTTCGTATAGCCCTGTCAACTTTTAGAGCTAGACAAGTGCTAATTTCTTCACTTGGCTGTGGCAAAGGTATGTATGGGTGTCTTGCTTGGCATACAGTTAAATTAATCCCACTGAGACACCTCAAAGAAACCTAACTGCAGCTTAAAATAGCTCATAGGTCATACAAGTATCAAGAACTCACATACTTATCCAAGCTGAAATTTACATGCCAGTATACTGCCCAGTCTCCTCTTGCACTAAAATCTATCTAGAATTTCTCAAAACTCCAGAATTTTCACTAACCAAAATTTAGTGCCAGTATTAGTAAATTCAGTGTCCAAATTATTAATAAATGTATTAAACAACACTGGTCCCAGTTTGAACCTCTAAGGTACCACTGTTAACCTTGCTCAAAGGAGAAGACATTCATTACAACTTTTTCTCCTAACATTTATTCAATTTTTAATCCACTATGAGACATTGCCCCTTACTTCATCCATATATATTTTCTTTAATAGGAAATATATTTTTCCCCTGAGGGAACCTTAGCTTTCTGAACATCCAAATATATTATGATCACTGAGTCACTTTTATCTACTATGTTATTAACTTTTCCAAAGAACTTTAGCAGGTTAGAGAGGCACAATTTCCCTTTACAGGAGTTGTGCTGGTTTGACCCTATCAGGATACACTTATCTTTAGATTCTCCGTTCCCCACCAGTAAAGAAAATGTGACAGGTCTTAATTCCCTGGATCTCCTTTAGCACCTATTTTAAGAACAGGCATCACATTAGAGTTGTTCCAGTCATCAGTAATCTTTGCTGCTCTGAAGGATATTGCATCTTCTTGTAAGTACCTCCAACATTTCACACTTTATTCCCTTCAGTAACCTCTGAAGAATACCATCTGGTTTTGGTGATTTTCTGCATTTGAGTTTATCAAGTCACCCCATAACTTCCTTCTTAAACACTTCAAATTTTTGCCAAGGCTGCTCTGTTTAAAAATAAATAAATAAATAAAAAGATAGGGCCTTTAGAATAGGAATTATCCCACTATCATCTACAGAAAAGACCAAGGCAAAAATCCATTTACCTCTTTTGTTGCACCATCCTCTGCAATTGTTCCTATTTGCAATCTGGAAGATCTACAGTCCTACATACAGATTTTTACATTGAATGTATATCGTTTAAAAAAAAAAAGCAGCAAAGTGGATCAAGTAATATTTATTGGACTAACTTCTTTTGGTGAAAGCTTTCAAGTTATAAAGACCTCTTCTTCAGGTCTGAGAAAAGTACTCAGTGTCACAGCTACGTGCAAGGAAGAAGAAATTGTTTAGCATCAAGGAGTTACATATTTAAAGGTAGTGGTTCTTGCCCACTGTACCAGGACATGTTATCATGTTGACATACAGCAGTAAATGTGTAACAGAAAGCGGACGGGGGGAAGGAGGGAGGATATGGAGGGGGGGCTGGTGTGTCCTGTAGGGTTGCACACACTGCCAAGCATGTCACGACCTGCAAAAGGTTGAGAACCACTGTTTTAAGAGACCATTCAAAGTGAAGTGGCCCATTAACACCTCTGAATGATCAAAAAGGAAGAAGGGAGTGGGTTAGCAGGTTACAGATCATTGTAATAAGCTATAAATCCAGTGTCTTTATCATGACCACGATTTTTAGCATAAAGCAAAGCTCCCAGACTCACCTTTTTGACGTATTGTGCAGGTTTCCTTTGGGGACAAAGGCTGGGAGGGCAGATCTTTGTGAAAAATGTTTACCTATGTGTGATGCGGTGCTTTTGTCTTACCATTTTATTTTCCTATATGGGTTCATTAAAGAGCATAGTGATTGTGTTATTTCACCCACCTAGTTGCTATTTGGGCATTTAGTACACTGGATGAGGTACACCTACACCATATCTTGTACTAGGTGCGTGTGTAGGACCTATGGACCTTAAAATTGTGGAGGGTATTAATCATAACAACAGTGGAAACATGTCTGCAACAGATGCAAACCCTGTGATCATCCAGACAGTTTAGCCATGTAGGTACTTAAGACTTAGGCTATGCCTATACTTGAAAACTTAAGTCGACTTAATAAAGTCGACTTTAAGTCGACTTTATTAAGTCAACTTAACAAAAGTCGACTTAAGTTTTCAAGTGTAGACGTGGCCCCATTTTGATCTTATTAAGTCGACTTAACATTTTAAAATCGACTTAATAAGCTCCACCAAGACGCTAATCCCCATCACCACTGGCTTAAGTCAACTTAATAAAGTCGACATAAGAGCTAGTTCAAATTAAAATGAGGTGTTATTAATTCGAACTAACTTTTCCTTAATTCGACTTAGGGAGTGGTTTAAGTCGAATTAAGGAAAGCCCAGTAAATTAAGGAAAGCAGAGTAAATTAAGTCGACTTAAGCTTCCTTAAATCGACTTAATTTGTAAGTGTAGATGCACCCTAATTTAGCAGCTCTCAACAGGAAATATACCGTACCATGCACTTGACTGAATTAAAATGCATTACAGTAACTTGTGTCCTAACCTAGCTGAGGTGCTAAGCAAATCCGGAAAGATGATAAACTCAGTGTTACCCATTTGCAAGTAATTTAGTGGACTCTTGGTCCAGTTTTTTATCTTTTTAGCTTCACCTTAAGTTTTTTTGATTATTATTATTTTGAATAAGCAACAAAACTAAAAAGGAAATTTAGCTGGAAATTCAGATTTTGGCCATCTGTAGGGTGCCAGCCACGTAAGCATAGAAAACTTGCCACTTGGAACCATAGATTTATTCCGGTTTCAGATGCTGGTGAATCTACTCTTAGCTTTGTATTTGTAACAAAACCTTAGCCCAAACGACTTTCACCTGGATTTGAGTTTTGTTACAAAAATTTAACATAGCTCTAGTTGCAAGCATCTAGGTTACAGTTGCCATTGCCTTCCCTTGATATCAGAAATCCTTGCTGCATCTATGTTTAAGTGGTCTATTTGCTGTATTTTTAAGTGCAGAATTCTACTTAAATTACATTTCTATCAGCTTTAACACAGAAAAAAGAAAGTGCATTTTTAATGTACATGTTGAACATTAAATCATTTTTGCTATGGGGAACACTAGTAAATAGTAATTGTCTAAAAGATCTTCTTATGATGAAACAAAATGAAAATAATACAAAATAGACTAACAGCAGCTTTTCTAATCATGTTAATAGAAGTTCAGCTATGTATCGCTTAAATAATCTTAAAACAGACAGAGGGGAGGAGGAGGAGAAACATAAGCACATACCCATATATTACTCCGTCGATCAGAAAGAGATGGAAATTATCATTATTTTCATTCCTTGTTCTCCTGCTGGAAAGTGCATTTCAATCAATGGAACTAAAATATAACTGAATAATTTAATATATAATTACTGTTTTATTGTTATGACAATTACCCCTTCATTCATTTTTTTTGTTTTGTTTAATACAGAAACATGTTCCATAGAAAATTCAAACACAATTTAAATACTAGTCTGATCTTAGCACCCTGTGTTAGATTTATTTCTGGAAGTATAAATTATGTCAGAATGAAACTCACTTGCAGAAATTAAATTATGTCACAAACATTGACAGATGAATACAATGAACTAGAGGAACAAAGGGACATGCGCAGACTCAGAGTAATTTTTCCTTTTGGTCAATTTCAGTGCTGTTTCCTTCAAAATTACAATTTTAGTTTGCATCTTGTTGGGTTGATTTTTTTTTTTTAATTTAAATTACTGACTGGAAATAAAATGTACCATCTTACCCATTTTTATGTAGTAAAGAAAAAAACAAAGAACAAAAAACAAAATGAAAACCTGATTTTGTAGAGCCAGAATAATTATGCAACTGCTAGCTCTTTCTAGCTCAACCAATTCAAAAGAATGAAATAAAATTTCAGTCTTGAAAGTTACAGCCTGCTAATAGTGTGTATGTAGCTGATAATGTGTACATTGTATACACAACAGGCTACAGTTCTACTGATGAGCTTGCATTGCCCCCTATAGTTGCTGTGTGTCACTGGGGTGAAGGTGAAGGGGAGAGAAAAGAAACAACATGCTGACAGTTCTATGCTTTTAGTTTTGACTCAGCCCACAGAAAAGGCTGGGATGGGGCGGAGAAATCTAATCTGACCATATTGTGCAGGGGACTTTATACATAATTCCCCAAGCATATCAGAATCAAATACAATTTATGTACCTAATTCTTGTTTTATATGGTTCAGCCAAACTTTCTATAAGGGGTCTAAGATTCAGTGTTCCAACTATCACCAGCACCCAGGTGAGGCCCCAGTGATCTCTGCACTAAGAAAAAAAGAGGATGTAGTGCCTGCCCTGAGGAATTCATGACCAAATTACTTACACTTACACAGAGAGAGAGAGAGTGCGAGAGCGAGCGCGCGTGCACGCGCTATGTAAAGGAAGAAAAGAGCACAAGAAGCATCTCTTTTGCTCCCCATCAAACAGGATTTGGAGGTTTGGCACAATGGAAGCCCTTCAATTTACAGAGCATGTGAATGCTAAAAATGCTGTACAATAGATCGCTGTCAGCAACAATTTCTATAAAGCGACTGGAGAAAGTAGAAGGAAGCTGAGTGGTGGCCCTGTTCTTCTGCAGTGGCCAGCACAGCTTGCAAGGCACAAAAACCACATACTGTCTTCTAGCCAAGGATACAGGCAAGGCCACTGGCCAGCAGGCATTGGGCCTGTTGTCAGGGTGCTAAAGGCTTAGTTGTCCAAAATTAGGCCCCAGGATCAAGTCAAAAGCCTAAAAACGGGTAAAACCACAACTGTTGATTTGGCAACCACAACCTGACGTATGCAAGTTCTTGACCTGGACGCAGCCGGCTGACCGCAGGAAAAGGGGAAGGTTAAAAGGTCCCTAACACTCCAGGCAAGGCAGCTAACTGCATGAATCAGCAGATACCATGCCACTGCGGTTTTGAGCAATAAAAGGAGGCCTTATGGGGGGGCAGGCAGGTTGGAGTCATTCCAATTAGACTCGCTCCAATTAGCACTGGAACAGGACCGAGGGTCTGATCACCCAAAGGCACTCCCCGCCGGCTCTCTGTAGGACGTGGACAACAGGACCGGACGTAAAGCACCGAGGCCTGGCCAGCTGAGGGAAGGTTCGGATTAGCAACCCGACACCAATTTCAACAAAGAAAAGGTAACTAAAGTAGAGGCTCGGAGCAGCGCCCAGCCCTCAAGCACAGCAACACAAAATTTAAGGTTTTGCCCAGCTTTATGCTGAGACTTTCAGGTAATGAACAATAGTAGCACCAATCTTGCATTTGGTGCTGAAGTAGGAATTGGGGTAGGTGTAGGGTTTACGTTGGGTATAGTTTTGTTAGTACTTTTGCCTGTTTGTTTTGTGTTTGTAAGTGATAAGAAGGATAAAAGACGAGTTGTGTTGGAGACTGTGTGCAAGGAAACAGTAACCAGTGACCAGGTCTGAGACTTAGCCTGCGTGCAGCCGCCTCAAGGCCCGCAAGGGTTTTGAAAGCAAGGGTGTGCAGGTGAACCTCGTGACCCACTGGATCCCCTTCTTGTATGAGTGTATAAACGGGTGCGCCTGTGCTAGGCGTTCATCGCTGCTATAACTTTGCTGCTGGGGAGGGGAAGTGTGAACGGGAGATAACCGTCGACCAGGTCTGGGACTTATCCTGCATGCAGCCAAGGGTGCGCAGGTGAACCCCGTGACCCAACGGGTGTGAATGAGATCCCTATTCGATAGTACAAAGGGTCCCGTGTGGTTGTGTTTTACATACTGGCTTGTGTTCTTGATTGTTTTGGTTTGTGGGTATTGGGCTTTGTTGTATTCTCTATATCATGTGCTAAAAGCCATAATTGATGAAAAATCCTGCATTCATGCAATAAGTGGTATTGTAGCTTAGAGTTCCTGTGGATATATTGGCTGTTTATTGTACTACTAATCACTGCCTTAATCTGGTAATCTGTGTAACTTGTATTCAGCAATCAGAAATAAAAGTCACATACATAGTGTGTAAACAAAAATTCATTGCTAGTGGTGGTCTTTGCCTGGTTGTTTCGGGAGCTTCCCCAGCATCCGCATCTAAAGAACTGGGTATTTTTTGAGCACCCTTCCCCCATTAGGGGATAAAATCTGACACCTGCTTGAGGCACACTGCTGCCAGGAATTCCTGGTGGAATTATGCAACTCGACAAGGGCCCCAACACAGGGACATGGCTATCTGGCATAATGCAGACTTTTCAGTTTGGGCCTATCTTTATTAGCAAATCAAAAGGAGTGTTTTTGAACAATCAAGTCATCAATACAATTTCCTTACCAAAGCAATTATCCTTATCCTGTTACTCCAGGACCATTACTCCAGTCTGTATATCTTGCACAAAAATATTTATACGTATAGTAACTATATTTAAAAGCACACATCCCAAGTGCTGCGTACCTTTGATAATCCCTTCGATTATAGGGTAAGTTTATATTGATGGCGGCAAAATCACCACCGTCAGTGTAATCTTCCAGGTTCGATTGAGCGGTCTGTGTAGATGCACTCAATTGATCCAGATATCACCATAGCTAACCCTGGGGCATAGCGCTCTGGCAGCTAACTCCATAGAACTGGAGTATCAGTAAGCCGACCAGAAGGCATTTCCAGTTGGCTTAATGTGGTGTGTAGCAAGCTCTTAGTAAATCGTGTGGAGATATTCAAGGTATTTTACGTATCTTTTGTATCGCCTGTTGACTGCTGCCAAATAGCGTGTAGACTAGGGCATAGAGACTCAAACAGACCCTGGAAATCACCCACTGGTATCCTTACACTAGCAGCTACATGATAACAACAAACATTTAATAAATATCACCAATAAACCCTCCACGGGTGTTCCAATCTGCATTCTCTCCCTACTCCCTACTGACCAGAGCATCTTTAAGGTTCACAATCTCTGAGTATTATGGATTAGGAGGGGACATGAGATCTAAATGCACAAGATCCTAATGAAGAATGTTCTACCAGCCGAATTTTCACTTTCATACCAATGGAATTTTAGCCCTGGGGTCTCTGCACAGTGTCAGATGAACAGAGGGAATTTCTTAGTTAGGTAGATCCCAGCCCTAAATCTGGGAAACAATAGGTTGCCAGTGGCGATCATACATAACTATGCTGATATTGCTTAACATGCAGATTGCTGAGTTTCACACAGCTGCATTTTCCAATGGGTCTAAGATAGTGGTTCCCAACCTGTGGCCCAAAAGTGGCCTGTGGAGTCTTTTAAAGTTTTCACTAATTAAAGTTCTTAGCCGTCATAGTAATAAGCATAGAAACAATACAATAAAGGTTTGCCTTCCTACAAGGAGGTTGTTTGGTTGCGGTTTTTTTAAATACCCGACAAAGCTTCCGAAGAGTAACATTCCTATGATTTCTATGGCTAACTTAATATTACATTATCTTGTCAAAACAGTGTTACTCCTGGTGCTGGTGATACCTATCTAACGTTTACTGAATATCTGAAAATAGTCTTGAAGGTCAAGGACTCAGCTGGATATACTGGAAATAAGAAAAGCTCATGTTTGGTTCCAATATGCCCATGAAGCTCAACTCATGTAGAGCCAGAGTGATACTTCACCATGCATCTGCTCTGCCCCAAGAGCAGGCCAAAAATCAATTCTGACTCAGAGAGATTAATTCACAGTTACACTAAAGTCTCCTTATGCCCCACCCCCCAATCATGTGACGAGATGTTAAAAGGGGTATAAATGTGTTTTTCGTTCACTTTCAGGCTCTTTTATACTGGCAGAGGGGGCATAAAGAGACCGAGGCTATGTCTACACTTGTAATTTTAAGTCAACGTTAACTAAGTCGACTTAACTAAGTCGACTTTAAGTTGACTTAGTTAAGTCAACTTAGTGAGTCTACACTTAAAATTAAAGTCGACTTTGGGGGGAACTTACAAAGTCGACCTAGAGTGTCCACACTGGACGCCTAGGTCAACTTCTAGGGGCTAGGGGGACCTAGGACAGGTCCACGGGGGGCAGAGGGCCCAGTGCCAGGGGGCTCAGCCTTTGCCCCATTGTACATAGGTACAATGGGGCAACGGGGGACAGGGACCCTGGCAGGGCATAGGGACAGGGTGGGCAGGGCTCTGCCCTGTGGAGGGCATGTCAGACTCCCCCTGTGTCCCCCCCCCTGGCAAGGAGGGCATTGGTGTAGTCCTGGGGGAGCCCTAAGTCGACTTAGGGCTACCCCATGTCTACACTGACTTAAGTTGACTCTAGGGAGTCGACTTAAGCCTTAAGTTGAATTTAAGGGAGGTTTTATAAAGTCGACTTAAGGAACATAAAGTCGACAATGAAAATTAAGTCGCCTTAAGCAAGCTTAAGTCGACCTAATTTGCAAGTGTAGACGCAGCCCTAGATATGGATGAAAATTAGGCCTCAAGAATCCCAATTTCTCTTTTGCTTTCCCTTTGCTCTGGCGAAAGGAGTGAGCTACTTTTGACACATAAAGGGAGCAACTTACCCCTTGCTTTTGCACCCATCCAGCTATGATGGCCAATGAATAGGATGGGGGGCAAAGTCAGTTTTTCCATCATTCTCCACATCCCCCCCCAATGCTTACTTAAAATGGAGAGCATCAGACAAGTAGCCCCTGTTCTTCCCGTTACAGAGATTAAATCTGAGTGGGGTTTGCAAGGTGGTTAGGAGAACCAACCTGCTACCCTATACCATCAAGTAAAGGCTGTGACAATCTATGGCTGAATGACGTACATGACCAGCCTATATGTGCTCTTATAAAGATACAATATGTTCTGTCTACATCACTGAAATGGGATAAGAAATAATAATTTTCAGCATTTGGTTTTCTGCTGGTTATAAGTTTCTGTCTCCAATAGCAAACATGTTATTGTATTCATCACTATGCTTTTGGATAGCTACACTCATGGGATACAGTTTAATTTCTTATACGTCCATGTCATTTTTCTTTCATATTAATATTCCCATATGACAAGTACATTACTTCATGCTGCTGAATTGATTTTCAGGAAGAATCTTCTTTCACATAAATTGTTACTTTTCATGGAACCAATGGAAATTTTGGAGAAAATTACCAGATTTAGTCCCAGTCCTTACAAGAAATTGCTGAGAAAGTATGCATAAGTGTGGAGAAACTGTGAGCCACAGCCAACCAAAATATAGTTTTGATAAGTATATGTGATCAAATTAAAATTGGTTTCCGTGAAATTTAGTTAATGAAAAAAAACCAGGTATACTGAGAGGTACTCTTGACTGCATTGGTCAGAAACCTCCAAGACTAGTGTGGACACACCCTTCATTTAGAATAACTGTCAGGATGAGGTCTTTGGAAGCCTTGGATGTAAAACAAAAGGGGGTTATGGACCCACCCTGGAGTTGGCACTGAGCAGGCAGAGGGGAAAATGAACACACAGAAACTGTGAATACACAGGGACAGAGAGACAGCCAAAAGGAGCAGCTGAAATCATGGTGGCTGACCTTAGAGAAAACCAAGGAAGAGGTTTTTGGGTCTGGGTTACAGGTTGAAAAGCATGATTTTGTTGCTGATAGCAAAGGAAGCTGTTTCTTGCTATTTGATTCCTTCTGCATTCAGAGATGCAAAATCCTGTACATTCTCTGTAAATAAACAAAACTGCATCAAAGAAAATACAAGATTATCCCCAATTTCTACTCCCAGCTGCAACAGCCACAGGGCTCCAAACTTTGATCACCTTGTTGGTTGAAGAAGGGAAACAATTTCCTACCCCTAGAGCACAATATTCCTATTCTGAGGGCCAGCTCCAGGGGCTTGCCAGCAGCTCCAAGTTTCACACTGACACAGGGTAGGATGAACCATACACTAGTGTAGGATTGCTATAGTGGAGTGCCACATCTCCATCTTCAAAGCTGGAGTGAAGGAGGTCAGAGTCACAGCCCTGACCAACACTGATGCTTCTTGGAGATCATAGTATTTAATAAATTGATATTTTATTAAAAAACACTTTTGGTGGCTGCTACCATATATTTACATATTATTGTTTTATTTAGAATTTGTCATTTTAAAATAAGTTAGGATGTTTGTTTTAATAAAAATGTTAAAACATTCTCTATCCTACACATTTTACAAGCAGATCATTTTGTCCATATTAAATATATACTGATTAGCAATGTGAAATCCAAAAGAGCAGAATTCTAGAGGTAAATATCAAAAGCACCTAAATTCCTTAGAAGCCAAAGTGTCATTTTCAAAAGTGAATTAGACACTTAGGAACCTAAGGGCTGGTCTACTCTGAAAAGTTATATCACATAAATCTGTTAGTCTTTAAAAGTGGCACTTTTAAAAGTGGCTATCTTATGGCGATTGGACATCCCTTCCCAACACAGTAGTAAGTGTCTTCACTGAAGTATTACAGAAGCTCACCTGTGCTGCTGTAGTGGTACAAGTGTAGACATAGCCAGAATTTCATCAAAAGTCAGAGGGACTTAGGAGCCTAACAGACAGATAGTCAAGGCCACTTAGGCACATAAGAGGGAGAAGAATGCTCACTGGAATTTTCAAATGCACCTAAGAAGGTTATTCACTTATCTCCTATTAAAATGAATGATAGTTAGAAGCTTAAGCACTTTTGAAAATCCCACTAGGCATCCATCTGCATATTCAGGAGCCTAAAGCCCTCTGAAAATCTAGCCCCAATTCCAAGCTGAAAATAGATTCTTAGGCTCTTAAATCACATAGGAGCATTTGAAAATTTGGTCCCACTTCTAGCTCTGTGTGTGGCCAGAAATGCCACAATAGATGTTCTCTTAAGGCATTTTATATTACAATCCTGAGCAGGATTAGGAAGCGGAAATATAAACCAACACGCTATATGATTTCGGAGTTCAAAAGAAATGTTTGGTTTGCATTTCATTGTAAAAAGAGAAAGGATTGGCAGTAGATTAACAAACTGGTTTGCTCAACTCTAATCATAATTGGAGTTTCATGTTAGACCTTGAGCATGTCAAGAAGAGAGCATTAGAGTTCATCCCCTAAGTGGCAAGAAGCCCACATCACAAGGGCACATACATGAAGTCACACTGTCTGAAGTGCTAGACAGTTAATATGAATGACAAATTCTCTCTCACCCTATTTACTACAAGCAGAAGGAAGATAAGGTGCTGTAGCAAAGCAATGTCACAATACTGTAGAAAGCTGGCAAAAATCCATTGTTTTCTTTTCTGATCTCCAAGGAATATCTGCAGCCCCATATTTTTTTATCTCACCTAGTTCTATATTCATGTTTCTGTGACTGACTCATATAAATTATCTTCTACATTTCTCTATATAAATGAAGCATTCCCTCGTCTGTACTGCAATTGTAGGCACCTTGCTAAGCTGCATTTGATTTTTTTTCTCCTATACTGTCTTCTGAACACAACAACCTATGGTGAGCCTTGTTAGGAGAAAATGGCGATATTAAAATAAATAAATAAATAAAAGAAGAGAGAAAACAACAGGTTACCTCATAATCTCTTCTTGTTAATGCTTGTTCCTAAAGAGCACCTGCTAGCTTAAAAAGGGATTTGAGTAACCCAAGACTAAGAAATCCCCTTGCAACAATTAGTGCTCTTATCACTGAAGAAAGTGATACTAAAGTTACATCTTCCTGATGAATTCAAATACACAGAGTCAGAGCCCTGAGCTTCAAAATACTATAAAGGGGTGCATTTTATAAGACATCAAACTGGCCCCAGATGATGGTGTTTTGAAAATAGTATTGTTATCAGCCTGATTGCAATCTATTTTCTTTCCCTGGATGTTTTGCTGAAAATCTCTGAATGGTATAAGACAGCGTTTTTGTTTTTTTAAAGAAAGAAAGAAAGAAAGAAAGAAAGAAAGAGACAGTACTCGGCCAGGGACTGGGGCCATTGCCAGCGGTAACAGGAGCCCAGGCCTCATCACTGTGGAAAAAAAAAGGTGCCAGTACTCAGTACCCCTGACTACCAACACAAAAAAAGCCCTGCTATACGATTATTATACCAGCAGTCATTTATGGTAAATGGCACACAATGGCACTTTAAAATATTAACTTATCCTTATAACATACTGTTAGGAAGGGAAGTATTACTGTTCACCATTTTACAGATCAAGTAACCAGGAATGAGAAGCTGAGTGGTTCACTAAAGACTACTCTGCTAATCAGTGGCCGAGATAATAAACTCATGAGTTACTGTTTCCCAGATCAATTTCTCTCCAGATCAGCAGATTCTTATACAAATACTAACTTTGTTCTGTTCAGAAAACTGTCTAATGCATCTTCACAGTAACCACTCTTCATCAAAGCATCAAAAAGATTTTAAGCAGGGAAGGTGTTGGGCCACACATGCATCAGCTGAGTAATGGCTTTCTCAAGGAAACATTGATTAAATGCTCCATTCCAGAGCCCTAACTACTTTTGCTATAATAAAATAAAAATGATAAATATACATTCAAAACTCTTGACTTCATACAATATGAACAATAAGAAAATTCCAGAGAGAAACATCAGGATACACTTTTAATATGATCTCCAGTAAAGTTTATGATTTAACTAAAGGATGAGTTGCCATTTGTTATGTCATATTCCTTAATAAATGATTTTAGAACAATTCCTTCCACATTGCTGAACAGTTGGACCTCAGTACCCAGTCATTAAAAATATAATTACTTTGTAACCGTGGTTCTTTGAGATATGCTCAGATAGATCCATACTCAGGATAAGTATGATCTCTAGTGTGCAACCTTGGAATCTTCTAGAAAACAGCTTCAGTTGGGACCATTTACCCTCATTCTCTTCTCACAATCTAAGTATAAACAAGATGTGTGATCCTAACCGCTCTTGAATTTTTTCTTCTAATTCAGGGATTCTTTTACAAGAAACTCTCAGGAAGTGGAGAAACTGTGTGTCAGGTCCAGAAGTAATGTCATTGGAGCTCCAAATAGTAGTCTTGCATATTTCTTTGTTAGAGACAGAGACAGAACAAAGGCTTTCCTTGGCAGCTGCCTTACGCCTACAGCAGTGTGTTCCGATACTCCAGGTGGCTGAACACTGCCTGATCCATTGAGAATCAAGATGGACTTACTCTAGGTTTTATTCCCATTGGCTATAAAAAATCTGGTGGGACTTATAGATTGAAATGATTATTCATATTATTTAACCAAAGTATCTAGTCATTTAGAAGTATGTGGCCTAACCCTCCTGAAATAAAATAGAGACCAACTTAGGCAGGTAAAATAGAGGCAGGTCAATGGCCTGACTGAGAAAGATGACGGAGACCAACTTAGACAGGAATTTGGGGACAAGAGAGCAAAGTCTTATAGAACATGGTACCGTGAGAATCATCAATCAAGCCTGACTCTATTGGCTGAAATGACACTGAGTAATGCTGTCTTCACAGAGATCATCCAGAGACCACTCTTATAGATGTATATGTGAATGGAGACCCCGTGAGCTTTGTGAGACCAGAATCTAAATCCCATAATGGAAACTGTCCATATGCCAGAAGGAACACACCATGGATCATCCTTTTCATATGGTAAGTGAAGACAATCAGCCTGTGCATCAGAAGATGGAAAGCCAAGACTGCAGTCTGACAGACCTTGATGGCATTTAAAGCCTATTTTAATTGTTCCATGGATAGTAGATGAAATGACCATTCTGAGTGCCTGGATGGGGAATCTCTCCCACTTAATTGAATAGGGTTGTAAGGTTAAAAACATTCCTTTTTTTTTTTTTTTTTTAATTTTTGGCTCCCAGGAAATCACTTTTGAGTTAATGTTACCAGCAATTCTTGAAAAAGAACCTCAACAGGAGGGCTGGGAAGAAAACATTTTCCTATCTTGTATATCTTCCTATCCTATATATATATATATATATATATATATATATATTCCTAAATGAGGACAATGTCAAAATTTTAAAATGTTCAGGAGTATGAAACCTGTCTGAATGAAAGCCTGTCTGAAGTTAAACTATTATTGCCCAATATAATTTCCCCTTCCCCCATACATATTTCAAGTTTGTTCCTACATTAAAGTCTTGTTTGTCAGTTTCCAGTTCAAAGTGTATTCTTCCACTTGAGTTGTATCCCTCAAAACAGGGGCTTTGGAATAGGAATCCTAGGAATCCATCCATCCTTAGGGCCCTGAACCTGCAAAATTTTGCCCTCATCCCCAAAGCTTTGATCTCAATGAGACTACTCACCATGTGCAGAGTTAAAGTCATGTGTTGGTCACAGCAGAACTTGGGACTTCATTATAATAGCACTTGTGAGCAACATTATAATATGCTATTTAAAAAACAAGCAAGCAGATTAGTGTGAATAAAAGCTGCAGGTTTGTGGGTTTTTTAAAGTAAAATAGATTAAATAGAAGGAAATAAACTCACCAATGGTGCTGAAAAACATAAGCTAAATCAAAGGATGTAAAAAATAGTATAATATGTAATACTAGAGCAAAAAAAACAGACAAATAAGCATGGAGATAAATTGCTTCAGAATATTATAATCAGAGGCAGACTAGGAACAAATGTAGAAAAGGGAATGTTCTTCAAGAGGCATATTCACTTTGTTCTATGATATGTTAGCAAGGTCCACATATGTGTCAAGGAAAATGGCAAGTTAAAAACAAAAAAACAAAAAAAAACCCAAAAACCAGAGCAATTCTCTTCTTAACAATAGAATGGTCCAAAGAACCTTGCTGATAAAACAGTCATACCATCTTCTCATAGAATGGGTTATGCTGCCTGTTAAAGTGTGGGGCCATATTATCAAGCTCCTTTGGGTTGAATGTGGTGTTGCAGCTACTCCCAGCCTCCTCTGAGGTAAATATCACCTCAGCCTTCCCTACATAGGTACCGGTGATGGGGCTTAGTCCACATACTAAACCAGTAAACAAATTTAGTCCCTTCCAAAATAAAAAGTCCAACTAAAAGGCTGTCTAAACCTTCAAAAACAAACAAAAGAATCTTCCGTCCTCTTGGGCTAGTCATCAGCCTCTGTCTAGGCACTATTCTCAGCTCTTTCTGGCTACAACTCTATTATTTGGCATATGCAATCCAGTCAAGCCAAGTCACAGTGTTCTCATCAATAACGTTCAAGCCACAAAAGCCTTCAGGAAATGGAGTCATTCCGCTGTCTTCAGCAACTTGTGTCATCATTTGTGGCAGCCCACAATTGACAGAATGGCTTCTCTCACTAAAGCTGTGTCTACACTACAAAAAGTTAGGTCGACTTTGTTAAGTCAACTTAATAAGGTCAACTTTAAGTCAACCTAAAGTCGACCTTATTAGGTGAATGTAACAATGTAACGATGTAACAAAGAAGTTTCCCTGAACGTGGACTTAGTAAATTGACCTAACTGCCCTTAGGTTGACCTAATAAAGTGGACGTAAGTGTCCACACTGTGCTTAGGTCGACCTAAGGAGTCAACTTAAGGGTTAGGTCGACCTAATAGGCGGTTCTTATTAAGTTGACCTAATGTGGACAGGGACTAAGTTAGATCGACTTAAGCCTCCTTAAGTCAACCTAATTTGCAAGTGTAGAAATAGCCTAAATCACCACCAAAATTCCACTGCAGTGCAAATTCCATGCATGAAACCAGTTCAGAAGGTTCCACTACCTTCACGGTAAATCACACCTGGGTAGACGTTGAGTGGGGTCTGAGGAAGGATAATTATCTGTCGTTTTCTCTGCAGACTATGAAGATCTCCATGAGTCTTCTACCATAAATCCCTCATCCAGTAAACTTTTCCACAATGGGTGCCATGAGGGTTAATGACTGTGGTGGATTAAACAAGTCTTTAATTAATAGAAGATGTGGCAAATCACTCAGTTTCATTATAAGCTTTCCTACGCTTTCCTCTCTACGAACATTGAGCAGAACAACACTGCAGAGGACTGTTAACCCTGGCAAAGGACTAGCTTTAACTGTGCCTGAAAGAACATGCATGATGGAATTTAGTTGGACATCAATCACCTTTGTGTGAGATGAGTAAGCCCATACTGGAGTGCAGTTCTTTGCCACTGAATAACAGAGTGACAAGCTGAAGTGTGTAACATTTGGGCACTGGTGCCCCATGTCATTCCAGGCAGTTTTCTGAGCAGGCTGTTGTGCTTTTTGACATTAGCTGTAGTCATTGTAAGACAGTCACGATATGCAAGAGTTCTATCTAATGTGACACTTAGATAGACTGGGTGTGAATTTTCAGTGCTCTGCCCATTTGTGCACAATGTAAGTAGAAGAGACTTGACACAGTTACTTCCACTCAGTGTCAGGTGCCACAGATGACAATCACCTATAACCCCATATCTGCATTCAGAACACTCTCAAGTACGTCAAAGACTCCAACGTGACTGAGTTCAGAGACAAACAAACTTGTATGACCCGGTACATGGTAAGTCTTTTGAATAACATTGGAGATAATACTGATCTTTGTGGGAGGCCATTCTGGTGCCTCCAAGTTCTTGTTCTATCATGAATGTTCACAAGAACATGGTGCTGTCTCAAAAACAGAGCCATTGCATATACTAACTAGACTGGCATAGTTCTAGACAATTTCACCAAAATGCCATTGTACTAAACTATCACATGCCATGGCCAGATAAGAAAAACTAAGCCAGCCTCAGCTTATCTTGGAATCCATTTTTGATGAATGTTGCAAGTGCCAGCACTTGATTATATGCAATATAACTGCAGGGGAGCGGTGGAGGGGAACAAAAACAAAACACACCACAACAGCTTGCTCTGGTACCCGGATACCTTCCAAAGATGATAAAAGTCTTTGCAAAATTAGATGCTCAAACACCTTAACGCAGATGCTTAGAAGTGAAATTGCAAGTGTGGGGCTTTCCCAGATTTCACCATGGCAATGAACTTTGTTTGGCACCAGATTCTAGGCAATCTGGATTCCTGGAGAACTCTGTTGAAAAAAACCAAAACACTGCTCATTGTTTCCTGCATACCCTACTCCTGAGCCTCCCACAATATGCCTTCCTAATTTGCTTCTTGTAGTAGTTCTCTCTGTGTTCTCTCAGCCCTTTTTAAAAGGCCCTTGTGTTCATCAAACTATCACCTGTCAAGCCCATCAAGCTGTGATGCAGCTGACTATGGCATAGGCAAGATTGGCCCCAATTTCCCTTAAATGAATAAATAAAGAACCTGTAAGGTTTGTGAAACCAAAAGCTAAATCCCGTGATGGGAATGGTCCATATGTCAGAAAGAACACAATAGCACATCCTTTTCATAGGATAAGTGAAGATTTTCAACCTGTAATTAGAAGGTGGAACTGACAAATTATGGGTGCAATTCAAAGCCATGTCTTTAAGCCTTTTTTCATTCCTAAAGTATGAATCAAAGATAAACAATCTTTTTTAAAAAATTTAAATCCTAAATCTTAACAGTTACTTAGACTCATATCAGGACAGACATAGCTGTATTGTGAGCCATCCTCATCTTGGCTGGCTTGACCTATCCTTGTTTTACACTTTATATAATTTCTTATGTACAGAGAGTTTGTTAAAGTGCTAAATCCTGCTTTCTCCTCAACCAAGTGTCAGAACACATTTGTTCTCCGGAATAGGTGGAGGAGTTTGCACTGTGATTTGGACAGAGAATGGAAAGTATAAATTACTCAGTCACATACTTCATGGTGGCCTGGAGAAATGCTATCTCGCCTTTACCTCTATGCTCCCCAGCCAAGGATTTTTTTTTCCCCATCTCTCAGAGCTATAACCTGCATTAGCTCTTTCATAGGATGAAAAGTGTGTTGAGACAGATGTTCTTGAGTGGTTTGTAATATGCAGTGTGATCATTATCAACGAAAGATAGAGATGGTTCCTTCTCCAAATAGACCATGATGAGATACCCCTCCTTACTAGGTGTAACTTTCCTTTCTAAAATTATTGCTTCTTTCTGGCCAGTCTGTCCATTTATTGGATAATGAATACAGGATTTAGGTACCACTACTAGTTCCTGTAAAGTTTTATAAGTGATCAGCTTGGCAACATAGCTATTTCTGGCATTTCTCTTTTGATAAAACATTCTTAAATGAGGTGCATTAAAACAGCAAAGATTGCAACCCTTCCAATGGTATGCTCACCTTCACCACCACTGCAACAAACAGGAATGAGTTCAACCACCCTGTTTGCAAGGAAATGGAAATGTATGAAATGTCCACTTCCAAATGGCAAGTTAACAGCTCTTTATGTGGGATCATGAGTATGTTTTACCTTAGCCCAAATCTCTTTGAATCCTGTCTTCCACTGTCTATTTATGTTTCCCCTTCCCAATTTCATCTGCCAGCTACAGAAGCTTATTTATAAAACAGGGCTAGACTTATTTGTCCAACTTTAGAAAGCTAATCCTGTATTATGAGTTATTCTTTTCCCTTTAACCACATCCCTTCAATTCTCAAAAGATAGTTCTTGAAATAACAGTCGGAATTCTGACAGCAATGTCCACTCCTTTCTTTTGAGATCTTCCTTGATATGCAGAGGGTCAACAAAAATTCCCTTCAGTATCTCGGTACAACTTGTTTCAGTAACCTTCAGCTACATTCTGTACCAGCCCCTGCTTTGCAGCACTTTATGCAACAGGGAAGCCACTCTCTGCAGATAGTCTGGAAATATCTTCTTTCTATTTTACTATGAATCTAAAAATGGATTCATTTTGACCTTTGAGGAAATGGACAGCAGGCATGATTCAGTACAGTTCTCAGCCAACCTCAGATTCTTAAAACCAACTTTGCCCATGACCATCCTCAATCTTCAGGGTTTTTTTAGCCACAACTGAGGATCCAACTGTAGTAGTGTCTCAATCACAGAAATCTTAGGCTATGTCTACAGTTGCAAGTTAGGTTGACTTAAGGAGGCTTAATTTGACCTAACTTAGTCCCTGACCACACCAGGCTTTCATTAAGTCCACTTAAGAAATTCCTTAAGTGGACTTAATGAAAGGTTAGGTTAAACTTATTAAGAACTGCCGGTTAGGTCGACCTAACCCTTAAGTTGACTCCTTAGATCGACCTAAGCACAGTGTGGACGCTTAAGTCCACTTTATTAGGTTGACCTAAGGGCAGTTAGGTCGACTTTTTAAGTCCCTGTTCAGGGGAAGCACTTTCTTAAGTCGACCTAATAAGGTTAACTTTAGGTCAATTTAAAGTCGACCTATTGCTTACAAACAGAGAAGAATTGATCAGGGAAGTAGAAGTAAATGGCAACCTGGGCAGTAGCGACCATGAGATGGTAGAGTTCAGGATCCTGATCAATGGAAGGAAGGAAAGAAGCAGAACACACACCCTGGACTTCAGAAAAGCAGATTTTGGCTCCCTTAGGGAGCTGATGGGTAGGGTCCCATGGGAGGCTGATCTGAAGAGGAAAGGTGTCCAAGACAGCTGGCTGTATTTTAAAGAAACCCTGTTAAAGGCACAGGAAGATAACATTCCGATGTGAAGAAAGAACAGCAAATGTGGACGGCGACCAGCGTGGCTTAGCAGGGAACTCTATGGGGAGCTGAAACATAAAAGGGAAGCTTACAAGAAGTGGAAGCTTGGACAGATGACAAGGGAGGCGTATAAAGATATTGCTCGGGACTGCAGGGATAAAATCAGAAAGGCCAAAGGACAATTTGAGTTGCAGCTAGCAAGAGATGTGAAGGATAACAGAAAGGGGTTCTATAAGTATATCGGCCACAAAAAAAGGATCAGAGGTGGTGTAGGTCCCTTACTGAATGGGGCAGGCATGCTCGTGGAGGATGATGCGGAAAAGGCTGAAGTACTCAATGCTTTTTTTACTTCAGTCTTCACAGGGAGGGCCAGCTCCCAGACTACTACATGGCGCAACGCGGAATGGAGAGAAGAGCGGCCCTCGGTGATGGAAAGTCAGGTTAGAGGACACTTAATGAAATTGTATGTGTACAAGTCCATGGGGCCGGATGAACTGCATCCGAGGGTGCTGAGGGAGTTGGGGGAAGTGATTGCAGAGCTGCTGGCCATTATCTTTGAGAACTCGTGGCGAACGGGGGTGGTCCCGGAGGATTGGAAAAAGGCAAATATAGTACCTATCTTTAAGAAAGGGAAAAAGGAGGATCCGGGGAACTACAGACCAGTCAGTCTCATCTCAATCCCTGGAAAAATCATGGAACAGGTCCTTAAGGAATCCATCCTGAAACACTTGGAGGAAAATAGAGTGATCAGGAACAGTCAACATGGATTCACCAAGGGCAAATCGTGCCTGACCAACCTGATTCCCTTCTATGATGAGATGACTGGATATGTGGATGCGGGAAGAGCCGTTGACGTGGTATACCTTGACTTTAGCAAGGCTTTTGATACGGTTTCCCACAGCATTCTCATCGGCAAGTTAAGGAAGTATGGATTGGACGAGTGGGCCATAAGGTGGATCGAAAACTGGTTAGATTAACGGGCTCAGCGGGTAGGAATCAATGGCTCAATGTCTGGTTGGCAACCGGTAACGAGTGGAGTGCCCCAGGGGTCGGTCCTGGGGCCGGTTCTATTCAACATCTTCATTAATGATCTTGATGATGGAATAGACTGCGTGCTTAGTAAGTTTGCGGATGACACCAAGTTGGGGGGAATGGTAGATACTCTGGAGGACAGGGACAGGATCCAGGGAGACTTGGACAAATTGGAACACTGGGCTGAAAGAAACCTCATGAGGTTCAACAAAGACAAGTGCAAAGTCCTGCACTTAGGACGGAAAAATCCCATGCACTGCTACAGGCTGGGGACCGATCGGCTAAGTAGCAGCGCTGTAGAAAAGGACCTGGGGGTTATGGTGGACGGGAAGATGAATATGAGCCAACAGTGTGCTCTTGTTGCCAAAAAGGCCAATGGCATATTAGGCTGCATCAGTAGGAGTATTGCCAGCAGATCGAGGGATGTGATAATTCCCCTCTATTCGACACTGGTCAGGCCGCATCTGGAATACTGTGTCCAGTTTTGGGCTCCCCACTACAGAAAGGATGTGGACAAATTAGAAAGAGTCCAGCAGAGGGCAACAAAAATGATTAGGGGCCTGGGGAACATGACTTATGAGGAGAGACTGAAGGAACTAGGCTTATTTAGTCTACAGAAGAGAAGACTGAGGGGAGATTTGATAGCAACCTTCAACTACTTGAAGGGTTGCTCCAAAGAGGAGGGAGCTAGGCTGTTCTCGAGGGTAACAGAGGACAGAACAAGGAGCAATGGTTTCAAATTACAGCTGGGGAGGTCAAAGTTGGATATTAGGAAAAACTTTCTCACTAGGAGGGTGGTGAAGCATTGGAATGGGCTATCTAGGGAGGTGGTAGAATCTCCATCTTTGGAGATTTTTAAGGCTCGGTTAGACAAAACCCTGGTTGGGGTGATTTAGGGGGAGTGGTCCTGCTTTTTAGCAGAAGGTTGGAGTAGATGACCTCGTGAGGTCCCTTCCAACCCTATTATTCTATGATTCTACCTTTTTGTAGTATAGACATAGCCTTACTGCTTTAAACAATGCCTCATTCTTGTTGGCCAGTTTCCCTCAGGAACCACTAGTCTACCCACAAACAAAACAAGATGCAGAATGGCAAGAGCAAGAAGTAGTATGTTTTCTATGAAAGAGAATTTAATGGTAGTTTTGTATGCAATGCAATAATGTTGTGTTCCTTCTACAACTAAAGGTCTATGGTAGAGTATTTCTAGGACATATATAATTTTGGCTTAGTGCTACAAAATGATTATAGAACTGCTTCCATTTAATTACTACCCCAAGAAGCATTCTGACAGCTAGAAGGTAGTGCTTAGTAGGCATTTTATCTGAGACAGCTTGAAGATGTTTTGTAATTTCAATGCTACAGTAGGTACCACGACTTGCTCTGTCATCCCACTTTCAGAATGCAGCATGCTTGTCTCCATAATGAGTTCACCCATTTTACCTGTACCAAAACAGGAGTAAAACTTAAGTAACCAAAAAAGTTAGCATATTAGTTGGATACAAACAAAAATATTTTTTCCAGAAGGTTCCATGATCTTTAAGCAAACCAGAACTTAATTTATTCACCTTTTCACATTTCATACTGAAAAACATTTTGCATTTTCTAACTTTTTAATCATGATTAATGTGTTCTTTAAAAAACACTAAATTGTTCTTTTTCTTCTTCTCCATATGATCTCAAAAATGTATTGGGAAAAAGCATGGTAGTGTGTGAACTGTCTGTATAAATTAACACACAAAGTATACTCTGAAATATTAAAAGTACATATAAAGGCTGTGTCCTGCAAAATAAAAGCAACTCCTAGGCCATGAGAGAAAATGTTTTTGTGCTTACTCCTAAGATACAAACAAACAAACAAAATTTTTTTTTTAAAGAAAGGAATTTTTACTGATTTCCTTAAACAGCAAGATCATGCACTATTGTATTTCAGTGGTGAAATTTTAATAACACTTATATTTACTAAAAATATTACACAGATGTAAGGGGGAGATGTGGTATATTTCTCTTTTGCTATTAATGATTTCACAAAGTGCTGGCTGTTCACAAGCCCCCCACCCCTCTTAAATCCCTATATATAAAAAAAGATAGCAGGTCAGACAGACTTGAAAATATGATTTATACCTTAAGTATGAATTATTAAAATAATGTTAAAGAGCTCTATTTTAGCTTTTGTTTTATGCAGTTGTGTTAGGGTCAGATTTTGTGAGCTTCTCTCATGTTCACCAATACCTTACTGAAGCAAAGCAGTTAAGCACATACTGAAGATTAATCATTAGAGTCAACAGAAGTGCTCGCGCTTAAAAGTCTTGATCCAATCAACGCACACTGAAGTCAATGAAAGTCTTTCCATTTACTTCATTGGCTCTGAATTGGGCTCACCACGAGTTGCTGAATAGGAGTCATAGCTGAATCCCACTCCAACACCACCACAAAAAGCATCACGGCTGGACTACAATATTCACCACCATATGGTTTACAGTTGTAGTCTTGATCTTTTTTTCCCCAAAGCAAGGGCCCAAGTCCTGTGTATACCCTGTCCTTTTAAGATTGTGTAGAGGAATATTAATAGATAGTGGGATGATCTTTGCAACAAATAGCCTTAAACATACTTGTATGAAAAAACATACAAAAAAGAGAAGAGATTCATGCTATACATTATTAGAAAGCCAGGAAGACTGTTGTGGTATAGTGACTGTGTTTGGCAGTAATGCTAAGGCTGTCAGTGATGCTAAGGATGATCTGGTAAGCATTTGCAAGCACCCAGACAGGTTTGAGATGTCCTTTACTGACAAGTTAAGACATAGCATACAGTAGTATGCAACATGCCCTTTCTGTTTACACTAGCACACTGTATTTTGTCTACCAAAGTTGGAGAACAAGGGACAAGCTATTCAAAAGTCACTAGAGACTGTCACTGTCCAATCTGAGCAAACATACAGAGGCCAGATTTTCAGAGAGCAGTGCTCAGCACTTTCTGAAAAATCAGTCGCCTTTGAGATCTCAATTTAAGTATCCAAAAATCACTAAGTCAAGAATCCTTAGTTTGCTAAACTTGAGCAAAAAAACCTGCTGTACCACTGTTTTGCTCTAATGGTAGGAAAAACTGAGATGCATAAAGTCAAAAAAGGAGATTGATCCATATCTTGGACTTGAGATTTGGATACGATGACATTTGTAACAAATGACTTGCTGTTTCTTTATTTAAAAATATTTAGGAAACTAAATGGAAATGTGTGCAAGGGAAAGCTCACATATTCTGTTTGGTAGTTGTTGGCTCCATTACAAACATTCACATCTGTCAACAACTCTAGTCAATAACACTCATTTTAAGCAAAGATTATTTTTCCAACTTTGTTTTTTTCCCCGTTATACTCAGAATGCACAAAATATGCCTTCCCCTTTTCTCTGGTGCCCTTTATTCTAAAATACACCAATCTCCTCTCCTCAGATTGACAAGCTTATCAAAATAAAAGATACCTTAGGATTTGGAAAGAATTTTCCCAGTCACTACTAGTTGAAAGCGGGAGTTTTCACTCTCAAAAAAAGCATAATGTCCAAGAAGAAAAAACTCTGAACAAAGATGAAAAATTGTAGATTACTTTTGCAGCCTATTATTCTACAATGGACAAAATATCCACGCTCGCTGGGCTTCTTTGAAAAGCATATTTTCCTTTTATATAAAGATAAAAAGCAAAGCTTCAGGTCAGGGGCTATAGGGGAAAAGAGTTAATGTCTCCATGTACTTTGATGTTACAAGTAGTTCTTTGTTACAGAAGTGTATTAAAGCAACTAGTAAACTGAGCCAGCATATTTAATAACCATCTTCAATATGGGTGGCACATGGATTATTCTGTACATAACAGAGAGAGGTGAGCATTATGAGTGAAAAACAAACCTTTATTTTAGCATGTTAACATTACTTTAAAATATGGCATAGCTAAAAGGTAACGCCTGATTTATGGATCCCATAGGAAGACCTCTTTATAAATGTATCTGCAACAACGAAAGACAGCAAACCAGGATTAAGTGTTCCTCTCACAGTGAATTGTAACTCACATAATAGGTTTTGTACTAGTATGTAATGTCGCAAAACAGCAAATTTCAGTCTATCGAGTGCTAAACATAACAGTGATGATTAATAGCATACCGTGTCACTGCTCCTTTTGAAACCGAAGGTGCTTCTCTAGGAACCAATTTAAAATAACACAATTTAATTCAGTTGTCCTTCACAAAAGCTTTCGAGTGACAGCTGAGGGACCCAATCCACTAATCCTAATTTGCATGTTAACCAGCCCCTTGGTGCAATTTTACCTCAGTCTATGAGACAGTGGAAATATACCTAGAAATATAGCTGGAGAAAAAAAATCAGTCTAAATAAAGTGATCATGTTTTTGGTGGAATGCAGTATTGGTCTACATAACACTATCTGATATACTTAGAAATGTTTTTTGAGAGGATCACTGTAATTTTTATAGCCATGAATGAAATGTTGCTTCAATTTTTTAAAAGAATCATGGTGCTAAGAGCTATTTTTATCCAAGTCATCAAACCGGTACCTATGGAAAAATATAACTTCCAACTGGGTGTTGAATAATTTGAGGAATTAATTTGTTTGCATATTAATGAAGCACTAATTGCTCTTTGAGACCAATATTTATGCAAATTACACTAATGCTATTTAGATATTTTTCAGTTGGTATATTGCCCATATGAGCAAAAACAGGGTGAGAAAACAAAGATTGCCCACCTAAAATATGTAATTAACAAGTTTTTTTACTAAATATAAAATTAAAGCAGTTACACTGATATTGAACTGGAGACAAATACTGTCAAGGCTTTTTAACCAGTGGGGCCATAATAGAATTTCCTATTAACGTAGTTCACAGTATCATAGAATTGGAAGTGACCACACAAGGTTTTCTAGTTGAGTCCCCTGCTCTCAAAGCAGGATTAAGTATTATCAGTCATTCTTAACCAGGGGCACCCACACCTGTGGGGATACACAGAAGTCTTCCAGCGAGTACATCAACAGGCTACATAAAAAGCATGAGCAAAGTCAGAATAAACTAAACTAAAATTTCATATAGACAAAATGAGAAAGCAAGCAATTTTTCAGCAATAGTGTACTGTTTTGGATTTCTTGTATTTGTACTTATATGTTTTTATATCTGATTTTGTAGGCAAGCTGTTCTTGAGGTGAACCTTGGAATGTGCAAGACAAACCAGACTCCTGAAATGAGTACAATACTCTGGAAAGATTGAGAACTACTAATCTAGACTAGTGGTTCTTAACCTTTTTTCCATCATGACACACCTGACAGATGAAGTTCACCCCTGTGACGCACTACAATCTGCCTGTGGCGCTTGGGAGGCTGCGGTGCTCTGGAGGATGCAGCACTCTGGGACCTGGGTGGGGGCAGTGTCAATCCAGCGCAAGCTGGTGCCCTGGTGGCCTGGCTGGACGGCTGGATCCTGGCCTGGCTGGATGGGGCGAGGCTTATTTTTGTCAGGCAGGCGGTGCCCCCTCCCCCACCCCCAGCCCAGGATCTCTGGGTTGCAACCCCTAAGTCCCTTTACTCATCTGGCCCTGGCTCCTGCCTGTGTTGTGCAGCAGGAGTGGGCTGTTGAGAGCAGCAGAGAGCGGCGGGTGGCAGTAGCCCCAAGCTGAGCTGCCAGTTTTCCGTGACACACCTCCCAGCTCTTCGTGACACACTTTTGTGTCCCGACACAGTGGTTAAGAACCACTGATCTAGACCATCCCTTACAAGTGTTTGTTTTTCTTGCTCTTAAAAATTGCCAATGATGAAGATTCTAAAACATTCCTAGGCAATTTATTATAGTACTTAACTGTCCTGACAGATCATTTTTTCCTAACGTCCAACCTAAACTGTCCTGGATGCAATTTAACCCCATTGCTACTTGTCCTATCCTCTGAGCTTAATGAGAATATTTTCTTCTCATTCCTTTTTGTAACAACTTTTTACATACTTAAAAGCTATTATGTCCCCTCCTCAGTGTTCTCTTCTCCAGACTAACATACCCAGGTTTTTTTCAATCTTCCTTCATAGGTTGTTTTTTCCTACACCTTTATTCATTTTTGTTGCTCTTCTCTGGACTTTCTCCAATTTGTCCACATCTTTCCTGAAATATGGTGTCCAGAACTGGACATAATACTGCAGTTGAGGACTAATCAGCATAAAGTAGAAGACTTAATTCTTGTGTCTTGATTACATCACTCCTTCTTGTATATCTCTGAATGAGGTTTGCTTTTTTGCACTAGTGTTACACTACTGACTAATATCTATCTTGTGATCCACTATACTCCAGATACTTTTCCACACTGTTGTTCCTAGGCAATTTCCTTGTATGTGTGCGACTGATTGTTCCTCCATCAGTGGAGTACTTTGCATTTGCCCTTTATTAATTTCATCCTATTTACTTCATACCATTTCTCCAATTTGTCCAGATAATTTTTAATTTTAATCCTATCCTCCATAGCACTTGCAACCCTGCCCAGCTTGGTATCATCCATAAACTTAAGTGTACTTACACTCTATGCCAAACTTTTTAGTCTGAGATCTGGACCCGCTGTATGGTGGGCCACACACATTGGGAGAGGGGCTACGAAAGGAGCCAGCATACGGCGCGGAGGGAAGCACCCACCCCTGGGCCCACATGATGAGAGAGGAGCAAGGGAAGAGGCAGGACTGGGACTGAGAGAAGCAGCCACTGGGCACATGTTGTGGGAGAGGGGCGAGGGAAGAGACAGGGTTAGAACGGGGAGCAGCCACCATGCTCTGGCCAGGTTGGGGGATGGAGTGAGGGAGCAGCTGCCATGCTCTGGCAACAGCTCTCCCTCTGGGCCCATGTGATAGGAAAGGGGTGGGACTGGAATGGGGGAGTGGTGGTGTGCTCCTGCAAGGCCCCACATGGTTGGAGAGGGGAAGTGGTGGGGCCAGAAGTAGGGAGCAGCTGCGCTCGAGGCAGGCCTAGCTAGAAAGCCTGATCAAAGTCTCCCATTGGCTGCATCTGGCCTGCAGGCCATAATTTGCCCACATCTGCTCTATGCCATTATTTAAATCATTGATGAAGATCTTGAAAAAACAAAAACCCAGGACTGATCCCTGTGGGATCTTACTTGATATGCTCTTCCAGCTTGACTGTGAACCACTGGTAACTACGCTCTGGCAATGTTTTCCCAATCAGTTATGAACCCCTCTTACAATAGCTCCATCTTGGCTGTACTTCCGTAGTTTGTTTACGAGATGGTCATATGAGACAATCTCTAAAGCCTTACTAAAGTCAAGATATACCACATTTACCACTTCCTCCTCTCCACTATGCTTGTCACCTCATCAAAGAAAGCACTTAGGTTGCTTTGACAATTTTTTTTTGACAAATCCATGTGTCTGTCACTTATCACTTTATATTCTAGGTGTTCGCAAATTGATTGCTTGATTATTTGTTCCATTATCTTTCCAGGTTTTGAAGGAAAGTTGACTGGTCTGTAATTACTCCAGTTATCCTTATTCCTCTTATTATAGATTGGCACTATATTTGCCCTTTCCAGTCCTCTGCAGTCTCTTCCATCTTCTATAACTTTTCTAAGCCAATCACCAGGCCCATTGACGGGAAGGAAGGGAGGGAATTGCACAGGGGCCTGGTAATTTAAAGGGCCCTGACAGATAGGAGGATTGATAAGTATCATCTATACATTCCCTTCCCTTGAGACCCCTACCACTCATGTTCTCCACCCCTCCCCTGAGTGAAGCTTATGTATCACGCACCATGCAAGATCCCAGGCAGGCTAGGAGGTACTATCTGCTACTCAGTTCAAGGGTAATCTCATGTGGGAGTTCAAGAGACTCAGAAAGCTGAGTAGCAGATGCCACTGCCTCAGCCACCAGGAATCTACATGGCACATAATAAATAAGTAATAATATTCAGCAGAAGTCCACACAGACATCAGCCATCCCTTTCAGGGCGGCGGGGGGTGGGGGGGGAAGAAGTGGAAATAATTGACTATTCTGTCCTGGTGTTGCACTCGGAGGGACTGATAAATACTAATTACTCAGATATCTCTTCTGTCAGCTCCTTGAGTATCCTAGAAGCTCCTATAACAGGTGTTTGTCCCACCCAACACGAGAACAAAGATGAGCAGTAGGACTGATGAGAGAAGAAGAGATGGGCCAACAAACTCTTATGAATGAAGCTGCACTAGGAAGCCTATGCACTAGTATAGGGAACAGTGAGAGGAAGCTGGGAGAAATAATGGAAACATGACAAGAAAAGAAGGGACAGAGAAAAAGTGGTAGGGACAGAAAAAGAGGGGAAACAAAGTTGGTGAGTTGTATAAGTGAAAGGGATCTGTCTACGTCTGCATCTATCCTATGCTCGTCAGCATCATAGGCAAGATGGTTGGAAGGAGAGAGATGGTTGGAAGGAGAGAGAGGAGAGAGGAGTTCATTTGGAGGCAATTCAGAAAAGATGGAACAAAGTTTCAGGGGAAGGAGGAAAATTAGAAGAAATAGTAGTTTAGAGGAAACTTTAGACACAGGAAAGAGCTAAAGGGTTCTGGGGAAAAGGGAAGAAGAGTACACATTATGGAAAAAAAATTAGAAGGAAAAAATTTAAACAGAGAAGTAGAAGAAGAAAAGATCCTGGTTCTTTGTCTGGGCCTCTCCAATCTCTTTACCTAGTGTAGCAATATAAAAGGAGCTATTCTCTCTGGAATTTGGATTATATGATACAAAAAGTTTAGGAACAACTCTTTAGTTTAATAATTCTAAACAGTTCTCTAACATTCAGTTTTAATTTTTGAACTGTACTTTTATAAAAGCATTTAGGTGCTGCAATTTGTTGGACATTTGAGACAACATATGCTCCCAATAATGACAGGTTACTCATGCACAGAAATCTCCTCCATAAATCTACTTATTGCTTAATTATAATTGTTGGAATTAATAAATAGTATTGGCTCTACCAACCTATGAAACCACTTGCTATATTTTTTATAGCAATCATTCTTTTTCCATTAAAACTGTCTTGTGCTTCAAAAATGAAGTGGCATTTAATTTTCTTTATCATGCATTAAATTGTATTCCTCTTAGATTAATAGTATAACTCAGACCGCTGATGAAAATTCAGTATAGATAATACAAAAACTTAACAACATTGTTTATTCGTAAACTTCCCTCCAACTCATCTAAACATTCAATGATTCTTCGATTGCAAGAACTTGCTTTGAGTTATGAGACAGATTTATGTTCTTGTATTGGACAGGGCACTGTTGTGTCAGGTACTTACAGACTTACAATAAAAGATGATCCCTGCTCCAAAAAAGTCTACAATCCTGTACAAGGTACAATGTAGCAACTCAGAAGCAGAAATTGGCTGAAGCGGGAAAGGGGTTGATAGAACATGGTAATAGCATGGGTCTAATTTTCTTAGACTAGTTGTATACCATATTTATGGATGTGGAGTGTATACTTTTTTGTTGTTGTTGTTAACGGAAGATGAATACGCAAATCAGTAGCAGCAGTCTCAACTCACAAGCTGCCAGGCTATTATTAGTTGTGTTCCACAGACAGCATATCAGAAGTGACTCCTAAGGAGGGATGAGTTATAAAACTAATAATTTACTCTGGTCCCATAATGAAGCAGCCACAATTGGGTAAGACACCATTTCTTTGAACCTCACCCTGAGAGGAATTCCTCATCACCTACCTGCCTTCTACAGCTCCCCATCATGGCAACATAAAAGTTACCACTGGGGAATTGTCCCTTTTCTGAGGCGAGTCCTGAGGTGTGACACTCATTCTGAAACATCTGTCTTAGTACTTCCAGTTTAAAAAGGCACCTCAATATTATATTTTAAGTATGTTTTAGCGTGATCACACTTGGCTTGTATGTAATAAATAATAATAAAAATATAAATAATTAAAATGTACATCATACTTTGCATGTACAAATAACCATAAAATATTAATTCTCATTTACAAATGCAGAAACAAATGTAAAGAAGTCAAATGACTTGCCCAAGGCCAGACAGTATTTCCCTCTCATCCCTCTCATTTCCTTTTCTAGTTGTATGCAGCCCCATCAAGATTGTTTTGTTACCGATGTCACCTCTAAAAACTTTCAGTTGCTATTCTTTGTAACTAGATAGCATTGCTAGTGTATGTCCTATGCTTGGTAAAAAGTAATCCCTAATGAAGAAAAGAATACAGAAGTCATAATAGTCAGTTACAGAAGTAAGGAAGACAACTGTGGCACTTTTAAAGACTAACAGATTTATTTATCGCATGAGCTTTCACAGGACTCTGTTGTCTTTCTACAATAGACTAACACGGCTACCCCTTTAGAAGTAAGGAAGACATTTTAAGGGTAACCTCTCTAGTTTCTTCCAGAGGGGTAGCCGTGTTAGTATGTGCACAGCAAAAACAACGAGTGTCTTTTGGCACCTTATAGACTAACAGATTTTCTTTGGCATAAGCTTTCGTGGGTTATAACCCACTTGGTCAGATGCATGAAGTGGAAATCAGAGTGGAGAGGTATATATACACATGCCAGGATGGAGGAGGGCAAGTGTTAGCAAAGTCAGTACAGAGAGCAGAGAGGGCCTATTCACACCTGTTGATAAATTTGTGAACAGAACAATCACTTTTTGTAGTGTGATAACCATTCCAAGTCCAGGCGTGAATAGGCCTCATCTGCTCTCTGTACTGACTTAACACTTGCCCTCCTCCATCCTGGCATGTGTGTGTGTATATTACACACACACACACACACACACACACACACACACCCCTCTCCACTGTGATTTCCACTTCATGCATCTGACGAAGTGGGTTATAGCCCACGAAAGCTTATGCCGAAGAAAATCTGTTAGTCTATAAGGTGCCACAGGACTCTCATTGTTTTTGCTCTCTAGTTTTGAATTTTAAGGAGGATGGTATTTAATTATTGGGGGGTAAAATCCTAAAGACTGTATTTCTTCTTAGCCCTGGTCATGGTGCACTTTTCGCTCCAGAATAAGTATTTTGGTTAGGAATGTGATTGTTTGCCAAATAGTGTGTTATGAATGTACAACCACAGGTGTAGATGCATTTGCACCAGTATAATGGAATAGCTATGATAGAAGGTACTTTTATACCACTATAGCTGTACCCACAGCTTTTTCTGCTTCAACTCTAGAGATATAACTAAAGCAGTACAATCTCTGCCAGGAGACATGCCTTTTGATTTTTATCAGGCAAGAGCCCCAGTGTTTTACAAAGGAATTTTGCCTGAGTACAAATTGAAAAAGATTTCAAAATTTAGCCCCATGTTTTAATCCCATTTTAGCATTTTTAATTATTTATTAAATCACATTTTAACTGATATTAAAACTATAAACAGCAAAAATTAAATTATTATAGCAACAACAACAACAACAACAACATTGTTGTACAGAATGCAAATTGCTTAATAGTGGGTTGGAAAGGCATTTGAGAAAAGATATTTTGCAGCCCTTAATCTTGCTGAATACTACTTGTTCACATGAATAGATGCCATTGAATTCAATGGATCTGCTTTCATAAGTAAGCAATATTCAGTGTGAGTAAGGGTTACAGAGTCTAACCCATTATTACTATTAATTTATCCTACCAAACCCTTATAAGCATGTGCAGCAAATGCTACATCTTCAACCCAGGCGTAATCTGTTCTACACGTTAGTCTGGCTCCCAAAGAATGGGAAGGATTTGTTAAGGCTGTTTTTCTATCAATCACATTGTGCATTCCTAAAGCCATTTTTTGCCTACCTTTTCTGGCTTAATTTGTTGATTTTTGGTTGGCCACTCCCACTTCCCTTTTGCCATGCCTATTTTCCCAGATTTACATCTTGTTTGCATAATTCTGCTCTGGGTTAAAGTTTGCTTAAGCATTCCTGATACTACTTCCTGTCACATTTGTATAGTGTTTGCATGCAGCCAGTGCATTCTTTACATCCTTCTCTCCCCTAATAGGTCTGCGTAGTGGCAGTCAATGTTTAACCCATGATATTTGTCAAACGTTTTTCTTAACTTGTTATTTGGAGATGACCTACTTGAGCATTGTTTTGTTTCCCCAAGCAGGATCAGAGGTGCTAGCATAAGCATGTATTATGTTAGAAGGCCCCTTCCACAGCAACTCAGATCTGTGAATCGCCATCCAAGTTTAACTCAGACAGTGGCAACTCAGGCTTTTTGCCCCAGAGGTCCAATTCCTGGTGCATCAGCCAACATGGTAGCTACTTTCCCAGGGTAGGGGAAATTGGTCCTGATCATAAACAGAATCTTTGCTAACTTAGATAGTCTTTATGTACTCTTGTAATATTGCAGTGAAAGTATTTAGTTAACCATTAGAAATCTATTATTATTCCCCACCCCTGAACTCCTCCTCCTTTGTCCTAACATTGTGAGCTCCTTGAAGCAGGGGCTATTTTGGTGAGCAGTTGGAAAATGTCTGTCACCTCCTGGGTGCTACCACAAATGAATGAGAGTAACAATAATAATATTCTCTGCTACATTACTTGATGTATAAACAATGACACCACTAGCAGGTGTATAAAAAGAAGATGGTTAGCACATGAGAAAAAGCAACTGTTATTCTGAAGATACAGAGCCAATTTACTGGATATAAAAGGACATCCATCATTTCCCTCTAAAATCTTATGATAAAATGACAGGGAAAAATCAGCTTAGAAGCAATAGATGAACTAGCCTTCTGTGCCTCCTGCTCTCTTCCCTCTAAGACTAAATGGATCTTTGTATCTTTTGTCACATTGTTGTAACTTTCATCCAGTCTCCCCCCTTCACCTTGACCACATCTGAACAGTGACAATGTTTCTTGTTCCTCTCACTTTTCCCAGCAAGGATCACTGACAGCTTCTTACTTTGTATTTCCTCAGCTTTGAGTCAGTGGTTTGTTGACGGTTTTTTTTCCCTTTTTCTTTCCTCCCTCTGTCCCCCTCTCCCTTCTCTGCAGTCATTATCACTATTATTTGGACTGAATTTGGTTCAATTTCCATTTTAAACACTGAATGTTTAAACTAGCTCCCAACATCTTTCCGTGTACTGGGAAAAGACCGGGCCCAATCCCATCTTTCTCTCCCCCCTACCTCACTCTTTTTTTTATCCAAAATAAAGATGAAATGCTGCAGAATAATTTCAAGTCATTTTACACAGCACATCAAACTTCAAAATAATGAGACCACTTCAATTTAGAAATGATTGGGGTCCTAGGCATATGAATCAGAGAGAGCTGTAAAATTATTGGAATACTGCAGCACTTTTTGTAAGCATTTCAATTCAGAGGTGATCAGGGATTCTGGACTTGCAGAGCAATTTACTTGGCATTTGTAGGAAAGCCTCACTCTTTCAAACTGAAGCACTCTTAACAATATGAAGAACTTCAATAATTGTAAATTGCTGTATACCATACATGCCCAGAAATCCAATTTATTCTTTAAATAAAAACATTATAACTTCAGAAGTGTGAAAGGCCCACCCACCACATAACGGCAATATATCCTTACCAATTCATATGTCAAATAAACCTAGCTGTTATTTCTCCCAACCCAGCATTTTCTGACATGAGGAACTGATGCAGACTTTGGAGAAGAGCATTTATTTCTTTTAACCCAATCTTGCACAATTACTTTCAAGTTATTTGTGCATTTCTTCCTAAACTCAGTGACTCTCAGAGTTCAAGACTACTTGCAATATGTGTATGTTTATTTCAAAATACATATATTTACTAAAAGCAAAAGGAAATGTTAAGGATATAACAAAAATCCAACAAGAAATATTAAGGATACCATATATAATTATAAAAACAACAGAGTCCTGTGGCACTTTTAAAGACTAACAGATTTATTTATCACATGAGCTTTCGTGGGAAAAAATTCCACTTCGTCTTCAAAGCATCTGACGAAGTGGGATTTTCTCCCATGAACGCTCATGTGATAAATAAATCGGTTAGTCTTTAAAAGTGCCACAGTACTCTGTTGTTTTTCTGCAATAGACTAACACAGCTACCCCTTTGGAACACATATAATTATATACTCCAAGCCAAAAGCTTCAATGCAGTTGTTTTGGCAGTTGTAAATAACTAAATGAAGAGGGCAGGGGGAGAATAAAAATATATTGAGTTCTATAGCAAAGCAAACTAACCTTGAGAGGGCAGGAAAGGCAAAGTCAAATTTAAATTTAAAAAAATATTGTAATGTAGAAATGAGTTGAGCTTTCCCAAATAACCTTAATCTTGGTCTCTTAGACCCACCGATGGTCCAATCTCATTTGCAGATGGTGCTGTAACAGATTCCTTCTGTGTGTTAGACCCTACAGGAAGACAGACAAGACACCTGGAATGTGGTTTAACTAGGTCACAACAACATTAAGTTACATCTGAAAACATGAGAACAATTGGGCAATAACACGTCCAGTGTAGATCACCTTCCCATCATAATCCATGCCACCAAGCAGAGGGCTGCCATCAGGCACCCAACCCATAACCTGGTCCCAACATTGTTGCTGGTACCTGCTGACATCCCCTCCCCCCATATGAAAGTTGAGTGTATTGTCTCCTTGTTGCACCAGGCATTGTATTCTCCACAAGTAGGAGATGCTTTCTTCTAAATCAAATTCCTGTTTATTAGGGAATAGCACCCCTTTCTGACTGACTAACAGCCCCAGGCTCCTGACACCAGGAAGCACCAGCAATTCTATACCCCATCCCCCTCCATTGCCACTGGATTCTAGTTTGTTAACCATTCATTTCCTAACAGCAGTCAGTCATATATCCACTTATCAGTCTGAGAGGTGGACCACCTTTGCCTTGATTAACTCAGACAATGGGTATACAATTTCAAGATAAGCAATCACCAACCTTTCCATCTCAGATAATTTAGCCTCCAGCTGATTTGCCATTCTCATGGCCTCATCATCTGTGAAAGCCTTGTGGTTCTCCTGCCAGACCCAGTTTGACTATCATATTAACCACCCTGTTCCCCCAGGAGGGCCATACAGCCACTATCACGAAGGACAGGTCCAGTGCATTTTTTGTGATGGTACCCCGGGGTACTGAGTATCAGCACCTTTTTCCCCACAGTGATGCAGCCCAGCGCCTGCTGCCACAGCCCCCAGGTCCCTGGCTGAGTATCGGCACCTTTAAAAAAAAAAAAAAAAGCACACTGTATAGGTCCATCAACAGCTATTAGCCATGATGGTCAGGGACTCAATCCCATACTCTAGGTTTGTCTAAGCCTCTGACTGCCAGATGCTGGGACTGAATGACAGGGAATGGATTGCTCAGTAATTGTCCTCTTCTGTTCATTCCCTCTGAAGCACCTGTCATCAGCCACTATCAGAAGACAGGATACTGAGTAGATGGACCATAGATCTGGCCCAACATGACTATTCATATGTTCACCCCCAGCCAAGGAGAAACCACCACTGGCCGAAAACACATGCACTCACTTTCTGTTGTGTGGCGTGCCGCTTCCCACCACATGTGCTTTCTACTGCTGCCCTGACATGTTCTGTCATAGAACCCACACTGATTTGTAGCCAGTCCTTGCTCTGACTCTCCTGTTCACCCTGAAGCTACCAAGGGTTCCTATTCCTGCATAGGAGCAGGGGTGTGTACAAGGCCACATGTCATGGAGCTTTTAGGGGAGGTGATTGGGTTGTTTGTTTGAGATGAAAATGGCTCAGAATTGGAGAAGGACTTTTAAATTCATCTATAAAATGCCTGTAAGTGGATAGGATTGCTATACCCTTGTATCCCCCAATTAGCCCAAAGTCTGTCCCCTCAAACCACAAAAAGACAGTGATCACAGGGAAGGGAGAGGTATATATTGCTTAAGAGGGGCAAAGGATTTTCATTTCCCCAAATAAAGGGGGAGAGGCAATGCCAAACATTTTAGTTTGAATGCTGGCTTGAAATTCCAACATGGAAAGCTAAAAGGGATCACATTTAACCCTCAAATTTTAGCTTGGTGCCAGGCAGATATTAATCCGAGTAGGACACTATATAGATAGTTCATAAATACTCACTTGTACATTATGATCATCTAATCTGACCTCCCTTCTGGCCTTAAAATTTATGAATCTGCTTTACAATGGAAAATGAACATAGTACAGTGATGGGAGGCAGGATGCAGAACATCTGAGACAACTAAATCCACTCTTCCCATACATTTCTAAATTGTGCTTATGTTATTTAATTGCAAATTTGCTGCTTTTCTAATGTTTGGTTTTATTCATTAACAGTCTTTTATGCTACTTTTCCTGTGAATTAGTAATATTTACATTACTTTTTAATTAATGAAGGGTTTCATGCTTGGCAATTTCCTTGAGGTTTATAAATGAAGCCTTTAGATTTTCATGCCCATTGTTGTTTTTAAAGCTGTAAAGTATGAAATATTAAGGTGGTGTAAATCAGAGTAGGTACCCTTGCATGGTCTACAAACTCCACAGGCACTTATGTGATTGTTAAAGCTCTATAAAATAAGTCACTCATTTTTCCCACAACCATGGAGCTTTATAAAGTCAGTAGAGACCATAATGTATACAAGATATGATGGAAAGGCCCTTGGGAAATCATCGTGGACATTACAGCTTCCACCTTGAACCATGGCAGGTGCATACAGAGGACTGTAGAAATGTTCCAAAGGATCCACCAGAATATTGCTAGACTCAGTCTGTCATATCTTTGGAATACCTTATAAGATTAGCAAGTCTTCATGTGACCCTTTTAAAGTCTGTTGGAACCAGATAGACAATCTTTCTGATACGCCTAATTTGATAGTGAATAAATTTAAAATATTCAATCCCACTTCCTGACCTTGCCCTTACCCACATCTTTTGAATAAACCAAACCTGAAAGCTAAGCCAAAATGTTTAAGATATAACTCATGATACAAACTAAAAATTTAAAATAATGATTTTAATTAAACCTCTCTCTCTCTCACAAGTGGCTTGTACATTTTACACCTGATTTGTTCTAGTTTCTGCGACATGGAAAGTTTGAAAGAATTTTATTTTGCCTGTCACCAAAGGGTTTTAAATGGGTTAAAGGGTTTGTAAATGGAAAGCGATCTGTATCTGCGTTACTAAACCACGTTGTGGCAGAGTGAGGCCTAGTTTTTCCACTATAGGTCCTGCATGTCTATTAAGCAGCTTGTTATCAGCTAGTTTCCTTCAGCCCAATGTCCCCAAGATGGGGGGGAGGGCTCCCCCCAAACACTTGTACCTTTTGCCACTGTAGCCCACAGCAATCGCTCTGTGCCAAACACTTCTAGCAGCTCTGTTCCACTCCGCACTGCTTCCCCTTCCAACTCCTTTCCAGCTGCATCTGCCTGCCTGAGAAGGAGGCTTTTAAGCAGTGTAGCAACTTTTGATCAGCTTCAGGTGACCTAAATTAACCTGAAGTAACTCTAGCTAGATTACCCAGGGAAAAAGGATTTACTGAGCCTGAGGCTAATATATATGCCTTCTATTACTCTCCTATAGCCATCAGGACTGACCCTGTCACAATATATAATCAGAAAAAGTGCTATTGATACCTTAACGTCTGCATTTCCCAACCTTTTCTGATTTTAACTTCAGTCTTGAAACCACAACAAAACAATTTTTCACCATTTCTTTATTTGAAATAAAGACTATATATTAGTAATATTAGCATTTAACTTAGATGTCCACACCTCATTGAGGTGAATAGTATGGGTAATAAGGGGGTTCTCACATTTTCTACAGTTGTTTGGCTAGAAAGATTGAGTTAACAAGGCAGAAGCCTCACACCTGCATACACTGTGGCAGCTGTATCCTTGCAATAGCCAGTTAGAAGCTATTATTTTTAATGAAAGCTTCTATATGTGGCTATTGTTGAGAAAAAAAAAAACTTGCCGAAAACTAAAAGATATGTCAACACTGGCAATTTAGGTCGACTTAAGTAGGCTTAAGTCAATCTAAATTACTTCCCATCCACACTGGGCTTTCATTAAGTCAACTTAAGAAATTCCTTAAGTCAACTTAGTAAGAACTGCCGGTTAGATCGGCCTACCCCTTAAATCGACTCCTTAGGTCGGCTTAAGCACAGTGTGGACATGGATTAACCCTTAAGTCGACTTTATTAAGTCAATTTAAGGGCAGTTAGATTAACTTACTAAGTCCACGTTCAGGGTAACCACTTTGTTAAGTCGACTTAATAAGGTCAACTTTAAGTCGACTTAAAGTCGACCTAACTTTTTCTAGTGTCAACATAACCAAAATCACTTCATCATACAGGTCAGTATTCTCTTGCTCTGATGTTGTAGGTTTTTATTTCAGAGGATTCTGATTTGTGTATTTCAGTGAAGTGCTTTAAAATTTTTTTACTGCAGTCTGAAATCAGTGACTCCCATGCCTCCTTGAAGCATCTGACCAGGACAGGAAGGGAAAATGGGCAGTAATTTCAAAGACATCAGAGCCAAACAAACAAGTTGGGTTACATCTTACTAGATACCTTCCTTCTAGGGCTCACCTCAACCATCTAACAATTATTAAAACACAACTTGTCCTATCCTAACAACGTTTTAATATGTAATATGTTTTTATAATACACCTTTTTATCTTAACACAGGCAGGTTCTGAAGTAGCAAAGTGACATTTAATTTTTGTTTTAAAAATGTTCCAAACTAAGAGAAAACCAATAACCTTCAGTGAAAACCAGGTGCCTTCAAGTTACAAATATCAAAACTCAAAACATCAGTGGTTTAGCTGTAGGTCTATTTAAAAAGCTTGGGTTGTTTAAAAAAAAAAAAAAACCAACTAAGTAACACAAATGAGAATACAGTATGTTTTACACACTTCCATAAGTCAAAAATGGCTGAAAGAATTTTGCTCAAGCTTTCTGAAGAAATAATCTTCACAAAGAGCAAGCTTGGAAAATTACAATATCAGGGTAAAAATTGGACAAAATTATGAACGTATGAAAACCTATATGAATATTTGTTGCTGTGGTGTGGTATAAAGGAAACATTGCCATGATTTTATGATGACACCACTACCAATGAGTAACATTAGCATGCTGCGAGAAAGTTTCTTATTGTTTTTGTTTTAATTTAGCTTTATTCAAAAAGCATTACTTTTTTCTTTCAATTAGAATAGTGATTTCCCCCCAATCTTCCATTATACATAAATCAAAAAAAAGTTTCCTCGAGTTTATAAAAAATACACATACCAGTGAACACTTCTGAACAGGCCAACCATGGAAAATTTCAGCCCAAAGATGACCAGGGCGTGATAGAGGAGTTTATATTGGAAAGTATTGGGAGACTTAGCTAAAATGGTCAGTATTCTATATATCATTCCACTAGAATATTTCTACTTTGCCAAGCAACATTTTAATCACCAAATTAAATGTGCTGAGTCCATTTATCAGTCTCTCTTGAAAAGAGTTTAAAAATTAGAGATGAACTAAAAGATATTCCTGATAGTTTTTCATACCATCTTTTGTAATAAATTGCATAAACATCACTTGGGCTCTTCCCTTGGAAGGTAACACACACACACACGACAGAGAACTGCTGAGGTAACACAGAAGGGTGATTATAAATTGGGAAAGGTCTGCTGGATAGTTCAAACAGTTTTCATATATACAGCCAGGACACTGGGATGCCCCAGAAAGCTAGGACCTTTTTTTGGTTAATTGAGAGAATATCTAGGATCCCCATTTGATCTGTTGTTATTTTCACCGTGTTAATGTATAGGATCTGGAAGAGCAAATATTCAGTAAGTATCTCTGGAAACCAGACCCCTCATTTAGGTGTCTATTTAGCTCTCTCACTGTAAGGAGGCATCTTTGAACATGAGATTTTTAATCCTAAAAACATGAATAAATCCCAGTAGAGTTTGAAAGCAATGTTATTTCCATTAATTCCCCTTGGTAAAAATGCATCTGCTTATTTTCACCTCACATGCCACTTTATGCCATCTAAATCCTGCATAAATGACTGTATCTGCCTGCATGGAAACCCTCAATCTCTTTACAGACTTTGTATATGATACACTTCAAAATGTGTAAAAGAAGATGACAGGCAACATGTGTGCCAACCAAATAAGTAATTTTTTAATTTACCTACTTATACATTTCCAAGGCCATGCTTCTCAAGATGTTCCTATTAAGAACATAAGAATGGCCAGAATGGGCCAGACCAGTGGTCCATCTAAGCCAGTATCCTGTTTTATGACAGTGCCAATATCAAGTGGTTTAGAGGGCATAAACAGAATAGGTAATCTAGAAATGTTCCACCTCATCACCCATTCATTACCCATTTACAGTTTCTTGCAAACAGCAATCTCTGTCCATCCTAGGTTATGTCTACACTAGCAAGTCAGTTCAGATTAAGGAAGCTTAATTCGAACTAACTAAAGCCATGGCTACACTAGGCTTTAATTAGTTTGAATTAAGGGCTTCCTTAATTCAAACTAATAACTTTGAATAGGGTATTAGAAGTAAGGGTTAATTCAAACTAGTTAGTTCTAATTAACCAATGTGGCCATGTTAGTTCGAACTAATTTCTTAGTTCTAACTAACCGGTCCATTGAAATCAATGGAAATTGCTAATTCGAACTAAGCAAGTGCCATGAATAGCACTTGCTTAGTTCGAACTAATTTTAGTTAACTAAAATTAGTTTGAATTAAGTTAATTCGAACTAACTAATTCGAACTAATTTTAGTAAGTGTAGACATAGCCCTAGTCAGTAACCATTTATGGACTGATCTACCACGATGTTATCCAGTTATTTTTTGAATCCCGTTATAGTCTTGACATTTACGATATCCTCTGGCAAACAGTTCCACAAGTGGACTGTGCACTGTGTGAAGAAATTCTTCCTTTTGTTCATTTTAAATCTGCTGCCTGTTAATTTCATTTGGTGACCTCTTGGTCTTGTGTTGTGAGGAGGAGTAAATAACACTTCTTTATTTACTTTTTCCACACCAGTTGTGATTTTATAGACCTCTATATATCACCCCTTAATCTGAGAAGAAAAGTCCTACTCTTATTAATCTCTTTCCTCAGACGAAAGATTTCCCATATCCCTTATCACTTTAGTTGCCCTTTTCTGTATCTTTTTCAATTCCAATATGTCTTTTTTCTGATGGGGCAACCAGACCTGCACACAGTATTCAAGATGTTGGCATACCAAGGATTTATAAAGAGGCAATACGATACTTTCTGTCTTATTATCTACCCCTTTCCTAATGATTGCCAACATTCTGTTTGCTTTTTTGATTCCTACTGTACAATGTCTCTGAAATCTCATTCTCAACTGATAACAGCTAATTTAGAGCCCATCTTCTTCATTGTATATATCCTAAGGAATTGTATATATCCTGTATCCATTGTATATATCCAAAGGAAAGAACAGTTAATGTTTCCATCTACTTATGGTAAATCTTAAGTTTTCCCATCTGGTTAAGGTAAACCTCATAAATAATTCTAATAAAGCCAAAGAACCAAAGAATCTTGGCTGCCTTGGTAAATATATAAAGTACCTTCAAAATAAACCAAAGTATTTGTCATTTACAGCTAAAAAACTGAACAAAAATAAAAGAAATCCAAAAGAACTGATAGGAAAAAAATGCGTCTGAACTAAATTTGCATGCCAATTTTCAGCACAATCGGGTTTATTTTAATTTATATATGTACCAGTATAACATTCAACATACACGTGAATGTCATATAGTACCAGAACCAGTCAAAATTTTGGGAACAATGTTTTAATTAAAAATGACCTCCTTACAGAAATTTTTGGGGAAAAACATTTGGTTTTACTTTTCATTTCCATTTTGTCAATTAATTTGGAATTGAAAAAACTAAGTCTCTTTTCCTTTTATTTGTCAATGTAATATTTTGTGTGCGCGTGCACGTGCGTGCGCTTCTTTCCCCTCTCCTTTTTTTGGTAGCAAAATGATAAAAGAAAGGAGAAAGTGAGCAGGATAGAGAAAATAAAGGTAAAGAGGTGTGGGGCAGGGAGACAAAGGAAAATTGAAAAAAAATAAATTTTCAATATAAGGTTATATTTTCCTTTTAAAGTATTAAATGAAAAACCATTCCATTTTGAGACCTGCATAATGAAACTGACTTCAAAATCTTAAGTGAAAAATGTTTCCATGTGGTTTCCCAGATCTATAAACAAAAGATACAAAAAAATTCCTCTCCAATAAAAGACAAACATTTAAACCCTTACAGTTCACCAAAACTAATCATCTCTGTAAAACTTTCCCCTCAGCCACTCACAGCAACTGAATGCACGTTGTCAGTAAGTCTGGAAAAAGAGATACCCTGTAATCAATGTTCAGGTTCTGTTAGACCACTGTAGAAAGTGATGAGGGCAAACATTAAGAACAACTTTCCACCAGACCGCTCCCATTTAACAAAGTTGGCATTAGATTGAATCTCTCAGCTGATCTCAACTGCCCGGGGATCACACCAGAGCACGGAAGTCAATAGGAGTGTCTGAGTGAGCAGGTACAGACCAGGATCTTTGACGCTCAGTTCTTTTGCTCCCACAAAGGAATAAATGCTTCTCTTGACATTAGAATAATTCTTTGTTGCTCCATAAAAGGTTAGAAGAACAAAATAAATTGTAGTTCAATTTGATCCAAGTAACTGAGTGCAACTCATGTTGACTTCAATGACCTTTGGATTAAAGAATGCAATGTATATTTCTCTTTTAAATATACCAGTGATTTAAACAAAGATACTGGCTGGATTCTCTGGAATGCTAAGGTCACTTTTCTGGGATTATGTAAAGGGGCCTTAAAAGAGGCATAGGTTCCAGCACAGATTTCTCCTTGTGTAAAGGAAATCTCTGTCAACTCTGCCATTGCTCCCTTCTGCACCCTGTGAAAGAGGCAGGAAGAGGCATCATGGAGCAGATTTCTACAACACCTGATCCTTTCTTCTATAATAGACTGCATGGCCGCAGGATAAGCTACAGCAGAATTCTTCTTCCGCTTCCTCCTGCTATAACTTAGCTGAGAACTAGGTGGCTCTGAGTCCAGAAGACACAGCCAGCACCTTGGCAGCTGGCCAGAGCCATTATATCAGAGCCCATCTCCAGACAAGCATGTATAAATGTGTTGAGTGCTCAGCACCCAACACTTAAGGAGAAAACTGGGAGTTGTTGGGTGCTAAGTCCTTTTGAAAATTTGACTCTGATTTTGTGGGTACTCAGCACTCTTTAAAGTCTTGCCATTAAGTTTCTTGTACTGAAGTGCTAAAGGAAGCTTCCAAGCAAGTTTCATAAAAACCAATGGCAGTAAAAAGATACATTTGCATCAAGGCTTCATTTCCAGTGCTCCAGGTGAAAATTCTCCACAGCAAGAAAAATGTAGCCTTGAAGCGAACAACATGAGGCGAGGAGGAGCGCAGGTTAATTTTTACTCTTACATGCACTGATTCAGTATTGGTTTGCATATGGCTAGAGTGGGATGTATACAATTCAACATCAGCAGTCAATTTTGAAACACACTTCCTTAGGAGCCCAATATTGCTCAAATGATATTTTGTGGCACTTTGTTAATGAAGTGCCAGGAGCTGGGACCCATAGTTTCAGAGACGTGTTCAAGCAGCACCAAACATTTTAGCATGACAAGATTTGTCAATTTTTAAAAGCAGACAAAAAAAAAACAAAAACAAAAAACCAGACAAGCGCAATCTTAGTGCCAATGTTCCATGGTACCTGAGAAAATTAAAGGAGGATGTCACTGGATGACCTGACTCTCACCAGCTGAAAATAAAGTACTGGTTGGTTGAATCAGCCTCAAATGTGGTGTAGCAAGACACCCCACTTGGAAAAGTCATGAGCTGCTGCGGTTATCTGCAGTGACATTTCAGCTCAACTCACTCTCTCCTCCCCCACCCTCCTCTCTCTCTCTCTCCAGGTCCCAAGGGAAGCAGCAGCATTGACAGACGCCCTGTGTCAGTTTCCATCTGACTGTCACTCTCACTTTTGCCTCTATTATCAGCAGTAAGCTGGGGCAGTCCCCAGCTTGGAAGGGCTGCTGATCTCTATCTCTAAGACTATAAGCTGCCCCTGCCATGAACCTGACTAAAGGGGAGAAAGGAGGAGGGGGTGTGGGTGGAAAGAGAGAGAGGCGCTGATACAGTTTGGTTTCTTTTCTTATTTTCCTATCCTTTCTCCAGCTCTCAGTCTTTTGTGTCAGCTTTCAGAAATGCTCTGTTTGACTGGCAGCCTGTCACAGATCAGTTACCACCTAAAGCCGCTTGGCAGGGAGAGGTGACGGCCCAGGAAGGGATCTAAGTGGGTTTATCAGTGCTTCTTTACGCCTCGTGAGCTCCTTGACACAAAAGGAAAGGGTATTAAAGATCTAAAGCGAGCCCAAAAGCGTGAAAGCTCCTTATAGGCTGCAAGATGTGGATGTGACTAAATTTTTAAATATTTTGAGTTGATGCTATTCATTTTGCCAATAGAGTAGAAAGAATTTTTGTTACAGAAATGAGTGTATGTTCCACTTGAGTGAGATTTGGAAAAGGGAGGAAGTTCCTAAAATATGTGCTTAGAATATTACAACTACCCTCTGTTTACAATCATGGACCTGTTTTGAATATATATAAAATCTGACATTTCTTTTTGAAAGAACAGCCATTTAACACACACAGAACTCAATTTTCTGTTATAAGAGTTGATTTTGTTGGGGGATTTTAAGGTATAAACATTATAATGTAGCAAGAACAATAGCATTTTTAAACTCCTATAAACAATGAGCATGGAAAAGATCCAGAATTCATTAGGTATATGCCATCTCTCTTTTCAGGTTCTTTATGCATGGATTATTGTTCAAGTCGTGTATTTTAACATGCCGATGGCTTCTCACAGCACATTACTACAATCATAATGGTTTGCACTACAGACAGCAGAGCACAAAGCCTTTTCCTTTGTTCCTAGTTTACCAGATCTTAAAGTATTTTCTTCTGTATGTTTTTAAATTAAAATTCAAGCATTTCTATGGGAGATCACATGAGCAAGGTGCATGTCTGAGAGGTAATGGATTATCAGAAATAACCCAAAATGGATAGATTTTCATCAACTTTAGTGAAAATGAAAGTACTATACACCTAACATAACCAAAGGGTCATATTCTAGTCTTGAAATTCATTAGTAAGAGTCAGGCACTGATCAACAACAGGCTATATGTCTGAATATTTCAGATATTTTTATTTGAATTCATGTGAGAGAGGTGGGAAATTTTATATTTTCATTTACATTTTCAATGACTGCATCTGATTCAGTCTAAAATAAATTTTTAAAAGGCTTGATATTGCTGTATATACACATTGCTGCAAACACAAGAAAGTGAGTAGCAGCCCTTCTGCTCTCTATTATGCATATTCACCTAAGCTGGTTTTTTTCATGTCATTATAGCCCCTCCTAGCCTCCACTACTGCTGTCTACCATTTTTGTCAGTTAGAAGCAGGTTGAATCATCCAAATAAAAGATTTAACAAGCTCTCAGAAGAACTGCCATGGAATTTCACTCTTTTCTTCCATCCCTGTATGAATTATATAGTAAAGGCTTTTCTTGGACTATTGTCTTGAGTCCTGGCTAATGTTGTCAACCTGTAAAGTTTCTTCCTTGGGTTCTGTCCAGAATTCAGTTAATAGTGCAAAAAATATTTTTATGACTGTTTCTTCAAATGTGTAAGTTAATTCACATGAGTCATCTTCATGCCCCTGTTCTGTTTGATCTCTGCAGACTATTTCAGTTACTACCACAAATGCATGAGGAAAGCACATTATTAAGTGAATCTGAGCACACATGTCCATAGTTCTTATGATCTCATCATGTCAAGGAAGAGAAACAATACCATGCGACTTTTCTCACCAAAGAAAACTAAGCAGTATAGATCAGTTTTAGAGTATTCATGATTAACCCATGCAGCAACATAACTTGAAAATACATCAAAATAAGAAAAGTGCAAAAAAAAAAAAAAAAAATCACAATTTAAAACATAGATTATCCAGAAGCAAGAAGGGTTAAATTTGACAAATAAGTTGTTGCTGTGAATAAATCACTGTATTCTAATTCCAGTATAAAATAATGTTTCAAGCTCAACTCAAGTCCTGTCTCTAAGATTTATTCAAATGAAGACTAACTCCTCTTTCCCTATTTATAATGAATTCGTTGACAACTTTCCTATGCAGGACAGCCAGACCCATTATGAACAGGCACAAAGATGTGCATTACCTGAGTAATGGCCCAGAGTAAAACAAAATACATAATAAAATGGAGTACTATGTTAACACGGTAGCCTTTCACTAATACAGGCCTACATTCAAATCTCATTTAAAACAAATTAAATGAATTAGCTGCTCTCAGTCTAATCCTTAGTGGGTATCTGTCTGTAACAAAAATCACCGCACAATGACATACTTTAACACTACTGAGGACTATAACCGTAGAACACCTCTAACAGAATTTTGTAGACAAGCATGCGCAATGACTCCCTACAGCATGCAGCTTACACCTGTATTTTTGCCCCTCGTTTTTCAGAAACACTGGAATCCATTAAACTCGCTGTCTCGATTCTCTTGCAAATGAGCGCAAGGAAATATTGTCTTCAGCGAGACTTGCTTGTATGAAGTGGTGGGAATATTTTTTCCTATATAATATTGAACATTTAAAGAATAAATGTCAAGATTTTCAGGTCACAAACATCAGAGCCTTTAAGCTGTATTTCACAGCTGGCAATACATCCCTTTACTACAGGCACCCATTCCTTCCCCATCTCACAATCAAATTTAACTAGAAAGCATCCTTAGCATCTGCTTAGGCACAGCCAAGTGCCACAACCTGGCTGAAAGGGGAAGCTACAGTTTCTATCTATGGAAGTGAAACTGCAACCAACTAAACAAGGAATCCTGTGTCACTTTTAAAGACTAACAAATTTATTTATCACATGAGCTTTCGTAGGAGAAAATCTCACTTCGTGTTAGTCTAGTTCAGCAAAACAAACAAGGAGCCCTGTGGCACTTTTAAAGACTAACAAATTTATTTGTTGCATGAGCTTTCGTGGGAGAAAATCCCACTTTGTCAGACGCTTTGAAGATGGGGAATTTACACAAAGCATCTGACAAAGTGGGATTTTCTCCCATGAAAGCTCATGCAACAAATACATTTGTTAGACTTGAAAAGTGCCACAGGACTCCTTGTTTGTTTTACGGAACTAGACTAACACGGTTACCCCATTGGAACTTGCAACCAAACTGTTCAGCTATATTTGAGATGCCCCCAAGATTTTTTTTTGGGGGGGGGGATGTTTACTATGGGAAAGGGGATAGTGGCCAGTGCAGGAAAAAAGAAAAGTAATGGGAGTGCAGGGAGTGGAAGAAAATAAGAGATGGAAGTGGAAACAGGAAGGGTAAAAGACATTTTAAAAAAACTTTCCTCTTTTCCCAATAAACACTGTTGCCTTTCAGCAGTGCTTTTTACCATAACCCACTGGCCATTTTAAATTCACTTCCTATTCTAAAGACCATTTTTTAAATTGGGCTTTTAATTTAGAGCTAGAATTTCAGTCAACAAATCTGCCCTGCGTAAGGGGCAGAGAATAGCAAACTTCAGAATTCACTATCACAATTCATTTCCTGACTCTTCCCTCACTCCAGGGGTGGAAGTAATCTGCTACTGGCCTGTACAGCAGATTATATTTGCACCAGTTTATCTGCACTGGGCAGCATGCTGCAGGGAAGGATTCATTGCCCTTGCATACCTAACTCAAATGGACCTGTAGGGGAGGCAGAACAGCCTTTTAGTGGCTGGTTGGCTCACCTGTGTGTCATATGGGAGACAAAGTTCTTGTACATGTAAACACAAGTTGAAATGCATTACTGGATTGGTATCTAAATGCAGAAATTCAACAGATGGTCAACAAATAATTTTTCCAATGTATTATCTACAGTCAGCAAACTAAATTTGGAAGTAATCCTACTGCATCCAGATTTAAATTTCTGGACATTTGGCCAAATCCATTTCTGATACAACTCTGTCAGTCATGTCTTAACTGCTATTTATTGGATATCCTTGTATAATTTTACACGTATATATACACCCTTTCTCTCGAGACATGAGCTCTTTGATACATTTCCAAAGATGACAAACCTTTAAGATCTTTGGCAAATCATCCAACTCTGTTGCCAGTATGTGAAACTTACCAGTTTTGCCCAAGTATAGACAGTCCTGACATGAACTAAAAAATTCACTAGCTTCTGTACAAAAGTGGCCTCTTTTTTATTGTCTAATTGTGATGTGAAGTCTCTTAGAGGAATTTAATTGTTGTTTTTCTTTCTTCACATGCCAGCAGCACATGAAAGTGCTGCAGAAGCAGGTCACTCAGCCCCTAAGGAAGGTGATGCCACTTCTCTCAGTGGTAACCCGTACTGTCTAACTAGGGCAAAGTGATTCAAGTGTGTTTGCCCTAGAGTGCAGTTTCAAGGGAAGGGTGTAGTGTGAGCAAGCAGTGGGAATGTAACTCACTTGAATGATGTTCTTTTCCCTTTAGTGCCTGGAACACATCAATAAGTTTGCCTCTCAGCTAACAGACTAGGTCCTTTTCTGCATGCAATGTTGTTGTAGTCATGTACATTAGAAAGACAGTATCTTTCATCAGACCAACTTCTGATGGTGAGAGAGACAAACTTTCGAGCTACACAGAGCTCTTCAGGTCTGGGGAAGGTACCAAGATTCTCTGCAATAGACTTACATGGCTACCCCTTTGGAACTTGACAGCTAAATACAAGATTGAACAAGATAGTTTAGCATAACCAATTAGCACATCTTCTGAGGTACCATTCAAGGTGAAGTGACCCAGTAAGACCCCTAGAGTCACAGACCCAAAAAAAAAAAGAGAGACAGCTAGTATGTTACAGATTGTTATAAGAAGCCATAAATACAGTGTCTCCGTTAAGACCATAATTTTTAGTGTGTAATAAAATGTGACTTCTGGAGAAATGCACCACAAAACCAAATGATATCTCAGAGATAAATCAATGATATTTTTATTTTCTGAACAGTCTGCTTAAACTCCTTAATAGAATTCTATCATAACTTCAACAAGCACCACCCATCCATTAAACTCTACCTAGAACACTCTCGCACCAGTGTCGTGTTCCTGGACACAACCACCACCTTCAGCAATGGAACAATGCAGACAATAGTGTACAAGAAACCAAGGCTCACTACACTTACCTTCAGAGATCCAGTACCCACCACCAAGAAATCTATTATCTACAGCCAGGCATTCAGATACCAGAGAATTATGCTCTGAGGAAATGCCCTTTAATTAAATCATATCTTAATAGTGAATTTGCAAAATGCTTCCCCCACCCCTTTTCTTCCTGCGCCAACCATCTTCTTCCAGCAGCGCGCTCCCTTCCTCTGCTGACCATGCCCCTCGCAGCTGGGCAGTGGGGCTGGCAAAAAGGGTGCCAGTACACTGTACCCGTGTACCATCACAAAAAAAAAAAAAAGCACTGCTCTGAGGAGAAAGTCCAGGATATACACTTTAACACACTCAAAAACCACCTTCACCAAAACAAGGACATTCCACCAGAGAGTAGATCACATCATGGAACACATTATCTAACACCCCAAGAAAATGGTTTCAATACAGAAATAAGATCTCTTCTGACCATACACACCCCAAGTTATCACCTACCACACCACGGTGGAACCCAGGCAGGGTATCAAATTACAATCCCTGCTTGTTGGGGACCCATCCTGAAAGAAATCTTTCCTGGCCTTCAAACAACCTCCTCAATCTCATAATCAGAAGCAAGCTCCCCACAGATCAGGACACACCAACTCAAAGTGGCACCAGATCCCACAAGAACAGCAGATGCAAAACCTCCAGACATCTCTCTTCTGCTACAATGATCAACATTCCCCATAAGACACCTTTCAAGAACCATGGTTCCTATTCATGCCTATCACAACATATAATGTGCACATCAACTACACTAAATGCCCCCAAAACAACTATCTGGATTAAACCAGATAATGACTACATTCAAGAATGAACTCACACAGCAAAATGATAAATGACAAAAAACAAAACACCTGTGAGTGAAAACTTTTCACAAAGTGATCAAATGTCTGAGTAATTAGACCTCATCCTCAAAGGAAACTTGCACAACACTTTCAAAAGATGAGCCCTGGAGTTTAAATTCAGAACTTTGCTAAACACTAAAAATAATGGTCTTAATAAAGACACTGGATTTATGGCTTATTACAACAATGTGTAATATACTAAACCCCCTTTTTTGCCTCATCACTACACGATAGTTAACAGACTACCTGACCTTCAATGGTCAACTAGAATATGTGTTAACTACTTATGCTAAATTATTTGTCCAGTCTTGTATTTAGCTTTGACATTCCGAGTACCTTTCCTAGGCCTGAAGAAGAGTACTGTGTAGATCAAAAACTCCTCTCTCTCACCACCAGAAATTGGTCCAATTTAAAAAAAAAAAAAAAAAAAAAGTTACCTCACCTTGTCCCCCAGGTCCTTTAAGCTCAAGCAGCAGGGGCTTGTGCATTGAGATCCAGTGGTCTTTCCACTGAATGTAACTCAAAACAAATACATAAATATTTGAGCAAAATTATATCCTTGCAGGGCTTCTCTTCAGCAATGGGGACAAACAACTTAATTGGCTTTTAATCAAGAAGTTGCTTGATAAATTTATGAACCATCATTCTGAATAATGTAATGGGGTTGCCTGTGAGAGCAGGGCAAAACCACACTTGGTGACCCAGGATGTCCCTTCTAGTATCGAGTCCTATATTCCTAAGAGTACGGAGGAAGATTATTTCTATAAACATACTATGGAAAGGTTGCTCTGCAATAAAAGATGCTGTAACAAAATATTTGTGAACAAGTAACTAGGAAAAATGACTTATGAACTCACGTGGTGCCCCAGCAGCAAGTAAATTAGCTTGATAGCATTAGGATTAGCCCCCGCTTTTCATCGATTGCAACACTCTTGTGTAGAAGCAGAAGAAAAGGTTTGCAATTGTGCAGAAGTGACAATGTGATATGGATTTTTTTTATCAATGCTCTTATAACTTGCTACCTTCCAATTACATAATAAATAGTAGTACTTTCAGTTTCTATTGCACATCTGAGGACCCCAAAGTACAATACTAATTAATTTAGCATCTCAAGAGCCCTGGGAGAGAGGTAGGTAATATCCACATTTCTGCTGAAATCTGAGGGATAAAGCAGAATATCCTGGCCCCATTGAAACCAATGGCAAAACTCCCATTGCTATCAATGGAGCCAAGATTTCACTGAAAGAGTTTCAGCAATTTGTTTAAGGTTATACAAGACGTCTGTAATACAGCTCGTCTCCTACAATAGTAGATAAGCTTATACTACTTTAGTATCACTGAAGAAGATGCAAAACAGATGTAAAGATGAAAAACAGGTTGAGTAACTGACATTTGAATTACATTATCTATATTTTTTTTAAAAAGTCATGATTCAAAATCATACAGTACCAATAGGATACATTTTAAAAAGCTGTTCAAAGAAACAAGACAGAAACAAAATGATGCAACACAAGCAACTGAAAAAGAGCCCCACCTCAAATACCTACAAACCTCAATCACAATTCTAATCCATCCCTCAGAATGTCAGATATCCCTCATAGTCATAACATATCTAGATTTTTAATAAGATGAGGTTCATATAAAAAGTCACATATATTTACTCATTTTTCCAGTTACCAATGGATGATATCCAAAAGAATAATATTTTAAAGGACTATGGTTCTAAAGTATTTATTTTACTGACTCAGCGATCACTTATGCAGGTGCATAAGTTTATTATTGATGGGAAAATGTTTACAAGATCAGCGCAAAAGTGAATGTGTGTGTGTGGTCATCTGTTCTTAGATAACTCACTACTAATTCTCCCCAAAAAACACTATGCCAAAAATAAATAAATGCAGAAAGGAGCTCCTTCGTAGGAGAGAAGTTGTAGCATTTGCAGCCACACTCCCTTCCCCTTTACTCAGTCCCTTGTGTCTAAAGCAGCAGCTCTCTAGGAAATTGTCAACTCTGCACTGCTAATGGTGTCATTGTTACTAGGGGAATTTGGAGCACACCAAGAAAAGAAGAGGCCAGTATAGCTACTGGGTCAAGGGGCTCCCACTCAGTGGGTCAGGGCAGAGACTTGAGGAGACCATACGGGGAATTTCAACAATCACCACTACATAAATATTTGGCTGTGGATTTCAGCAGTGGTTGGATCTCTGCTCCCACCTTAAGCTAGTCTTGGAGAGTTAAAGCCAATTTATAAGGCTGAGGCTTGGTTTAAAAAAAAACAAAAAACCTCAAATTAAAATTAAAACATTTAGTAAAATAAAGTTATAAAACCAGATTGCCTGATCAGACTGAGTTGTGCTTGACGCAGCACAGAAGAGGGGAGAAATATGGCTTTAAGTCATGGTGTTACTTGACACCCACTCAGTCCCCAGCATAAAATAAATTTGTTAGCCTTTAAAAGTTCCACAAGACTCCTTGTTTAATTTGCTGAACTGAACTAACACGGCTACCCATTTGGAACTTATAAGAGTTGTAATCTCCCTCTGAAGACTCTTATCAAGGAATAGTCTCCACCTTGGTTTAGATAAAATAGATAACGGGTTTGACCTTCAAGCTCTGATACCAACAGCAACTACTGAACTGGATTGCCTGACTAGGGTGAAAGAACTTGCCCTCCAAGTGGACTTGTTTGAATGGAGAGCTAGATAAAGTTAGCAAAGTAGGTCACTTAATGTCATTAGTTATATCCCATTGCAACATTAAATATTTTATTTTTGGAATACAATGTTGGAAAGCCACATATAGATAAGTGACCCCAGCACTCTTAGCAGACCGGTGTTATGACATTCATTTTGCTCATGCCACAACTGCTTACAGCTGAAACTGTAGAAACCTCCCTTTACAGTTAAGTTCTTTTCTACCTCTCGGACACTCTGAAGTTTCAAGGTACTGAATATTCCCTAAAGCCAAAAATTTTACAAATTAGGATTAATTTCAACTCTACCTATCATGTGCAACTCCAGGGCCACTAAGACTATAAGTGAGGACTCTTCGCAACTCAAAAGGTGTTTCAGGATGCAGGGGAAAGTGTTAGCTGGAAACATAAATCATCAGCATAGATTATGTAATGAACATTCTATTCCCTGCAGTTACAATATGTACTACAGTTGGGTGATCTTCATGGAGCTCAAAGTTCTGTAACCCTCTCCAGTTAATCTTTAGGTTCATGCAAGTAATTCAGCTGTATAGGTAATTTTCTTCTGTAAATTAATCCCTTTTATAACTACACAAGCATTTTAACTAAGAAATAGAAAACAAACATGATTTTCTAGCTAAAGGGAAATCTCTGCTACAAAACAGGTACGGAGAATGCAGTAAGTAGTCTGTATATGATATATATGTATGTATTTTAATTGTTGCATTAGTTCCCAACGCCCCTTTCTTTTCCATGCTGTTTTTGAATTGGATGTTTTTCTCTCTGCCCCCACTTAGCTCCTTCTCTTCAGTCATTGTTGAGTGAAATGCAAACTCAGGAAGGTTTATGTCAAAACTCTCAAAAATCATTAAATTCAAATGGGTTTGAAATTAGGCAAAGCAAGTTCACACACTCCCACATGACAGCTATGAAGCAGGTTTGGAGGTTTTCAAATGAACTAGATTTTAATAGTTATTTATTAAAGTATCCTTTTACTTTCTCTTGGTTGTTTGTGGGCTATTACCACACTCCAACAAACTACTCTCCCAAGTATTTTAGATAGTAAAGCTCTTTCAGAACACAAGAGAAGATCTGATATATAAAACACACCAAAGATGCATTTAGAGACTCAACTTCAGTCATATATCATTATTAGAGACCTGTGCTAAGGAGATAAACCAGTAATAGGTTCACTATGGTTGTTTAAAGAATGATGTTTTTATAGTGTATTTATCCCACTAATGTCTACATACAGACACATTGGGATTCCCTCACTGCATCTATCCACCAGCATGCATGCAGATTCCATTTCTTTTCCCCTGAAGAATTACATTTCCTTTTGCCTTTCCAATATGTGCTAGCTAAATACTGCTTGTTAATATCTAACATGAATGTGGCATCGTGTTTGCATTTGCAGATATTCTTAAAAAAACCACTAAAAATCAGCTTTTAAACAAGGGTTACATAAGTAGAGTCCTACTGGACCAGACAATGTGTGTTGTTACACCCATTACCATTAATGTGGCATTATGAAGGGTAGTAAAATACATACGAGGGTAAATATTTTATCCTAAAAAAAAAAAAAAAAAAAAAAGTCGATAAAGTTTAACAGATTACACAAATTTGACACACAATGCTAACAGCTAAAGTGTAGAAGTTGAAACAATCTATCACTAAAGGAATGGAATGTATTATAATACAAATCACTTATAGAAATAAAAGCACATATCAATTAAAAGAAAATCAGACTAAAAAAAACCAGCATGTCTGATCATGAAGATAATCAGATTGATACTTCACCATCCTATTATTCCCATCTTGCGGTTAATATATTAGGTCAAATATAAAAACAAAACAATTAATTAAATCAGGCTCAACTTCCTCCAGTGTAGAAAATAGCCTGGTCAGGCTACTAGGGTGACTGGAGATGGAACAAACAAGAGTAGGGAGAGTGAGCATGATAATGGAAAAAATATATGAATAAAATAGTGAGTGGAAAAGAAGGGAGGGAAAACAAGGGAACACATGGGATCATGTTAACAGTAGGACAAGGAAGAGAAGGATCAAAGCCTATCAAATGCAAGAAGAAGAGGGGATATTTAGAGACAGGAATAAAAAGGAGGCTGCTGAAAACACAAGTCAGGTAAGGGAGCCATACCGCCTCTCTGCCACACACGCACACAAAAGTGAGGTCGTCTGCTGCTTCAGAAGGAGCCAGAAGGAAAGATGAAAACAAAACAAAATGAAACCATGAAAATTGAAGATGGCTTTCTGTGGGTAGGGATTGGAGAAGGAAGAAAGGTGGATATAGTAAGTGAGAGGGTGTATACATACCCTCTCATATATAACCTACCTGGCATACATACAGACAAAGATATTGACTGGGATTTTGTGTTACATCTCAAAGTTGCAGCCCAAAACTCAGGTTAGAGGGAAGGGAGCACAGGCAATTTTCAGCCACTTTGTGACCTCCCAGTTGGTGGCTGCTGCAGGGGCCAAAATAAACCCCCAGCATATTTTAAGTAATGCAGATGGCTAAACAGCAGCATGAACCAAGCTGCCTATAGGCAGCAGATTTGTACAGAAATCCATGACAGAATCTACTGCAGCATTGCCCCTCCTCCCCCCCAGCCACTTGTGGTATTGGAAACTGTAGCTTTAGATACAAAAAGAGTCAGGGGATTGGGGGCAGTTGCATTGGAAGTCAAAATTAATAGCTATTTTAAAGATTTTGCCTGCAGACCCACCTAACCTAAGGCTTCTGGGAGATTTTTAGGCTCCTCAGAAGTGCTTCCAAAATCTCAGGAGCTTTGGTGCAGTTGTGGTCATCAGTGACAGATAGAGGGAGAAATGGCCCCAGAGAGGCAGCCAAAAAAGAAAGATTGAAGAATTTCAAATTTCCCATGGTAGAGCACAGTATGGCTGCCTCAGCCTGCCAGTCCAGCTGTGTGAATAAATTAAAATTTCTGCTGCTTGTAAAGTCCCCATTCTATGAATAAAAAGGAAGACTTGGGTCTCCAGGGCTGTCACACCAATACTTTTTATGAACACTACTTTTATACAAAAATGTTTATTAAAAAAAACAAATATTTTGGGTTCTGGTTATAATTAAGTTTCTCTTTTCAGTGCTGCAGGCTGTCGATAGAAATTCTAGTATTTCATTTCTCCAGCTATGCTATTTATAGAGCATTCAGTATTTATCAGCCAGAGTCATTTTTTCCAAACAAAAAGAGTCAAAGAGCCACAATATGATTTAGAATACAAAACTGCATGTCACAAGTGTATGAAAAGTACATTATTTACACCATCGTTAACATAATAAGGAAGGGAGCCATGATCTGGTGAAAGGGGGAAAATATCACCTTGCCGAGGAAAACACAATGCCACTTCCTATAGAGTTGCGAGACTTAATGAACTAATGTTTGTGAGGCAATACGAGTCCTCATCACTCTAAATGAGAAGTTTTGTAATACAATTACTCTCTACAGGAGCAATGTGTAAAATTAAAATCAAAGCTGATGTTTATAGCTGCTTTAGTTAACTGCTACCCAAGCAGTTTTATCCCATACCATATATACCCATATCTATTGGTCTGTGGTTTTATTTTAAATTTTTATTTCTCACAGGGATAATAAGATATCAACAAGTTGCAGCTCAACACCTTATTCATAGTATGTATTAATTTATAAACACACTTATAGGCTCCAAGGGCAAATATGAACAGTAGAACCTAAAATTGTCCAACTGGATTGGATCACACAGGAAAATGGAGAAGGAATGTCATTGGGCCATTTTGCATCCTCTATTGTAGGAAGGCCTGTCCAAAGAGGGGAGTCTTGTACTGTGTTTATACTTGGCAAGATTCAAATTCAATCTGATCTCTACCGTCAGGATCTCAATCAAGAAAATTGTGCTTTACAAACCTCAGAGTTTCATCCAGGCTCTCTTACTTGTGATGACCCTATAGATGGTTGTGTTCTAAAACAGAGACAAAAAGAAAGAGGGGGCGGGGTGTCCAGAGACAGCAACATCTTAGCCCACACAGATCAGAAATGTTCACACCCTCATACCATTTCCAGTACTGTAGGCAGAGCCAAAGCTGAGTGCAGAAATGGTTGGATGGGCTTGCCTTAATTTCTGTCACTTGATGCTTCCATGCAGCCTTCACAGACAGTCAAAAGGTAGGGAGTACTTAGCACTAATCCGGTGTAGCCAGCAACTACTGTAACCAAGACACACATTAGCAAGGAAATAAAGGCATTGCAGGCCAATGTTGCTATTTGGTCATACAAGATTAGGGAAAGCTGTGTATCACCTTGACAGTCAGAGAGCAAATGCCCTCAGTAGAGATGAAACCATGATTCTTGCTATTCCCTTGAAGTGCTTCCCCTTTTTTACCAGCTTCACCTCCATATTGCCTAGGTTGAGTTTGAGCCATATTCTTCAGGCAAGTAACTATTTCTTTCTGACACTGAGACATTTGGTATTGCCTTTTGTGCTCCTGACAAGAAGGAAACAGAGTTTAGGGTGTCTGATAGCTACTGAGAGCATGTGAACCAATAACCTCTAACAAGTTCTTTTGAAGTTTAACACCAATATCAAACAGAAGACAGGACAGGGCTAACAGCTTTTGGGGAAGATGCACAAATGCCCATCATGCAAGGAGAAAGACATGCTGGTCTAAGTAATGGTGTATGCAGCTGAAGAGCTGTTAAGGGGAGTTTTCTTGATACAGAAGTGATATTTTCCTGGTGTTTCAGGTCTGTTCATGATTTCCTCTTGGGGAAGAGTTTCATTCTTAGGATGCTAGGTGTTGTTCCTACCATATGGAAATGTCAGCAGATTTAAACAAAAAACCCACAAACCACCACAACACACAGACACACAAAGCCACACACACATACAAATTCTATCCTTCATGGTTTCACTCTACCACTTAGACTAGTAGATATTTTCCTCCAGTTGCTGGGAGGACATCATTGTTTGTATCCTTGTTTTACATTTTTGCAAGTTCTATAAAAATGATCTTCCAATAGCAGAGATAGGATTTAGCTGATTATTCAGACTTTTCTAATGTTTGAATCTTAGCTGACATTCCTGTATATATTTGGGCAAGTGTTCAACTGCAGTCTCTACTTTTACACTAGCAAGGATGCATACAAGAGTGTACTCCCACAATACATACAAAACTGTTTGGTTTATAGGAACAGATATTTGCATGTTCATGGGTTTTTTGCAGATGGAAAGGAAACCAAGACAACCACAGATGAGTGGTTGTTTTGCCTAAAAACACACTTGCTTTCTGGAACAATTGCTTAGCTATTTCTAGCCCCTTGGACTCAATGTTCAGCCTAATAGATCCTACCCAAGAACTATTTCTGACTTAATATTTGTAATTTTGAGGCTTGAACCATTTGAAAAAGTATTAACCAACAACAATATAAATCAGACTTTTGTTGACATTGTGGCACTGCAAGTGTTACTAACTATTAATAAAATCTTCAAAAGGAAGATATTTTGACTATAACTTTACTAATTCTTAAAATACTGAAAACACACTTGAGAAGATGAGCCATAGAAAGTTTTTTCACAAACAAAGACATCAACATGATCTTTATTTGGTTTGTGCTAAAAATATGTATTTTCTTTATCTGATTTAGGATTATTTAAAAATCCTAAATATTGGCAAATACAAGAATGGAGCAGTCTGAGTACCCCTTTAAGACAGACAGACAGAGACACACACACAGACACACACACACACACACACAAAATCAGTTCTGGTCCTAATAGTATTTTCTTCATGATAGAAAGAAGGAAGCATACTGAATGCTGAACATAATCTTGGAAGTGTTTCCCAGTTTTTGCTCTTTCATTTTTCTATTTCAGAATCCTAATGCAGCACTTCCCTAGACTTGTTAAAGCCCCAGTCTTCCAAACTGTTTGTATGGCCAGCAATTAAAGAGCTCCCTGCATGAAGGATCCTCCTACCCACTGAATTTTTAGCTGAGAAAACATCTTTATACCCTCCATGCAACCACTAAGGAATCAATTCTGTGTGTTCTTCTCCCTTTTATACTTTTAAAAAGCTAGTTAAAATCTTTCCAGCTTTAGACCTACTATGCCTGACCAAAGGGGGAAAAAGAAGCAGGTAAAGTTCCTCTATTATTAACACCTAAAAATATGATCACAAAACAAAAGCTTTGCGCCTCTGTCCAATTTGATGTCTTTTTCATGCTGCCTCAGTGATGGCCGAATAATTGGTTGTTCACTTGTGTCCTTGTCTCCCCCGACAGTTCCACAGATGCCCTGAACAATGCTCCAAAGACTGCTTTCAGTAGGGGCAAATCCTCATTAATCATTCCTGGCTGACAGCACAAGGGAACACCTGCATCTGGTGCAGAAACCAAGCAATGGCTTCTGGGAGTATGTATTAAAAAGACCAACCATTTCAAGTTGTGGGAGTAGACTTCTAATAGCCATGTGAAAAATCTCTCTCTCTCTGGGTTTTCCTTTCATTAAACATCTAAAATTAGACCTTGGCTCATGTTGAGATTAACACACGAATGTATTTTAAGCAAATACATCAGGAAATGAACAGTACGGTATGTTATGATAAATGGCTGCTAAATTCTTTATGTCTAGATCAAGCAATGTTAGCATTAAATACAGATGAACTGTCACATAATTTTCATTTAGAAATGACTGCACTGAGCTTCATGTCCTATGGTGCTCATAAATATTTTCCCTGCTATATTTCACAAATAGAATATACATACTATAAAGATTTGTCATGTATTCAAAAGGCCATACTGTGTACGTACACACACACACACTTTTTTTGCAAGTACATCAACTTCTCTATTCAAAAGAATTAAAGTACTCATTTAAGTGCAAAACAATACAAAAGACATTCAGATATAATGAAATCATGCCAAAAATTCCTATTGTGATGTTTTCTTAATGAAACAGTTGTCCAATTTAAAAACGTTTTATTTTTCCCTCTCCCTCTTGCTCCTTCCCTCCACGCCCCACCCCCACTTGTTCACACTCAAATAGTCAGACACATGGTTAGACTCTTGGGTCAGATCCAAAGTCCATTGAAATCCACAGAAGTCTTCACTGGGCTTTGGATCAGGCCCACATGCTCACTTTTGTGCTCAAAATAAATATATATATATATATATATATATATATATATATATATATCCCCACATAGCTTGTAAATTGGACTCAAAAAGCATAAGTAGATTTGGTAAGATTTTGAGCAGTACTAGTCTGTGTATGAATGACCATAACTTAGGTTTTTAGTCTACATCTATCCAGCAAATGTGTTCAAACAAAAGCATTAAACTGATTTTAAAAATATTTTTAAAAGGGCAATCAATTGGCACCTAGATATAATGAAGATTGCTCTAGAAATGTGAAAGAGAGAAAGAATATTTTCAAAGTGATAGGCGGGGGGGGGGGGGGAGAAAAAAAAGCTAGGAACAATGAATAAAAGTACATTACCAGTGTCCTAACGATATTTTATACTCCTTTCACCAAATTAAATTATAATCATCAATTACAACTAGAATTTTCACACACACACACCCCAGGCCTTTTAATAATGATGTGTATTTGATTTTAAAAACTTCAACTTGGAAGCAGGTTCTTTTTGTTGGTGGTGGGTTTTTTTAAGCTTAAGTGACAAGAAATGTTTGCTGCATCTTGATTTACAAAGAAACCTTATGCGTTACATTGACAGAGCATGAGTGCAGAGGCATATAGGAGTCAGATACCTACAGGGAAAGTGCCTTTTTGTCCAATATATGTTCACATACTTTGATATTGTGCAGGACGGTGTTTTCTGGAAGATCACCAATGGATTGATTTTTTCTCAGGAAGTCAGTGGTGTCTCAAAGATAGCTAGGAGTGCTGATAGAATAGGGTCTAAGGATAGAAGCCACATACGCAAATAAGCCCACTGTACGAGTGCCAACGCCTGTGATGCTGAGGTGCCCAAGATTTCCAGGTTTATGGATCTTGGGTAGAATGCTGTGTTGGAGAATTGCCATCCATACCCTCAAAAACATTTCTGACATTGTCAGAGAGGCTGACAAAGGTGCTGTACCCATCATGAAAAAAATTGGATTATGATCGAGAGGTTTACAGACAACTCTCCAACACAATATTTTACAGGCCACTTCTCTCTGACCCCATTGAGGAATACTAAAAAAAACCCACTCCATCTACTCAGGAAACTCCCTGAACAGCACAAGAAAAAAATCTACACAGACACACTTAGAGCCCTGACTAGGGATATTCTATTTGATACCCAAGAGCCATAAACCTGGAAACTCTGGGCCCCCATCATTGCAGGCATTGGCACTCTTACAGCAGGCTTGTCTGCCTATGTAGACTCTCTCTCCTCTGACCCTATGCCATCAACACTCCTAGCTATCTTTGAGATACCACTTATTTACTAAGAAAAATTCAATCCATTGGTGATCTTCCATTCTGGCCACTATGGATGTAGAAGCCCTTTACACTAACAGCCCACAAAAAGACGGATTACCAGCCATCAGGAACAATATCCAAGATGATGTCACAGCACACCTAGTGGCTGAACTTCGTGACTTTGTACTCACCCGCAACCATTTCAAGTTTGGAGAGGATTTATATCTTCAACTCAGCAGCACTGCTATCTGTACCTACATGGCCCGACAATATGCCAACATTTTTATGGCTGACTTGGAACACCTCTTCAGCTTCCGTCCTCAAGTGCCACTCCTCTACTTATGGTACACTGATTACATTTTATCATCTAGACCCACAGAAAGGAGTCTCTTAAGAAATTCCACTGAGATTTCACTAATTTCCATCCAACCTTCAATCTCAGCCTGAACCACTCCACACGGGAGAGCAATTTCCTGGACACTACAGTATGAATAAGTGAGAGAGACAAACACCCCCTATACTGAAAACCTACTACTGACCATTATACCTACCTACATCCCTCCAGCTTTCATCCGGGACACACCACACAATCCATTGTTAACTACAGTCAAGCCCTAATTTACAACTGCATTTGCTCTGGTACCTCAGAAAGAGACAAATACCTTTAGGATCTCTATCAAGCATTCTTAAAACTATAATATCCATCTGGGGAAGTGAAGAAAGATTGACAGAGCCAGATGGGTACCCAGAAGTCAACTACTACAGGACAAGCCCAACAAGGAAAACAATAGAATACGCACTGTTCATCACCTACAGCCCCCAAATCAAACTTCTACAGCACATCATCAAGAATCTAGAGCTTATCCTGCAAGACAATCCCTCACTCTCTCAAGCCTTGGGAGATAGGCCTTTCCTCATTGACAGACAGCCTCCCCACCCCACATCCAACATTAAACAGATACTCACCAGCAACTACATACCAAACAACAGAAACACTATGGCTGGCACCTATCCCTGAAAGAAACCCTGTTGCCAACTCTGCCCACATATCTACTCACATGATACCATCATGGGACCTAACCAAACCAGCTACTCCATCACAGGCTCATTCATCTGCTCATCCACCAATGCAACATATGCCAACAGTGCCCTTCTGCCTTGTACATTGACCAAGCTGGACTGTCTCTTGACAAAATGGACACATCAGATATTAAGAATGGTAACATTCAAAAACCAATAAGGGAATACTTCAACTTCCCTGCACGTTTTATGAAAGACATGACAGTTACAGTGCTTCAACAGAAACACTTTAAATCAAGACTTCAGAGGGAAACTGAAGTTAGAATCCAAATGCAAATTTGACACCATTAAATTAGGTCTGAAGAGAGATTTGGGTTGAGTCACTCATTACAAAAGAACAAACGGAGTCCTGTGGCACTTTTAAAGACTAAGATTTATTTATCGCATGAGCTTTCGTGTGAGAAAATCCTACTGCAGACGCTTTGAAGATGGGAAATTTACAGAAAATGTTAGTCTTTAAAAGTGCCACACAACTCTGTTTCTTTTCTGCAATAGACTAACATGGCTACCCCTTTGGAACTTCATTACAAAAGGTGATTTTCCCCTCTTTTAACCTTTTTATCTGTTGTTCCGCACTGTCTGAATCAAAACAACTTGCTTGGTTTGCTGAAAAAGTCTGAACTGACATTGTGATTTCCCTTCCAAACTGTAGTTTCCATTTTATGTGCCCGATGATTTTACCCATGAAAGCTCATGCAATAAATAAATGTTGGTCTTTAAAAGTTCCACAGGATTCCTTGTTTAGTTTGCACAAGTATCTCTCCAAGACAATATATCTCAGTGATAAACATCATTAAATCCTGAACCTCCCTTTTCCACTTTTTTTAAATTGACACATACATGCATGTCAATTAACTGTAAGTAGCTAAATTATTGGGCAGCTCATGTTGGTATTGAGCCAGCCAAAGACAACCTATAAAAACAATTACGTTAACTCTTTCCTTTTACATTCACCAGTAAAAATTGGAAGTAGAGTATAAAACCAAATTAAAGTCAACCTGAAAAATGTTACAGTAAGTTTTGAAAGTCCACATCTGCTTTTTAGCTACTTTTACTTATTTTTTTCAGAGTAGTTACTACTTTAAGGGTATTTATTAGATTATTTGGAGGTTTTTTTGGCTTAGGTAAATAATATTAGACCAATTAGTATGTCAGAGAAGTTGTTAGTGTTCCCTCCTCCCCCCACCCCATATTTCTCTCATATTCCCTAAAGTAAAAGGAATAATTAACTGAAATCCAATTAGTGTAGATTTAGAACACCTGTTTCCAAAATCCTTTGAATAACTTTTTCATATCATTTTCCTTGGTCTTTGTTTTAAGATGAAATGCATATCCATAGCCAGTTGCTCTTAGGAGCCTAGAGATTTGCATATCCTAGACAGGGAGAACCTGTTGTAAGAGAAACGTGAAGACTTAAAAGATCAAGAGAGACTGGTGGGTATACTGGCAGCTTCTTTAACCCTTTCTTAACCAAATTCTGTTCCTTCACAAAACCTGAAATGGCCACAAACAAAGAGCGTTTGGATTTTCTTTTTTAAAGTGACAATTAATTTCCACCCTAATTTGTTAGAATTATATGGCAAAGCAGAGTAGGTCCCGCCAGAGGCGTCGTTGCCGTCAGGCTGGCAGGGCGCCAGCCCCGGGTAGAAAATCCTGAGCCCCGAATCTATTTTCCCCAGCAGGCACATGCGCACCCAGGCGGAACGCTGCGTTCCGCCCAGGGGCCCCAGCAAAGCCGCAGACTCCTGCTGCGGCTGGGATGGGGAGATTCAAATCTCCCGCCCTGAGCATGCTCAGACAGAGCGTGCTGAGGACGGGAGCGGCCTGGCCCAGAAGCGGCTCTGCTGGCCGTCCCTGCAGCTCCGAGCCTCCGGCCAGGGAAGGGGGCTGGGAGGAGGAGGCGGCGGCGGCCAGTGGGGCCAGGAAAGGGACAGAGGAGCCGGGAAAGAAGCATGGGGCAGAGGGACAGAGGAGCCGGGAAAGGGGCCCCAGGCCTGATCTGGCCATGCTGCCTGCCCGTGATGGTGGTGGCAGAGGGGCAGGATCAGGCCTAAGGGACCGGCATGCGGCGGCGGGAGCAGAGGGGCAGGATCAGGCCCGAGGGGCCGGCGTGCAGCGGTGGCGGGAGCAGAGCGTGACGGCCGGCAGCATGGCCTGATCCTGCTGTCCTGCTCCGCCGCCACAGGCCGGTCCCAGGCCTTTGTATCGGGGTTAAGGTAAGGGGGGAACGCGGAGACCAGGGGTGGGAATGGAGGGGTCCGGACTCGCGAGTCCATCAAGCAAGGGGTCAGGATGGGGGGCTGGGGAGGGATGGATGGAGTTAGAGGCCTGGGGAGAGGCGAAGGGGGCATGGGAACAAGGAGACTTGGTGGGGGCTGGGTCGTGGTGGGGGGACTGGGTGGGGGTGGGGGCTAGGGGTGTGGCCTAGCTGGGGGGCGGAAGCTAGCAGGGAGTGGGCTGGAGGGCTACAGCCCCGGATCTTTTTTCTATCCAGCAACGCCCCTGGGTCCGGCTAATGTGTGCTTACCACAGTCAGTCAATCAAAGCAGAAACTGAAGTGAGCATATGTAGTGTTGTGATATAGTGTTCTATACACTTGACTGTTCTGTAGGAAGGTATCCTGTCCTATTGATGTGCAAGAAAACTTGTAGTTTAGAGCTCCATGGCTTTCTGACTGATTATTCATCTCCCTTTCCCACTCCCCAACTGCAGCTGTGTATGTAACCCATATGCCTGAAAAGGCTATCTCTGAGAGACCTGCTGAGGGTGGGTTACTGTTGCTGGGCAGATTAGCTACCCACAACTAGAAACTGCCAGAAGCAGGGAGTGGTAGCATTTTGAGCATGCTCCACAGTGTACCCTGCTGGTGTGATGTGATGTCAGTCAGATGACATGAGAGCAGCAGTCTGTGTGGATAGCAGGCAGGAGCTGCCTTGAAAGGAGACCATGTGCTCAGTTTTCTGGAGAGAAGCTGAGCCAGGAGTGAACAATATGTTTTCTCTCTGTAATGGAGTCATTTGCAACAGACCTTGCAGACACGCATATGGGACTGAGAGCTGGTTGCAAAGGAGAAGAAAAAGCCTGCATGGAATGCTACAGAGGATTCCAGCAAAGGAAGAAGAGGACAGCTATTTCTTGCCACTCAAGCCTCTACACTGGAACAAAGACTGTAGTTGAGAGTTGGGTGAACTCCACCTGGACTTTGGGACTCTTGGGTATCTTTCCTGCAGGGTTTTCTGGAGGGATTGTTCTTGGTTAATTGTATTTTGTTTTCTTAGGATAAGGTTTATTTAGTTAGTAGTTAATAAAGTTCATTGTTATGTTTGTTTTTAGAGGTATTTTAATGTGGGAGGGTAACTCTGAGCAATCTTTGCCGTGAGTCCCATACAGACTGGATCCTGGGTCTCCAGCTGCTTTCTCCATAAGAATTGAGATTGATTTCTGAGAGGCACTGGAGAAGGGCAATTAAATGAATTTTAGACCACCCGAAGGTTACATGTACAGTGGAAGAGAATCAGGCTCAGAAAAGTTTGCCGGGGATTTTCGCACCTATGTAATTTAGATGCACAAGTCCTATTTGAACTCAATGTGACTTATGTTTATATGTGATTCACTTCTGAAAAATCGGAACCTAAAACATTATAGTTCAGATTTTTCAGAAGACCCACACAAAGATGTTGACAAATTGTGTTAACAGGGTGCACACAGAGAGCTTTCTTATCACAAGACACTACTTACCTGTAAGTTCTCACTGTGGGAGTGTGATATACTCAACACATTTTGATATAAAATATTTTTATCATACTTTGATATTGCATCACAAATAAATTTAGTAATGTGATTTCAACTGACATTTAAAAAAAAAAACCCATATACTTACTTCTGATCTCTTCATAAATTTTGCTGTCTTCCATTCCTTTATCCTTAAAAGTGTAATATCCTTGTAGTTTTCCTGCCTGATAAAAACAGAAGTCAGCAGACACAGCCCATGTTAATTTCTTATTGTACTAAGTAATTTCCTGTGTATCATGTAGTACACTCAAAGATCAAATTGTAATGATACTGATTAATCAGATCAGAAGGCAGAAGCTGTGCCATTACATACATGTTGAGCCTTTTTCATTTAAACAACCTGCAAACAAACTGGAATGCTCACACTACTTGCCGTGCTCTGTATGTGCCGCCTCAGATGTGGAATCCATCTATTAAACTTCAAAGAATTGTAGCAAATATTTAAGGGCACATGCTGAAATATTGACAGGCCAGACGAACACAGAATTTTGACACAAAATCCAAATTGAGATGCAAGAAAGAAACCTCTTGCCCATTTGAGGATTAGCCACACATCTACAGTTTGGAGCGATCAGCAGTAATTTTTTAAAGGCATTGTGCTGTGTTTTACGAAAAGTGGCAGCAAACCAACCATATAATCTGTAATACTTAAAAGAGAGAGTTCTCCATAATGCTGTTGTCTAGATCACAAATTAATCTCTAATTCTAACAGCTGTTATACGTGTGTACACACACACACGACACCAAGGGGAAAAGTCTGTAAACACCAGATTACTGTACTTTAAATCATCAATTCCTGTTTTTTCTCCCTCACACAAGGTAGGATTAGGCATCTGTAGGATGCTGGGGGATCATCATTATGATCTCTGTGGTTGGGCATTGGTTAATATGATGTAAAAGGACGAGGACAGAGTTTTTTACCTCATAATTATGCATCTAAATAAGCCTGGTTCTGAAGAAAAGCAGGTTTGTTCTAGAAATTGTCCCACACTACCTCATTTCAGTGGCTAGTTGGAGCAATGGGTTAGGGCCTTTCACTTTTAGTGTGCCCTGGGTATATGGTCACATATCACTAAGGGTGCCAGAAGAAAAGGTGCTATAACTGCCGCTCTATTTTGGGGGAAAGGGCAAAAAGAGGATCAGTCAAAAGAGTAAGAGGGGTTTTGCTGGAGCAGCCAGAAGTTCATCGATTCAAGTACAAGAGGCAACTTGAACCTGCAGCTTTGTCACGCTTACAAGGCATAAATTCATCTACATTAAAAAAAGAAAGATGGAAAGTGTTGGGTGGGGAGATATTGGGAAGTGTCAGCCTGGATGCTTCCGTATAATTCCTGACAGTTTTATTTACTTCAACAAAAAAATGTGTTGGTTTTAGTTTTGAACTAACCAAGCATTTTTGGTTGTGGTTTTTTTTTCCCCTAATAAAAAAAAGCTCCTGTTTGATGCTATATGCCATCAGCTAAGGACAGTGGGGGCTTATTGGCAACGGTAGACAGAGCCTCTCCATTTACAATGAAAACCTGCTCTTTACTGTCTGGGCTGGTGGAACTCAAGTTAATTGCCTAAATGATTGCTATTTCCTACAAAAGTGCCTTTCTACCACCTGACAACTTACAGAGAGGTATGGGATCACTCCTGCCCCTTTGTAAATAAAGGACCACCATCAAGACTGACAGCCAAAAAGAATAAAATGTATGATGTGGCTCCCCAGAAGAAAGGAATGGTTGTCAGGTGGTCTTCATTGTCCAGTAGAGAACCAATACTTGAATGTCTTTCTGCAAACCTGAAACAGCTCTGAGGATTGCTGACATACAGTGAAACCTGGATTATCCGGTCCTCAATTAACCGTACATTCGGTTAACCAGGATCGCGGAACCATGGGGGATC